>JAIOJX010000001.1:2927500-3378800 GCA_022376925.1 Tragulus kanchil | reverse complement strand
GCCCTCGCGCTTCCTCACGGTTGCCATAGTAACGGCCTATTGATGGTGTATTTATAGGGGAAGAAGCAGGCGCTAAATTTTTGGAAAGGAGGGGGAGGAGGCCTCAGGCGGCAGCAACAGCAGCGTGGAGGGTGGTCACGGAATTGTTAATGGAGCGTGCCATGCCAGGAGCTGTCTGAAGCTGAAAAATGAACTAATAACTTACGCAGGTGTCGGGATAACCCCGTTGGCCTCTGATACCTGTGGGTGTTTGGGACAAGGCATAGCCGTCTAAAAGCTGTTATGTAATTTCTGCACAGAAAAAATTTTTTTAAAAATCACTGCAGTTCTGATTGATAAGCAATGAAATGTATTTTTCTGTCATCCCTTATTAGTAAGCGTTTACTCATTCTTTTCAATTCCTGACACAACAGCTCCATTTTTCTTGAATCAAAAACCTTGCAGTTAGGCACACCACACCCACACCCTAAACACATGGCCAGCCCTGGCCTAAGGGGAACCTCAGAGATCCATAATGGAAGCAGGATTTTGAGATACTGTTCCATCTTCTCTCATAAACACCAAGGGTCAACTTTTTGCAGTCTGGCAGGCACATCTGGAACAGATTCCTGTGTTGAGAGTTGGCGGGGGATGGTTGTGGGCTGCAGAAGAGACTCCCTTAACATGGCGTTTCCACAGATGAACGTTAGCTTTGCTCTTCTTTCCTTCGATGTTCATGTTATGTGTGATTCACATTTTACCTGTTTGCCAAAAGGATTAGAGGACATATTTTAAATATACATAAGATTGGAAACATAAGGAGGAAAGTGGATACCATGTCACGGGGAAGAAAGCGCATGTGTGCAATCGCTAGGCTTCCCAGGAGCGTGTGCTTCACAGCAAATGTTGGTGCCACACTTCCTGGCAGTCTGGGCACAAAGGGTATCCGGGTGGGTCATATGGCTCTTGTGTCCCCCATCCAGTTAGTCACACAACCAGAGTTTCTTTTTGGAGTGGGGAGCCACAGGGCGATCGTTCCCAGATGTGAACAGCCGTGTGTGAGTGGGAGAGTGCCCTGTGGGTGGGCAGCGTGCTGTGGGCATGCTTTACATTCTGGCTGGATAATCCACAGTTTTGTCTAGCCAGTGGCTCAGTGTTGAGCAGGTCCTTCCGTGCCCAGGTCCTCTGCTGCCCTGCTGTTTAATGCACAGAGCTGAGAGGTTGACTCTGTTTCAGGAGACGCCTGCCAGCCCGTCTGGTGGTGACGCACACAGCAGGTCATCTGGGCTTGTTGCCGTGGGAAGCGTGGCCAGCGCCCGCTTCTGAAACACCCACCGCCTGGTTTCAGGGACTGTGCTTGTCATTAGCGGTATCTGTGACTTGCCATTGTGAGCAAACTTAGAACCCCACGCAGGTCCTGCCCCTGTGCCTGTTGATCCTCCAGGCCTCGCCCAAGTGCCCCTTTTCTTTGGAGTGTTTTCCAAGTCAGAAGTGCAGACAGTCATCAAGGCGAGTGAGGAAGGCGGAACCTCCGCCAGGAGTTTTTCTCTTTTTAAAGAAAAAAGTCACGCCTTAGGTCTAGGTTCTCAGAGTGCATTCTTGGGGAAAATAGCTGGAAAATTCGCTCTGGGCCCTGCTAGGCCTCAGGGAGCTCCGGAGGAGAGCTTGGACAAGGGTGAGAGCGGCAGGGCTGGGAGGGCTCTACGGAGGGTGGTGTGCACCGTGAGGGAATGCTGTGAGCTTTGCGCAGGCCAGCGTGGGCAGGGGTCCCACCCCAGGGCCAAGAGGGTGCCCTGTAGGTTTGGGGTGTGATTTCACCATGACTCTGTTTCCTCCTTTGCCAGGCGAGTGAGACACTGGATCTGAGGGAGCACTATGGCAGGTGAGTGCCTGGGCCCCGGCCACGCAGGGAAGGGCCAGCCTGGGGCTTGTGGGAAAGCACAAGCCTACCTCTCCAGCCCCTTCCAGCTTTCCTTGCCCGGGGGGCGTTGCTGTGGCTCCTGTCCACTTGTCTGGGTCTCCTCTTTCTGCTCTGAACTCTTTGGCTCCCTGCTGGAGCATGTGTTCACCTGGAGACGTGCATCTACCCAGGTCACTGGGAGAGAAGCTACCATGGCAGGCCGTGGGGCCTGGGGAGGGATGCTTGACCTGAGGACTAGGACTAAGAAGTTCACCTCTAGGGGCACACCAGGCACACATGTCACCTCTGTTTTCGTCTTCTAAAGTCTCAGCTCAGGCTTCTGGGGGTGCTGGTCAGCTCAGTTTGAGCTGAGGTGCCGTTTGGGAATAAGTAGGCATGGCTCCCAGTCCATGACATTTTTGCTAGAGGCATCTGTGTCCAGTTTCCAAAGACCTACATTCTCCTTCGCAACCCTGCTACTCCCCCTTCCCAGAAGCCCTTCAGATTCACGTGCGTCCAGTGTCCCGAACTCCTGCAGCGGGTTGTACGTTGAAGCCAGGCCCTCTGACAGCCCAGGCGGCCCTTCAGGTGGGGGAGGCCAGCACCAACCTCAAAGGCACATACGCCTTTATGATTAGGGCTCTGATTTTCTCTTTCTGAGGTGAGGCAGCAATGCTTGGGACTTTTTCACTGGTGACTGTAATGCCCACGATCTGTCATGTGCATGGTTCTCATGTGACACGCACTTCCCTCTCACGAGGGCCCCATTTTCCTCCAGAGTCTTGCTGGCTCCATGGTATTTTGGGCAGACACACCCTAACATCACAGAAAGGCAACCCTTCTGACCACTGTACTCTTCTGGGAGGCTGTCCCGCCTGCCAGCTCCGCCTTGAGCCTCTGTGCCGGGGCCGAGTCTGGACGGCAGGAGCCTCGGGGCCCTGCCCCGCACCGGGCCTCAGTGAACCTCTCTCCTCAGTGTTTCTGGAGGCCAAGAATGCCCATTCCGTCCTGAAGCGGTTCCCTCGGGCCAATGAGTTCCTAGAGGAGCTGCGCCAGGGGACCATCGAGCGGGAGTGCGTGGAGGAGATCTGCAGCTATGAGGAGGTCAAGGAGGTGTTTGAGGACAAGGAGAAGACGGCACGTACTGCCCTGGGGCTGGGGCTGGGGGCTGGGGGCACGGGTCGCTTTAGGACTAAGCTGAGCGGGCCCTGGGATCTCAGATCAGAAGCCATGAAGGGAAGCTGACTGAGTCCAGAGGAAGGCCGCTGGGGCGGTAAAACAGATCCTTTGTCCTTGGAGCCCCCTCGGCTGGACTCCTGGGAGTGTCACTGAGGCCCGTGAGGGTGAGGACAGCCGCTAACCCTGCCGAACGTGACCCCCGTCCTGCCGAAGCGAGGTCCATCTGGGACAGGAGTGTTTGTGTTTATGGGTAAGTATCAGCTGCCCTTCTCCTTTCGCAGATGGAGTTCTGGAAGGGGTATCCGAACGCAGTCTACTCAGTCCGAGACCCGGCACAGAGCTCAGACGCCATGTACGTGGTGGTGCCCCTTTTGGGGGTGGCGTTGCTGATCGTCATCGCCTTGTTCATCATCTGGAGGTGCCAGCTGCAGAAGGCCACCCGTCACCACCCGTCATATGCTCAGAACCGGTACCTAGCGAGTCGCGCGGGGCACAGCCTCCCCCGGGTCATGGTCTACCGGGGCACCGTGCACAGCCAGGGGGAGGCCTCTGGGCACCGGGAGACGGGGAGCCAACCGCAGGTGGTGCTGGGGCCCAGTCGGGGGGGCAGACCCGCGGTCCGGCTCGAGAGCACCCTCTACCTCCCCGAGCTGTCTCTCTCCAGACTGTCCAGCGCCACCCCTCCCCCTTCCTACGAGGAGGTGACCGCTCCGCAGGAGAGCAGCAGCGAGGAGGTGAGCGTGTCCTACAGTGACCCGCCCCCAAAGTATGAAGAGATAGTGGCTGCCAACTCTGGCTCAGACAAGTAGCGGGACTCGTGTCCTGTCCCGTGGGAAAGCCCTGTGCAGGCGCCTCCTGTTTTCTTTTAACTTTTTAAAGACTGTGCCACCACAAAACAGCCTTAGCCTCCTCGTTGCCAAATAATTTCCTAACCGTGGATCTGTAGGAAGTCAGTTGTCAGAGACAGGTAGAGGCGGATAGGGCTCACACACGCATCAAAACCCTTGGGGAGAGTGGCAGGCCAGAGAGCCCAGCTCTTCCAGAAGCCCCCACAGCCCTGCCATCCAGTCCTCCTGTCAGGGACTGACTTCTCTTATGCCAAAGGAATCACCCCATTCACTTGATTGTGGCCAGAGGGTCCAGAGGCTCGAGCCCCGGAGCCATGCAGCTGGCCGGAGGTCTGTTTGTCTGAAGCCTCAGCGCAGAGATGAGGGAGAGAAGCCAGCCCTGTGCTCTGTCTTCACTCACATTTGACAAGGACAAGGACAGAACAAAAGCAACGGTAATACCATAACAAGCCCAATACACCAAAATGACACCACCTGAGCCACTGAGAGGGCTTCGGGGGAGATCAGTCATTTAGATGGGGGACGCCCTGACGCCCCCACTCCTGGCCATGTTCAAGGGAATGTCTGGAGCCGCCTGGCGGAGGACAGGCTGTGTGAAGGATGAGGGCGGGGCCTGGCCAGCCCAGTTGCCCCTCCAGACCGGGGCTGGTGCCACCTGGAAGGGAGCGCTGGTGCAGTGGTGGTCGGTCTCCCCCAGACCCTGGCTCTCCAGGCACGAGTCCCAGTTATACCGAAGCGGCTCCCCGTGGCCTGAGCCCTATCACGCCTCCAGGAAAATGGACACTGCTGACCCTGCCCGCAGAGCCCATGGCTCCCGAATGGTTGGGGCACAGGCTGGGGCGGAGAGCTGGGCCTTTCTCCTTGTGAGGTTGGCCCATAGGATGATTAAACCCTCGAACTTGGTTTCCTCAGCATTGTGCTCTCAGGCCTGGAACTTTTAGGCTGCTGACCCTTTTCCGTGACTAGTGTGTTGAGATGAGTTTCAGATGGCTGATTTCTTCTTCACGATGGTGCCCACCCAGGGAAAAAATTTGAATGTGTCTCTTTTTAGAAATTTCTTTGTGGGGGAGATGAGGAAGCCGGTGACCTGGGGTTGAGGACCCGTCTGGGGTCTACTCTGTCACTGCCAGGTGCTGGTCTGGTTTTAGTAAGCCCTTTCTGTGGCCCAGTAGCCGCCCACCTCTCCACTTCAGTAAGCGTCAGTGGCCACGCTGCCTCCCCTCCATCCTCATCCTCCTGGCCTTGGCACCAAACCGTTTCTCCTCTCTGGTGCTTTAAAAAATGTAGCAACTTTTTGTGGGGCCCAAAAGAGTGCACAGCCAGGGTCTACTGGACACCACAGCAGTTTAAAACCCACTGAGAAGACAAGCTTCTCTCTGTCTCAACAGCTCTCCAAGGCAGGCCTTGGGCCTCATTCTTTGACTGCGGCCCTGCCCAGAGGCCACAGACAACTTCTAGAGGCCCCTTCGATCCTGGACACTCGCCCAGGAACGTGCTTCAAGCAAGGAGGCTTGTGTTCTTACCCCATGTGAGGCCACCAGCTTGGACAGCTCAACCCTGTGGCCGGGGTTTTCCATCATTCCCCTACCTCACAGGCCTGCTGGAGGCTGGCGGAGCTAATGCATGTGCAGTGCTTGAGACACCGGGAAGCCCAGTGCAGTTTGCCCTTAGAAAGATTCTTCTAGAAAAATGCAGGTTATGAAGAACCAGTTTTAGCAGAGACCTTTGTAGGGCCGTGAAGTTGAGTCTCGACCTGGGGAGTCAGTCTCCTGCCAGTTGGGCCATTCCGCCCCCTCCCAGCCCAGCCCGAGAGCTCCCTCATGCCAGAGGTGCTGACTAGGTGGCGTGCCACCTTTCCTTCCTTCCTCTTTTCCTCTCTCTGGGCCTCCAGCACCGCACTCCTGCTCTTTCTCCCCAAAGCCCCTGCTTTGTCCATGAGGATGCTGGGGTCTGTCCTCTTCAGCCACGTTGGAGGACCTGGGGCAGCCTGAGGCTCTGGGGCCGGTCCCTGCCACCCCCGCGTTTTCCTGGGGCCGTGCCTGCGTGCGACGGGGGAGCACAGGAGAGGACCCTTCTCCCTCTGCATCTCCTCCCCACCAGGCAGAGAGCCAGGTGTGGGCCCCGCAGACCCGAGCCAGAGGGAGGATACCCAGGAGTGCCTGCTCCCTTGCACCCCTTTCAAGCCCTTTCCTGCTGAGCTGCTCACAGTTTGCAGCCGGTTCAAGGTGGGAGTGGGAGGGGTGCGGGAGCCTGGCCTGGGGCCCAGGGCAGCCTGCGCCCTGCGGGTGCGGATCTCCCCAGTTCAGGGGCTCCTCAGTATTCTTCCACGTGGGGTTGTTCTGTGATTGGGATGGTTTTCGCAGTTTATCTTAGAAAGAAAGACTGTACAGTACACCATGGTCATAACTACTCACGGTGCACATTTGGCTTTAAGAATGCCCTGTACATATCTTTTCAAACTCTGTCTTTGTATGGATGTTGGTTTGATACAATGCTCAATCTGCGGTAGCCACGTTTTTGTTGCTTTTGGACTTGATGCGCGCGCGCACGTGTGTGCGTGTGTCTCCACGTGTGCACGTTGCCTTTTCTCACATGCTTATCTGAAACAATAGCTATATTTGTACCAGGAGGGTTCCTGTCTGAAGGGGGGAATGTCACCTCCCGGGGCTAGGCAGCCTGAGGACAGGACCCAGCAACAGGAAAGCCTAGTCGAGCTGCTGCGGCAAGCCCTCCAGAGTCGCCAGGTTTTGGAAGAAGATGAAGCAGCTGCATCCTGTGGCCCTCCCCGCTGTGGGACCCCCACTCACACCCCTTTCTGGAGCAGCACCCCAGCAGTGCTCCTGTTGTGTGGATGTCAGCAGCTGAAGGGAATCTGCGTGCTCCCGGGCCCTTTGGGTTTCTATTTGTGGTGGAAAGATGTGTGACGGTTAACTCTGGGTACAGGCGGGGCTGGTTATTTAGACACTTTTCATTTAACAAAACAAAAGGCTTTAACAAATTTCATGGAATGTGACTTTCACGTGTTTTCAACCAAAATCTTTTTAAGACTTTTTCAAACAAACATCGCAGTCTCTTCCCTCTCCTGCTACGCCCCATCGCCTGGGGGTTTTCAAAGTGAAAGCACAAGCGGAAGTGGAACACAGGTGCCCGGCGTGTGCAGCCCCAGGACAGCTGCATTGCGCCCAGACATGCGACACTGCGCCGTCTGACCCGGAGGCCAGGGGCCTCCTCTTCTACTTGCGAATCCCACTGCCATTAGTGTGAATTCCTTAGGGTGCTTCAGAAAATAGGAACCTGCTTAATTTGTTGGACTGTGTCTGCTAGCCTGAGGATGATAGATATGGGGTAGAAAAGCGTCTTTCTGCTAAGGAGCCAAAGCCAGATGGTGCTTCTCTGGCTGAGGGTTGATCTCTTCACAACCAAATGGCATCCCACGAGAAAAACTAAAAACAACACTGCCTCTAGATTGTTCCTTTGTCCGAGAGAGAGACAGAGAGAGATTATTAAGAGAAATTCTCTTACTCACCCGTGTGCTGTGTGTGTGTGTGTGTGTGTGTGTTCTGTGTGTGCCGTCATGCTCAAGGCCGAGATGGAGAGCTGGGTAGCCAAGCTGCTGCCTAGGCTGCTTTTCAGTGTGACAAGGAATGCAGCGCCATCTCGGGACTGCACCAAGCCAGAAAAAAGCACACCCTTCCCCCTGAACTCTACTCTTGCTAATCAGTATAATTAGCTAATTTAAAAGTACTGTAATCAAACTGCCTGCGACTGTGATAAAAGCTCATTAATTCCAAGCCCACTAAGTCAAAACATTGAAAAACAATCACAACTTAAGATAATGCATGGCATCTGTAATTCTTCCTCCACAGAAATATTCCCAATACTCTCCCCTTGAATCAGTTTTTGGGTTCATATGTGTAAGAGGGATCTAGTTTCAAATGAGTACCTTTCTCCAATAAAAGGCTCATGATGTGCTGGATCCCTTCACTGTGCCTTCAGCTTTGGGGTTCAGTCGTTTTCATGTGTCAGGCTGTTGGTGTGCACAATGATGTCCTTTCTGTACTGTGTGAGTGGTGGGTATGGCAGTTTTCATTCTCCTCCTTTATTTGCTCTATGAATAAAATAGTTTGTGAACTAAACTGCTATTTAAAGTAATATACCTGTGTATCTTGCTAAATAGCCTGTAAAGCAGATGTTTCACTATCAGACGGGCCGCTGCCATCGGTCGCCCCCAACGTCTCAAGTGTCACGAGCTTTCCCTGTCGCAGGCTGTGGGCGGCGAGTCTCTCTTGAGCAAGAATGCCTCTGACAAAGCTATCCAAACAGCGCAGCACACCCCCTCGGACTCAGTGCCTCAACAGTTGTCCCACTGTCCTGAGCTATGTGACTGATGCCCACTGCCTGCCCCCAGCCCGAGCATTAACACGCATATTCAAGATGGGGCCAAATCCCACAGCTGCTTAAGCGTCCCCATCTGAACACACCTGCTCTTTCACTCTGTGATTGTGATTTTGTGACAATGGACACCCTGATATGTGCAACTGAGGTTATAGACATGATTACTGTGAAACAGATTCATTTTTGTACCACTTTTAACTGTGCTTGTAATTTACATGTTGACCCATGTCAGCTGGCAAATCTGTACATTCAGTAATACATCAGGATTTCACTGAAGCCTGGGGCAACAAACAAACGTAGTTCTGATTTCTCTCTCTCTCTCTCTCTCTCTGTGTAATTGTTGAGTTTAGCTGTTAAGTCTCGTCTCTTTCTGTACCAGAAAATAATGAATAATAATAAAGAGCAAATGATAATCACTTGTGTTCTGTCCTCATCCTTCCTGGTTCTTGGCTGACTCTCTGACTTCTGTAGGCTATGGAGGGCTGTGGGCCAAACTTGTTTTTCCAGGAGTCAGACCATAGATAAGGAAACAGCCCAAACCAGTTTAGAAGCAGGAAGCGGAGAAGTCCTGGGTCCCAGAGTTTGTCCTGTATGTGTAAAATGATCTGCTAGCCCGTCCCCCTGGGAGGAGGCTAGTAAGGCCTGCCACAAATCATGTTAACAGCTTTCCCGTCGCCTGATCCCTGATTACTAGTCAAGGTATCCTTCACTAGAAAAGATGATCTGCTTGGTTTCAGAGCCAGGGGAGGGGTGGGAGAGGGACATTTCTCTGAGCTCTACATAGGTGGGACATACCTCTCAAGTTTTGCCTTGGCTCAGTGTCCTGAATTTCGAAGCTGTCAGGAGTCTGGGACCATTCAGAGGGCACTGACGTTTAAGCCTCTCCTCGGAGTAGTCTTAGCCCGGAACACTGCCAGCTGTTCTTGTGCAGTGAGATGGGATCAAGGGAAGTTGCTGGCAAAAGCTGTCCCCGTCTCCTATAATGAAAGTCACCCACATTTTAGTAGGAGGAGCCATGCAAGTGAAATTCATAGCCTACTTTTGAGGGTTGAATGCAGAGGCCTGATGCCAGGAACGACAGCCAGAGAGGTTCCATTCCGATGCTGAGCGGGCATATGGAGGGATGCCAGCTTTCTGAAGATACTGGGTGGTCAGATGAAGACTCCTCAGGCAGACTCCAGACGGGGTCATGTTCTGAGCGTAGGTTCTGAACATAGGCTCTTTTCGTTAGAAACGAGTACTCTAGGCTAAGGGTCCCAGCCTAGTCCACTCAAGGAAACTAGCACACGAGGTCTTTCCCCTTTCCCCAGCCCCCTCCTGTCCCACAGCTGCACCCTTAGAACAGCTGGCTTGAGATCTCACGGAATGAAGGCACTGAAGGACAGTGGAGAGGTGTGCTTGGCAGTGATCATAACCAGCACTGATTGAGCACTTAGTGTTTGCCAAACCCTGTAGAGCCATTAACTGAGATGATTCTCCCAACAAACCTGTGATGTCTGAGAGAATCCAGGGCCAAGAGGATGCCATCCGATCATGTCTTCTGACAAAAGAAGTGTCAACCTCATCGTGGACCCCCAAGCCTGTCCAGATTGCCCCAGCCCCAGCTGCTGTAGGGGACTGCTGGTCTCCCCTGGTGAGCACCCCTCCAGCCCTTCCTGCCGAACTCGTTAATTCCACAAGGACAGGGATTCTGTACAACTTTTGTTCTCACCACTTCTTTCCCAGAACTCAGCTCAGTGCTCAGCTCACACTCAGTGTCCATTAAATAAAATGAGTTGACTGATTTTGTTCTCTAGTTATAACTGAGGCTCTTTGCCTTAATTTGCTCGGGGTGCTGTAACAAAGTCACATAGACTTGATAGCTTAAATAACAGAAATGTATCATTTCCCAGTTTTAGAGGCTGGAAGTCTGAGGTCAAAGTTTTGCCAAGGTCTGTTGCTTCTGAAGCTTCTTGCTTTGATTTGGGGCTGGCTGTCTTCTTCCTGTGTCTTCATCTCCTCTTCTTGTACGGACACCAGTCCCATTGGATCAGAGACCACTGTATTGACCTCACTTAACCTTAATGACCTCTTGAAATATCCTACCTCAGTCCAATCACATTGGAAGGTCCTGGAGGTGAAAAAACCTTTTGAGGGTTGAATGCAGAGGCCTGATGCCAGGAACGACAGCCAGAGAGGTTCCATTCCGATGCTGAGCGGGCATATGGAGGGATGCCAGCTTTCTGAAGATACTGGGTGGTCAGATGAAGACTCCTCAGGCAGACTCCAGACGGGGTCATGTTCTGAGCGTAGGTTCTGAACATAGGCTCTTTTCGTTAGAAACGAGTACTCTAGGCTAAGGGTCCCAGCCTAGTCCACTCAAGGAAACTAGCACACGAGGTCTTTCCCCTTTCCCCAGCCCCCTCCTGTCCCACAGCTGCACCCTTAGAACAGCTGGCTTGAGATCTCACGGAATGAAGGCACTGAAGGACAGTGGAGAGGTGTGCTTGGCAGTGATCATAACCAGCACTGATTGAGCACTTAGTGTTTGCCAAACCCTGTAGAGCCATTAACTGAGATGATTCTCCCAACAAACCTGTGATGTCTGAGAGAATCCAGGGCCAAGAGGATGCCATCCGATCATGTCTTCTGACAAAAGAAGTGTCAACCTCATCGTGGACCCCCAAGCCTGTCCAGATTGCCCCAGCCCCAGCTGCTGTAGGGGACTGCTGGTCTCCCCTGGTGAGCACCCCTCCAGCCCTTCCTGCCGAACTCGTTAATTCCACAAGGACAGGGATTCTGTACAACTTTTGTTCTCACCACTTCTTTCCCAGAACTCAGCTCAGTGCTCAGCTCACACTCAGTGTCCATTAAATAAAATGAGTTGACTGATTTTGTTCTCTAGTTATAACTGAGGCTCTTTGCCTTAATTTGCTCGGGGTGCTGTAACAAAGTCACATAGACTTGATAGCTTAAATAACAGAAATGTATCATTTCCCAGTTTTAGAGGCTGGAAGTCTGAGGTCAAAGTTTTGCCAAGGTCTGTTGCTTCTGAAGCTTCTTGCTTTGATTTGGGGCTGGCTGTCTTCTTCCTGTGTCTTCATCTCCTCTTCTTGTACGGACACCAGTCCCATTGGATCAGAGACCACTGTATTGACCTCACTTAACCTTAATGACCTCTTGAAATATCCTACCTCTCAGTCCAATCACATTGGAAGGTCCTGGAGGTTAGGGTTTCAGCCTAGCAACTTGAGGACGGGATCGAATCGAAGTTCCTCCTGTGTTGCTCTATCCATGGCGGAGGGGAGTCTTTGTTTCTCCTTCTTCCAACCCTGAGCACATCATACACACTCATGGCTTCCCTGAGACTCTGGCTATTCTCAAACCACACCCCAGAGGAGACGCCTCCCTGCCACAGATGGATGGGCCTTGGACAGTTGCCAAAGGTCCCCAGAGGGCAGGTGGCCTTGGGAGAGGCAATGTGGGCTTCAGAATGGTTTTCCCAGAGTCCCTCTGTGGACAGCGATGGGAGGACCAAAAACCTGAAGAATAGACAAAGTATCTGTGCCCTCTCAGATTTTTTTTTAAATAGACAAAGGTGGTTTTCATGAATCCCAAGCCTAGCAGCTCCAGTAACGGTGGCTCTCAACAATTTCTCTGAAGAGCTCAAATTGTGTGGTGGATTAAGTTTCACTGAGCTTAACGTTCTATAAAAATAGAGACTGGTAACATTTGTATCGGGCTGGTTACATTTAATCACAGGAGCCCAGTGGCAGGCTAGTGGGTGCCAGCACCCCAGAGGCCTGGGGCTGACTGGGAATAGATGTACGGGTGATGGTGGAGTGCAGTGTCTACCAACCCGGGGGTCTCACTGCTTCCACCCTGGCCATGGCACTGCAGGAGGGCCCTGCCTGTATGGAGCTCTGGCCCTAGCTTGGTGGGGGAGGCATGAGATAAGACATACCAGCAGAACATGTAGAACTTTCTGCTAGGAGATAGCCAGGGGGCTGGAGGTGCAGTATGCCAGAGAAACATCTTCCTGAAGTCAGTCAGGCAAAGAGCATTGAAAGACAATGAAACCAGGCAGAGGGACAGCATGTGAAGTGGCCTGAAGGACATCAAGGCCATCATGTTTTTAAGGAAATAGAGGAAGTCAGGTGAGCAGAAAAGGAAGATTGGAAAAGTAGAGGGAAGCCAGTCCACACAGGGCCGCTGGGCCACACTTGTAAGCTTTCCCCCAGTGATAGTGGAAGCAAGAGGCCATGAATAAGCCTCTTGTATTTGAAACAATCTCTCTGCCTACTGTATGGAGCATGGGCTTAACAGGATCAAAGAGATAGATGGGCTATCATCCAGGCAAGACCTGATGATGGAAGTGGCTAGGTTGGTGAGACAGGAGACAGATGGAAGTAAACCACTGACAAGATTTTTGCTGAAACACTGAATTACATATGGAAGAAGTTGTATTTGGACTCCCCAGACACAGAACCCGTAGGAGATATACATACACAAATATGAATATATATATATATATATGTATATATATAGGTATATCTACATATAGAGATAGATATAGAAAGACATTGGTTTATCATAAGGAATCACCTCGTGCAATTGCAGTTATGGAGCTGGGAAGCCCCACAGTACGCCCCCTGCTAGCTGGAGTCCTAGGAAAGCGAGTGGTGGCCGTTCTGGTTCAAAGGCAGGGGAAGATTGGCGCACCAGCTCAGATCCTCATGCAGAGAGAAAGAGGGAGATGGGGAGATGTGCAGAAAGGTCGGGGAGGCAAGAAAGTTTCCCCTTCTTCTGCCTATTGGTTCTATTCAGGCCCTTAATGGATTATGTGATGCCTACTTACATTGGGGAGGGCCATGGGCAGTAGCTGGTTCACCAATTCACATGTTGACCTCATCTGGACAGACACAGTGTCACAGACACAACCAGAAATCATGTTTAGCTAAGTATTTGGACCCTCTGTGGTCCAGGAAAGTTGACTGGTAAAATTAACCAGCACAGAGGGAACAGAACCATATATAGGGACTGACTGCATCGCAAGAGGGTTGGGAGGATCTCTGCATTACTCTCAGGTTGGGGCCACACACAGTGGGATAGATAGTGGGACCATTCTTCTAGAAGGTAGAATAGGTTCGCTTCTACTGGAAGGAGAGTAGGTTGTGGGGAGCATGTGGAGTGTGGGGTGTGGAGTGTCTGAGGGAAATGAAAGAGCGAGGCCTGGGCTGAAGCAGCACGTATCAGATCCCCTTGAGTTACCAGGAAAATGCTGAATGAAGTCTGGGCACGGGTCCAACAGACCAGGCCAGCAGCGGGTAGCCACGGGAGTCTAGAGTCTTGGAAAGCAAGGGAGGAGAGTGTTTTTAGCAGAAGAGAGGGGACACTGATGCAGTATGCTTCAAGGAAGTCAAGCAGGATGAGTGATGGAGATCAAGCTGTCAGGAGGTCATTGGTGAGCTTGGCCTGGGGCACTTTCGGTAAACCACAGCTGAGTGAAGAGAGGACCGTCTGGGAGGTGAGAGGCGGAAGACAGAGTTAGGGCAGCACTTTCCATGAGCTGAGAAAGGTCAGTAGCACGAGTGAGACACAACACCACGGGAGGAGACTTGGGTTTTAAAGGTTTATTAGTTTACCATTTAGGTTGGTTTTATACAACAATTATGAGCTTCTCTCAGGTAGCTCAGATGGTAAAGAATCTGCCTGCAGTGCAGGGGCCCTGATTCAATGCCTGGCTAGGGAAGATCCCCCAGAGAAGGGAAAGGCTACCCATTCCAGTATTCTTGCCTGGAGAATTCCATGGACAGAGGAGCCTGGCGGGCTGCAGTCCATGGGGTCGCAGAAGAGTTGGACACGACTAAAGCGACTAACATGTGAATACATGCCTGAGCTTCTACCACGAGTGGGACCATGCACTGAGTGCAGCAGAGACAGAGAGAGGCACGCAAAGCCCACAAGGTCTCTGCTCTCACAGAGTTGCTGTCTCACGCTGAGAAGGAGGTGACTATGGCTTTGTGCTGGAGACAGTGATTCCGGAGAAGGGAGTAGCCAAACACCCAGAATGCTGCATAGAAGTTGAGCGGAAGCATGAGGCCACCAGCTCGGCCAAGGATGGCCTTTCAGACGGTGCGCACATCCCATGGGGCCAGCTGCCACCTCTGCTAGAAGCCAAGTGCTTCAGTGCACAGGCCCTTTCCTGCCATTTTCCTCGGATCACCGAGGCACAGTGCTTAGGGTCCCATGGCCGTTCCATGAGGAGCCATGGCAGGAGGGGCATGGCAGCTGTCCTCCCTCGCGTGTCCTCTCGTGTTAGGACCCGCTGGCCCTGTCTCGCAAGAGTAAAGGGCAGAATTGGTCAGGGGCTAGATGATATTTCTTAGGACTCTCTTGGGCCATCTTCTCCCTTGGGCCTCCTCCTGTTCTGTCCCAGGGTCCTTGAGTTAAAGGCAGGGACACAGCCCCCTGGGTTTGAATCTAAGCCCCGCCTCTGAATGGCTAAGTGAACTGGCGCAGGCCGTGGTCCACCACGGACCTCAGATTGTCGATCTGTAAGGCCATTGGGAAAAGGATCTACTTCGTGGATCGAAGACCCTGTCATTAGTTTCCCTAATTAGTGTCTCTCGCACTCATCCAGGGCTCTCCTCGCTGTGCCTTCCTGCAGGCCAGAGAGGCTGTTGCCGTCTGTCCCGCTGAGGCGCTCAGCGTCCTCACCTTCACAGTACCTTTCCCGCCTCTTCACTATCGTTGGCCACTTTGCTTTGGCCCTGGACTGTCTTGAAGTTTACGTACACATCACATTTCCCTCATTGAATGTGAAAACAATCGAAAGCAGATGTGGCACCCTAGAAGGAGTCACCTGGCAGGCAAGGCTGAGGACTCTGCAAGGTCACTTGCTGCACCCTCATCCCTGGGGAGCCAGGGGCCAGGTCCCACCTCACCCATGACAAGGGTTCCATGGGCCTGGGGCAGACTGGACTGACAGGCAGGTGCCTATGCCCTCCAGGTTTCAGAATCCACTGTCAGTTTTCAGTGGAAGGGGTCTGCGGGCCAGCGGGGAGATAGGAAGGAAGAAGGAGCCGTGGGCTCAGCAGCTACTGCACTGGGGCCGGGCAGGGCGGAGGGCCGGCGGAACGAGGTGGTTGCAGGTCCCCATGACTTGTCCAGAGAGCCGCCCCTCTCGGGAGGAACCTTTAGGGGTTGATCTGGAGGGATCCAGAGCGTCTCACTGGTGGGTTCGGCCAGGAGGCTCAGCAGCCGGAGCTGCCGGAGCTGCTCCCTGACACCCCCAGGCGAGTGGCGTGCGGCGGGATGGAGGGCAGGACCACCACAGAGCACGCCCTACCCCGGCCCCACAGACCCACGGACTTCGGCCCGTCTGTTTCTACCTGCCCCTGAGAGCAGGAGCCCCGTGAGGGTGGGGACCTGGTCCCTACCCCCGCGCCTGGCGGGCAGGCAGTTTTGTTCAAGACAGCCATTCTGAAAGAGAGGAGCCGGCGTGTGGAAAGCAAGGAGCTCCCTGTGGCCGCCTGCTGATGACCGTGTGCCCTGTCTCCCTTATTTCCCCCTCTCCGCTCGTGAGGTGGCCCTCCTTTTCTGGGCCAGCTACAGTCCCTGAAGTTTGCTTTCTATCCTTCCTGTCTTTTTAAGGAACTGAGTCTCATTTCCCTTTCCCCTCAGGCTTAGGGAGGGCCCTGGGCCTCCAGGGATGACCTCAGTACCAGCTGCTTCCAGAAGCAGGAAGCAGAATCGTTTACAGGTTCTTAAGTTCCTGAGCAAGTAGAGAGGAAGCTCTCAGATGCCTGGGAGATCCAGGTTTGCAGCCCAAATCAGGCTGGCTCGCTGGGCTTGGGTGTGGAGCTGCCTGAGACTCTGCTGTCTGAATGGCCTCCGCCACAGAACTGCAACATAAAAAATGGATGAAAAGTGCACTGCTCTGGGCGCACAGAGGCTGGAAGAGCCCCACCACACTTCCCTGAAACCACGGAACTGTGGGAAGGTGGATGGCAGCCCTGGAGGAGGGGAATGGGACACTGAGGCTCAGAACAGGGGAAGCAATTGGCCTAAGATGCCCCAGGCTCAGAGGGAGCAGACCCGCCCAGGCGAGCTGACCCCAGGCCTCGGTTCCCACCACCTCCCACTTCCACGTACAAGGGAGGTGGGAGCCAGTAGCAGTCAGAGCTGTCCGAGCCAGCCAGTCAGGACTCTGCAGAGCGCCGGGCTGACTGAACAGCTGGGAGAGGCCAGTGGTTGGAAGCTCTTGCCAGGGGCAGGGGACTGGGCAGGCAGAGAAACAGACAGCTTGAAGGCAGGGCAGACAGGCGGACACGCGGGCGACAGCCTGAGGTGAAGACTTACTCTGTGGGGAAGAGGGGGCTGGATGCTCTCTAGATTTCAACACAAACTTGCGTGCAATGAACTGGGTTTGTCTGGTCCCCAGCGGAGGCTCAACGCTCATGATCCCCTTTAGGGAAAAAGATGATCTGTTTTATTTGGAGACACTTGGCCTGAAGGGAGGGAGAGTTTGCACCCCCATCCCTTCCTGTTAATAAAACAGCTCTTATTTTAATAAAGATTCAAGCCCTCTAGCAGACAGTTTACAGAAAAGATATACAGAAGATCAATAAACATATGAGAAGTGCTCAGATTTATTCATAATTAAAGCAATATAAATTAAAACAGCAATGAGATAGAGATCATTTTTCACCCATCATAATGATGCCTTTTAGAAAGTTTCATAATATCTTCTACTGACAAGGCTGTGAGGAAACCAGCGCTTTCTTCCCCTTGCTGAGGTCCCACCTGGTCTGACCTTTTCAGGGGGAACCGTGTCCACAGTGGCCAAAACTGTCAGCACGTGCGCCCTAGAAACCCACAGTTCCACCCGTAGGCACCAGCTCTACAAAAACATGCATGCCAAGAGTCATGTCCAGGAATGTTCCTTGCTGCATTGTTCATAAAAGAGAGGCTCTAGACACCCCAACTGTCCATGAGTACGTCCATAAACAGGGGTGCAGCCGGGCAGCGGAATACTGTATTGTGTTCAAATGATGTGAAGCAGATTTGTTCTGACACGGGAGATCCCCAAGGCAGACTGTTCACTACAAAAAGTAAGTTTCAAAACAGCATGCACCGCAAACGTATGATCTCATTTGTGTAGAACACTGCAGACACACACACACACACACATCTAAGCCAGATGTTCTCTGCGCCCCTCCTCCCCTCTCCCAGGTCTAGCGTGCCTACGGCTGGCCTATGGCTGGCCGGCCGCTCGGGCTCTCGGGCTCTCCTGTCTGGAAGCCTTCCCCTGGGGCGGAGGTCTCCGCAGCAAGCCACTCACACTGGGCCCCAGGCCATGCTCCCGGCCCCTGTAGGGAGGGCACTATTAAATGTGTATGTCAGATAAACCAGGGATAATTTTTTAGTGTATGTATGCCTCAAATGCCGCATGTGTGAGTGGGAGTGGAGGGGATGGAAGCCGGGTTTCCTGCATTGCAGATGTGTTCTTTACCTCTGAGCCGTGAGGGTAGTCCAAATGTTGCTTACTTATGCTAAATATATATATATATATATATATATATATATAACCTATATACATACAGGTTGCAGGTTGGAATGTTAGGGAGGGATTGACATACAGCCTTGAGCACAATTTCTTCTCTGGGAAACTCCAGTCTTTGTTCTTATGCCATGTATATATATATATATATATATATATATATATATGTATATTTATATAGTTTATTTAAAATTCAAGGTAAATTGGCATCCTACATTTTTCTTTGTCCTATCTGGCAACCCTGGCCTCCCAAAAACCCACCACTGGCTCCTGCTTTGCAGGCTTCTGAGTCCCACAGAGCGCACTCCTAAGGGGACCCTTCAGAAAGCTCGGATTTCCTTGCAGCTGCTCCACCTGAGCTGGAAAGGGCTTCTCCCTTCTCCTGGGCCCTCAGGAATGCAGGCGGGCCTTTGTCAGCTCTGCTCTGGAGAGCTTTTTCCCAGTGCTGGACAGGTGGGGCCCGAGAGGGGGCTGGGCACTCTAGATCAGCCGCCCTCTCTAAGGGAGCCAGCCCTCGCTTTCCCCTCCCGCACTGTGTCCCTTCCTCTTCCCTCCCCTCCTCCTCCTCTCCCTCCCACCTGGCCCCATCTGTGCTTGGTTTCTTTACAAATAGCCTCCTCTTCCCCAGGAGCTATCCCCAAGAGCTGAGGGTTCACCTTTAGTGGCTGTACGAGTCAGTTCTCCAGAGAAATGGAACCAATAGGCTGCATGTATGTATATGTGTTGTGCTCACGTGTTGGCTATCGGCCTCCTGTCTGGAAGCCTTCCCCTCGGTGCGTCACGGCTGGCCTATGGCTGGCCGGCCGCCGGGCTCCGGCCTCCTGTCTGGAAGCCTTCCTGGGGCGGAGGTCTCGCAGCAAGCCACTCACACTGGGCCCCAGGCCATGCTCCCGGCCCCTGTAGGGAGGGCACTATTAAATGTGTATGTCAGATAAACCAGGGATAATTTTTTAGTGTATGTATGCCTCAAATGCCGCATGTGTGAGTGGGAGTGGAGGGGATGGAAGCCGGGTTTCCTGCATTGCAGATGTGTTCTTTACCTCTGAGCCGTGAGGGTAGTCCAAATGTTGCTTACTTATGCTAAATATATATATATATATATATATATATATATAACCTATATACATACAGGTTGCAGGTTGGAATGTTAGGGAGGGATTGACATACAGCCTTGAGCACAATTTCTTCTCTGGGAAACTCCAGTCTTTGTTCTTATGCCATGTATATATATATATATATATATATATATATATATATATATATATTTATATAGTTTATTTAAAATTCAAGGTAAATTGGCATCCTACATTTTTCTTTGTCCTATCTGGCAACCCTGGCCTCCCAAAAACCCACCACTGGCTCCTGCTTTGCAGGCTTCTGAGTCCCACAGAGCGCACTCCTAAGGGGACCCTTCAGAAAGCTCGGATTTCCTTGCAGCTGCTCCACCTGAGCTGGAAAGGGCTTCTCCCTTCTCCTGGGCCCTCAGGAATGCAGGCGGGCCTTTGTCAGCTCTGCTCTGGAGAGCTTTTTCCCAGTGCTGGACAGGTGGGGCCCGAGAGGGGGCTGGGCACTCTAGATCAGCCGCCCTCTCTAAGGGAGCCAGCCCTCGCTTTCCCCTCCCGCACTGTGTCCCTTCCTCTTCCCTCCCCTCCTCCTCCTCTCCCTCCCACCTGGCCCCATCTGTGCTTGGTTTCTTTACAAATAGCCTCCTCTTCCCCAGGAGCTCTGGGGCTATCCCCAAGAGCTGAGGGTTCACCTTTAGTGGCTGTACGAGTCAGTTCTCCAGAGAAATGGAACCAATAGGCTGCATGTATGTATATGTGTTGTGCTCACGTGTTGAGTCATATCCGACTCTTTGTGACCCCATGGACTGTAGCCCATCAGGCTCCCCTGTCTATGGGATTCTCCAAGGAAGAATATTGAAGTGGGTGGCCATTTCCTTTTCCAAGGGATTTTCCTACCCAGGGATCAAACCCATGGCTCCTGCATTGGCAGGTGGATTCTTCTTTTAGCCACTGAACCACTATGCCTATATGTTTGTGTATAGAAATTTTTATTTAATGAAATGACTCATGCCATCATGGGGTTGTGTTGTGTGAAAGCCACTCAGTCGTGTCCGACTCTTTGCAACCCCAAGGACTGTAGCCTGCCAGGCTCCTCTGTCCGTGGGATTCTCCAGGCAAGAATACTGGGGTGGGCAGCTGTTCCCTTTCCAGGGGATCTTCACAACCCAGGGATGCAGGCCTGATCTCCCACATGGCAGGCAGGTTCTTTGCCATCTGAGCTAGCAAAGTCAAAATTTGCAGGACAAGTAAGCAGGTTGGAATGTTAGGGAGGGATTGACATGCAGCCTTGAGCACAGTTTCTTCTCTGGGAAACTCCAGTCTTTGTTCTTATGCCATAGAACTGATTGAATGAGGCCCATTCAGATGTTCAAGGAGTCACAATGTCCTTTACTTAAAGTCCACTGACTATAGATATCAACAAAAATGCCTTTGTCGCAACATCTAGACCAGTGCTTCATGGAATAACTGGAGACCTTAGGCGAGCCACATGGACCATAGATGTGACCCTTATAGAGGTCTAATCAGTAGGGACGTTGAGGAAGAATTTGGACTTCGACTAGGGGGTGTAAGGCTGGGGACAGTGGGGGCTCCGGTCACTGTAAGGCAGGCCTCTCTTCTCCTGCTCATCCTTTGGTTCTCCTGGTTCCTGTCCGAGCTGATTCAGGGCATCAAAAGCCTTCTCCCTTGCCTGGGAATTCTGGATTGGGGAAGGCAGGGTGTGCTCTGTGTAAGATGCTCTCTGAAGGGGACTGTGGCCTGGACTACTAGCCAGAGCTGGCCTTGCAAAACCATGATAGGATTTAACCCTGCTTTGGCCCCTAAGCGACTCTGGAGTCCCAGGCCAGCCCCTGCATTTATCTGGAAATGAAGTCAAATCGGATGAGCCAAGGGCCAGGGCAATTCTCAGGGCAAACATTCAGAGCTTTATCGCTTCTCCTAAGTTGCTTACAGAGTAGCAGAGAAGAAGATCTTGAACTCAGCCAGCAAGATACAGCTGGAACAGGAGGTGCTGGGTCCGAGGCGTGAACTAGAAGTGAGGATCTGGCTCCACCTCCTTGTGCATACACTCCTCAAATAGCTGATTCCCAGCCTTCCTCTGCACTGCACCCTGTGCCTTCTTTGCCATCGCTTAGGAGCAAGCAACTGGTGGTAATGGCAGAAGGAGCAGCCCCTCACCTCGAGGAAAAGATGCAAATGCCCAAGGCTGAAGAGCCGGTTCCCGGAAGCCGTAGGGACAGCCAAGAGCTCTCCATGACAACAGGTGGGAATCCCCTGTAATGCCCCTTCCCTTGGGTGTCTGCCTGGGTGTGGCTGGGCAGAAGCACATGTGTGTGCTTGCATGTAGGCAGGTTCTTTGCCATCTGAGCTAGCAAAGTCAAAATTTGCAGGACAAGTAAGCAGGTTGGAATGTTAGGGAGGGATTGACATGCAGCCTTGAGCACAGTTTCTTCTCTGGGAAACTCCAGTCTTTGTTCTTATGCCATAGAACTGATTGAATGAGGCCCATTCAGATGTTCAAGGAGTCACAATGTCCTTTACTTAAAGTCCACTGACTATAGATATCAACAAAAATGCCTTTGTCGCAACATCTAGACCAGTGCTTCATGGAATAACTGGAGACCTTAGGCGAGCCACATGGACCATAGATGTGACCCTTATAGAGGTCTAATCAGTAGGGACGTTGAGGAAGAATTTGGACTTCGACTAGGGGGTGTAAGGCTGGGGACAGTGGGGGCTCCGGTCACTGTAAGGCAGGCCTCTTCTCCTGCTCATCCTTTGGTTCTCCTGGTTCCTGTCCGAGCTGATTCAGGGCATCAAAAGCCTTCTCCCTTGCCTGGGAATTCTGGATTGGGGAAGGCAGGGTGTGCTCTGTGTAAGATGCTCTCTGAAGGGGACTGTGGCCTGGACTACTAGCCAGAGCTGGCCTTGCAAAACCATGATAGGATTTAACCCTGCTTTGGCCCCTAAGCGACTCTGGAGTCCCAGGCCAGCCCCTGCATTTATCTGGAAATGAAGTCAAATCGGATGAGCCAAGGGCCAGGGCAATTCTCAGGGCAAACATTCAGAGCTTTATCGCTTCTCCTAAGTTGCTTACAGAGTAGCAGAGAAGAAGATCTTGAACTCAGCCAGCAAGATACAGCTGGAACAGGAGGTGCTGGGTCCGAGGCGTGAACTAGAAGTGAGGATCTGGCTCCACCTCCTTGTGCATACACTCCTCAAATAGCTGATTCCCAGCCTTCCTCTGCGCACTGCACCCTGTGCCTTCTTTGCCATCGCTTAGGAGCAAGCAACTGGTGGTAATGGCAGAAGGAGCAGCCCCTCACCTCGAGGAAAAGATGCAAATGCCCAAGGCTGAAGAGCCGGTTCCCGGAAGCCGTAGGGACAGCCAAGAGCTCTCCATGACAACAGGTGGGAATCCCCTGTAATGCCCCTTCCCTTGGGTGTCTGCCTGGGTGTGGCTGGGCAGAAGCACATGTGTGTGCTTGCATGTATTGATGGGCACCTCTGTGTGTCTGTGGTGTGAGTTGACGAGAACGGGATTGACGAGGAGAGCCTTTTGTAGCCTGTGGGGGAGGAGGTTGGGATGAACACCCCCATTCCAAGGCACCAGTGGCTTTATTGCACACACTCAGAGGGCTCAATTTATAGGATCAATCAAATCAATTCTCTCTCCTAACCTTCCAATGCCTTCTTCTGGTCTTTAGAGTAAAATTCAAACTCCTTACCATGATCTACAAGATCCACACAAGGTCATTTCTTATGCGGACTTCCTGCTGTGACATGCTGGCGCAGTCCACAGAGCCTTTAAGCCTGTCCTGCAACATCCCAAGACTCGTCCTCACAGCCTCTGTGCTAGTGTTCCCTCTTTCCCCAGATTCTCCATGGCTGGCCTGTTTTTCTCTTTCAGGCCTCTGCCTCTGTGTCGTTTCTGGTTTTCTAGAAGTAGCCCCTTCCTTTGTCTTATTGTCCTGTTTTTATTGTTTGGGGAGCATGCATCTCTTGATCTGAACTGATGGATTATTTTCTGTCCCTACCCCCCACCAAAAAAAAACTTTCTCTACAGACAATCAATTTCCCAATTGCTGTGATCTTGGCTCTTAGCCATGGCTCTGTCTTCAATAACCTAGCCCGGAGCTTGAGACTCGGTGAACACTTGCTACATTTTTTTTTTTTTTAAAGATTTATTTATTTATTTTGGGCGGGGGTTGGGTTGGGGAGGGAGGGGAGCGGGCGGGCCACTTCTATTGGTCTTTCATTTCTCCATTTTTTTTCATCCGTCTTTGTTCTTTGGCTCCTGCGGGCCTCCCATCGCGGTGGCGTCTGTTGTCGCAGAGCACCAGCTCTGGGCGCATGCGCTCCAGAACTCCGGCTTGGTGATTGGACACATCAGTCCAGCCGCTCCGCGGCACGTGGGATCTTCCCAGGCCAGGGCTCGAACCGGTGCCCCTTGCACTGCAAGGCGGTGTCCTTATCCACTGGACCACCAGGGGAAGCCCCACTTGCTACATTTTGAGAACATGAAGAAGTGGAGACCTGAGACTGGCCAGTAGATGCCGGAGCATGTGTGTAGAGTGATTCCTAAGACCCTATCCTTAGTTGGGGCAGGTGTGTTCTGTGCCCATGAAGCCTTGGGATAGCCTCTGTGGGTGTTACTGGGGCCTCTGTTCTTCTTCCTAGAAATGAAAGAGCTTGTGTCTGAGTTGCTGAGTGGTTCTCAGCCACCACAGAAGGTGGATCCAAAGGTCGCTGGTGCTGCGGAGGTATGGAATGTGGCTGCAACCCACTCCCAGGAAATGGTACTGTATGGCACTTGGGGACTAGCTTGGGTTGGGAATACCAGTTGTAGCACCTCTGGCCTGAAAGTGATCGGTCAAGCAGGGCAGATGTTCACTTTGGAGGAAGGACAAAGTTCTTGTGTGTACTAGGCAGGCAAATGAAGGCAGCAAGGTCCAGCAAGAAGTCAGGGTCAGGGCTTCCCTGGTGGTCCAGTGGGTAAAGAGTCTGCCTTGCAGTGCAAGGGGCACCGGTTCGATCCCTTTCAGGCCTCTGCCTCTGTGTCGTTTCTGGTTTTCTAGAAGTAGCCCCTTCCTTTGTCTTATTGTCCTGTTTTTATTGTTTGGGGAGCATGCATCTCTTGATCTGAACTGATGGATTATTTTCTGTCCCTACCCCCCACCAAAAAAAAACTTTCTCTACAGACAATCAATTTCCCAATTGCTGTGATCTTGGCTCTTAGCCATGGCTCTGTCTTCAATAACCTAGCCCGGAGCTTGAGACTCGGTGAACACTTGCTACATTTTTTTTTTTTTTAAAGATTTATTTATTTATTTTGGGCGGGGGTTGGGTTGGGGAGGGAGGGGAGCGGGCGGGCCACTTCTATTGGTCTTTCATTTCTCCATTTTTTTTCATCCGTCTTTGTTCTTTGGCTCCTGCGGGCCTCCCATCGCGGTGGCGTCTGTTGTCGCAGAGCACCAGCTCTGGGCGCATGCGCTCCAGAACTCCGGCTTGGTGATTGGACACATCAGTCCAGCCGCTCCGCGGCACGTGGGATCTTCCCAGGCCAGGGCTCGAACCGGTGCCCCTTGCACTGCAAGGCGGTGTCCTTATCCACTGGACCACCAGGGGAAGCCCCACTTGCTACATTTTGAGAACATGAAGAAGTGGAGACCTGAGACTGGCCAGTAGATGCCGGAGCATGTGTGTAGAGTGATTCCTAAGACCCTATCCTTAGTTGGGGCAGGTGTGTTCTGTGCCCATGAAGCCTTGGGATAGCCTCTGTGGGTGTTACTGGGGCCTCTGTTCTTCTTCCTAGAAATGAAAGAGCTTGTGTCTGAGTTGCTGAGTGGTTCTCAGCCACCACAGAAGGTGGATCCAAAGGTCGCTGGTGCTGCGGAGGTATGGAATGTGGCTGCAACCCACTCCCAGGAAATGGTACTGTATGGCACTTGGGGACTAGCTTGGGTTGGGAATACCAGTTGTAGCACCTCTGGCCTGAAAGTGATCGGTCAAGCAGGGCAGATGTTCACTTTGGAGGAAGGACAAAGTTCTTGTGTGTACTAGGCAGGCAAATGAAGGCAGCAAGGTCCAGCAAGAAGTCAGGGTCAGGGCTTCCCTGGTGGTCCAGTGGGTAAAGAGTCTGCCTTGCAGTGCAAGGGGCACCGGTTCGATCCCTGGCCCAGGAAGATCCCACATGCTGTGGTGCAGCTGGACCAGTGTGCCAGCACTCTGGAGCACATGCACCCAGAGCTGGTGCTCTGTGACGAGAGAGGCCACTGCAGTGGGAGGCCCCCACAGGCCAAAGAACAAAGATGGATGAAAACAAATAATAGTAATAAAAAAAGCAACAATGAAAGAGGCCAAAATTAAAAAAAAAAGTCCGGGCTATTCTCTGTTAGTTCAACCTCGAGAGTCCAGAATGCCTGAAGCGCACATTGCTTAGAGAGTACATAGCCACTTTCTTTTATTAATAAATGAATACATATATCTATATCTACATCTTTATATGCATATCTATCTGCATTTTATGTCTACTTCTCTATATATTTCTACATAGAAATAGAGAAAAATATTTAAAAGCTATATAAATATGTATTTATGTTGTTGCTGTTTAGTTGCTAAGTTGTGTCCAACTCTTTCCCACCCTATGGACTGCAGCACATCAGGCTTTCCTGTCCTTCCCTGTCTCCCGGAATTTGGTCAAAATCACGTCCACTGAGTCAGTGATATTATCTCACCATCTCATCCTCTGCTGCCCCCTTCTCCTTTTGCCTTCCGTCTTTCCCAGCATCAGGGGCTTTTCCGATCAGTTGGCTCTTCACATCAGGCAGCCAAAATATTCGTGCTTCAGTTTCAGCAACAGTGCATCCAATGAATATTCAGAGTTGTATATATATCTCTAAACATGTATAAATATATACATATATCTATATCTATCTTAGGGTTGAGACTAGGGTAAAGCAAGTGAGATTCCTATGCTCTCTGGTATTTGGAAATCCAGTCAGTTGAATCTGGCCATTTTGCAGCCAGTCCTTTAAACTACATTCAATAGAAGTGAGGAAGTGTTCTAGAGAAAATGGTGGCTACAGTATTGCAAAGGATACTGAGAAAAGGCAGCCATTTTGGAGAAGAGGAAGTCCTGACTGTGCATCTCGTGGTCTGTAGCCCATGAGATAAGTAAGCTGCTTTCACTTTGAATGAGGGTACTTTTACAAACATGGTTGTTATATTGTTGCACTAGTACACATGTTGTTATGGGGGTGGAGGGAAGGCAACTTGGCGGGAGATGGAGGGAGACCTGGTGTCCTAGACAATCAGTTGAGTTCCATTGTTTTGTAAAAAATCTTTTAAACTATACTATCTGAGGGAATGTTCTAAAGAAAATGGTGACCATGTTGTTGCATAAAATACAAGGAAAAGGCAGCCATCTTGAGAAGGAGGGAGACCATTTTTCCAGGAAATCACTTGAGTCCAGTAATTCTGTGCTGATTCTGTTAGTTACATTCACCTTGGATGTGGGCAAGCTGCTTATGCCCTGACTCTGATCTAGGGGGTGGGGGCACTAAGGTGGATTAAATTAATCTCTAGGTGAATTATAGTTGTCTGTTAGGACCAGAGGAGTACACCTTTAAAAATCAGAGTCCTTATATTGAATGTAGAAATTAAATTGAGACATTTAGAATTAAATTGACCAATTCTATTTATTTATTCATTATTTATTTTTGAGTAAAATGTTAATGAAATGCTGTTGCCTCTGAGAGAACCACAACATAAAAGAACAAAAAATTCACAGTGTTATTCTGCTCATTTGAGGAAAAAAATGCAGTGTGCATCAAAAGTATATGAAAAAAAATATTGGAAATAATTAACAGAAGGAAGCTGGGATTTGCTGCAATTCATAGGTTTTCCCAGTCTACATCAAATGTAAATAAAAATCTGATGATTTGTAATATATAGAATTCTAAGTTGAGAGTTTCTAAAATTAAAAGCAAAAGAGCAAAAAAGACAACTCTTTTGGACGGTTAGACCTGTCACATGGTTGGTGATCACAAGTTATTGTCGAGCTTGCAGATGTTGTTAAATTAATTATGATATTGATGTGTTAAAAATAGTGTGCTATCTCTAACAAACAAACACCCTACCTCACTCAGGCATCCCTATTTGTCTTCAGCTCTCTCTAAAAGCGTTTTCTCCTTTTGATCCCAATCTATAGGAAAATCAAGGGGGTGGTGTGGAAATTGTTCTAGGAGAGACTCTCCATAATTCCTCTTCATGGCCCTCAAGGCATGAGGCAACCCTGACTCCAGAGCTCTGGGCTAGAGACCCTCACTTCTGGGAGTTATCAGCAGTTGGTTGAAAAGGAAGACCACAGGCTTCTCCCTTGAGCGCTGGCTCTTCTTGTGTGTTCTTAGGAAGAGTGGTCACCTCACAAGGCTTGATTCTCTTGGTTCTGAAAGTGGGGCTTTCTTGTCTGTTTCCATGGTTGCTCAAGCTCTGCCGAAGTCTGTGTGTGATGGGGACCCTGTCACTCCTCTTCTTTTACCACAGCCTGGATGGCTGAGGGCTACTGGGGAGCACGGTGGGCATGAGGGTGGCTGGCAGCCAGCTTGTGTAACTCCCAAGCTCTTCTGATTCCAGAGGATCAGGCATCGTGTGACTTCCAACAAGGTGTGCTGACACCCCCAGGGAGAGTGTGGGGCACCTGTGTGGCTGGGTTCAAGCAGGCTACTTTGACTGACCGTTCCTTTCCTCAGGAGCCCCTGCTACCAGCCACTGAAATGGAGGAACAACCAGGCCATGGTGATGCTCAGCCCCAGGAGAATCCTGGTGGTTCCCAAGACATGGCTTCTCAGTTTGAGTGGTAAGAAGGATCCCAGGGACCCTGCAGGAGAAAGGCTAGAGCTAGCTGGGCAGGGACCAGGGGTCTGGCAAGCAGACTGCCCAGAAAGGAGCTATGAACAGCTGGCCATGCTTGGAGGGTGGGTTCTATTGCCTCCTCAGCACAGCCCTGGAGCCCCTGGCCCCTTGACCATTTGGGGCCTCCTGGCATCCCACGGTTGGGCCAGCTCCAGTCTTTAGGCCTCAGAACCTGCTGCCAGGGAAGGGGAGGGTTCCACGCTGACAGATTCACTACCCAGAGAAGCCCACGGTCTTACCTGCCTGCCTTCATGGCTTTCCTGAGACCACCAGAAGCTCTGACTCTCTTTATCTCCCAGTGAACAAGAGGTGAATATCCTATCTGAACTTAGCCTGGAAGAACTTAATGAGTTGGAGCTGGAGATCATGAGAAGGCAGGTGAGTGATCGCCAGGGACTCACTTGGAAGTTGGAGGCAGAGTCATGGTGTCTTGGGAGGGTGGGATCACCTGCCTTGAGGATGCACAGCCTCTCCAATTGTGTTATACTTTAGAAGTGGGGATGACGTCAGGTTTGCCTCCCCTTCATCCTAGCCCTCTTGTCTCCAGTGTCCAATTTTGAGGCCGAGCCTCAACCTGATCTCTCTGCCTGACATGTGGGAAGGGAGAAGGGAGGAGAAAACGGGGAGGAAAGGGGATATCAGAGGAGAAGAAAAGTCTATGAAGAGAAAGCAAAGCCAAGAGGTCTGAGCAAGGGGTCAGGTTCATCCGGGCCAAGTCCAGGTCTCCATGGTTAGAGACCCAGCAGGCACGGGCATGGGCATGACGGGTGTCTTCCCTGCAGGCCACCCCATCCTGGGGACCTCACTCTGGGGCTGCCACCCACACACCCTTCCCTGGTTCCCCCTGGCACAGCTGGGACAGGCTGGCTTCTTCCAGACAATAGGAAGAACACCATGGTGGGTGCAAGGTGGCAGGGACTGAGAACGCAGGCAGCCCAGTCCCCAGGTCCCAGTGGGCCCACCCCGAGTCCCTGATCAGTTGCCCTGCCTGCATTTGCCTAAAGGTCCTTTGCCTGCCAAGGCACGACAGAGGCCCTTCCTGTTGTAAAGTCATACATAGCCCCATTGGCGTGCAGTGGGCTTACCCAGGAGCACCTTGCTCACCAGCCAGCTCTGCTCTCTCTGCAGCTGCAGATGATCACCGAGCGTCTGGGCGCCCTGGAGAACGAGAGTACCTCCTGGCGCTACCGGGAAGTGCTGTTATTCACTGTGCTGCTGATGGCCTGCATCACCAATTTCTGGCTGTGGGTGCACCACTGATGTTTCTGCCAGTCTGCTGTGTAGCCAGAGCCCTTTCTCCTGCCGCTTCTTCCTTTCTCTCCCTGGGCCACCCCCGCCCGTCCTCCTCACTGTCAGTAGCGTTTAACAGTATCAGGACCATTTTCCAACTCTGCTCAAGGGACACCCTAGCTGCTGGGAGGTGAGGAAGCATAGGGTTACAGAGGTCAGATTTGGCTGAGATGCAGCCCCTTTGCAGGGTGAGGAGGGTGATTTCTGGTCCCCACAGTAACACCAATGGTAGACGTGTCTTCCTTCCCTGTCAGGGCTCCATGGTGACCATCTTGGATCTAGACCTTGCTCTGCGCCTCCAGTGTCTATTCTGTTCCATCCTCGGCAGGGGCTTGACTGTGTTTTCCCTGTTTTCTTCAATGTTGTGCTCAGGGCTCTGCACATAGAATGTTCTCAATAAAAGTTTAGTGATTGCAGCAAACCATGGTGACTGAGTTTCTTGCATCCAGGACTCACATGGGGACCTTGGTTCCCTCGTCCCAGCCCCCTCCTTCCTCTCCATCACCAGCCCAGGTGATGGGAGTCAGGGAGGTCCTTAGGGGCAGGATTTGGCAAGGCATTTCTTGCGGGGCCCCCACCGGCAAATGCTTATGGGGAAGTGTTTCTACAGCAGCAGCTTGTCTTGGCTGGGCATCACAGAAACTCAATCAGAGAAAGCTCCTGGACAGGACCACAACATTTTCCTTTTGCTCAGGAAGACATTGAGTCACAGAGAAAGGAAGTGAGGCCCCAGAGTCATCCAGAGAGACCTAGACAGGGACTGGTCTAAGATGGATTCTCCTGAACCCATCTAGGGTCTAGGACTCAGCTTTGGAGGCTGGATGCGAGATCACATGGAGGGACTTTGAACCCTTCTCCCCTGTGTTCACAGCTCTGTAACACTCGCCTCATACTGTATGGGGTGTTGGGTAGGATACTGGGACGTGGCCTCAGGGCCAATGTGCTGGGGGGCAGGAGGCCTTCAGAAGAGCTTGTGTCCTTTCTCTGGGACCAAGGGTTAAATACACATTTCTCAGGGGGCAAGGACCTGGATGATTACATTGTTATTGGCTCTAGTGGCTGAATGGAGCCTATCCCAGCCCCCAAGTCTGTCAAGGCTTTTTCATCTATAAAGGTGAGAGAGTGCGCTAGTCACTAGATATCAAATAAACACAACTGCAGCCGTGCGTCGGTCTGTGTGTGTGTGTGTGTGTGTGTGTGTGTGTGTGTGAGAAAGAGAGAGAGAGGGGACAGAGAAACAGAGAGGCAGAGAGAGACCACAAGTGAAGAGGGAGGGTGAAAGGGAGAGAGACTGAGCCCTTGAGCCGGGTCTGCCGCTGCCCATCCCTTGGTCCTCATTGACCTCATAGAGCGAAGGAAGGCTCCTCCTTTCCTGATGCTCTGGGGTCTGCAGCACTTCTGTGGGTCTCCTGTCAGTCCTGTGACCACATTTGCTGAAAAAACAGTTGGAAGATGCCCTCTCTGGTCCCAGAGCAGAGAGGGTGACTCGGGTGCCAGAGGAAGAGCCCTGCAGAATGGGGAGAAGGCAGGGCCCAGACACAAGTGCTTCCAATCAGGAGACCCACAAGGCCGAGGGAAGTCCTGTCCAAATGGGCCCAAAGCCCCACAGATCCCCGAGGACCAGGGGGCCACCCCTGGCAGTCGGATGTCTCTCTCAATCTGAAGCTGCTCCTTCCTTTTGCTCCAATCTGGCCACACAGGGCTGCTCAGAGGAAGGGCAGCTGCTGCAGGGTGGGGCCAGGCCTGCCTCTGGAACATGCTGTGCATGTACACGACCGGACACAGACGTGTTTGCAGAAAAAGTCTGGTTGAAAATATGTTGTGAAACAAAGGTTCACCCCTGGGAGCAATTTAGCTCCGACACAAACAAACCGTGCGGTGGTCCCTGGAGAAGCGCCTCCCGGGCCAGGTGAGTGAAGGTGGCATCCCGGCCCGCACCCTGGCCACCCCTCCAGCGCTGCGCTGTGACTGCGCACTGCTCCAGACCCTGCCTCCCGCTCCATGTCCAGAGGCCTCCAGAGGGGCCCTGGAGCCAGAGCGCCTCCAGCCCGGGCTCCTGTGCAGGACTCCCCCAGGGTCCCATCGTGGGGGCTGGCACCTCCCGCCTGGCCCTCGAGCCCTCGTCCACCTGAAGCATCTGTGCCCATGATGCCATTTCTCTGCAAGCTGCCATGGCTTGGCCAAGCACTCCAGCAGGAGCCTGGCCCTTCTCCCGGGAACTTCCCCATAGACAAGCTGGGACAGGCGGAGCTGGGGTGGGGTGGGGCTCCTCTGCAGCAGGGTGTTTAGCACACTGCTGTGACAGTTCCATGGGGGCCCGGGCTTGGTGTCCACGGCCAATCTCACTCTGGATCAGGAGCTGCCGGGGGGTGAAAGGGAGAGAGACTGAGCCCTTGAGCCGGGTCTGCCGCTGCCCATCCCTTGGTCCTCATTGACCTCATAGAGCGAAGGAAGGCTCCTCCTTTCCTGATGCTCTGGGGTCTGCAGCACTTCTGTGGGTCTCCTGTCAGTCCTGTGACCACATTTGCTGAAAAAACAGTTGGAAGATGCCCTCTCTGGTCCCAGAGCAGAGAGGGTGACTCGGGTGCCAGAGGAAGAGCCCTGCAGAATGGGGAGAAGGCAGGGCCCAGACACAAGTGCTTCCAATCAGGAGACCCACAAGGCCGAGGGAAGTCCTGTCCAAATGGGCCCAAAGCCCCACAGATCCCCGAGGACCAGGGGGCCACCCCTGGCAGTCGGATGTCTCTCTCAATCTGAAGCTGCTCCTTCCTTTTGCTCCAATCTGGCCACACAGGGCTGCTCAGAGGAAGGGCAGCTGCTGCAGGGTGGGGCCAGGCCTGCCTCTGGAACATGCTGTGCATGTACACGACCGGACACAGACGTGTTTGCAGAAAAAGTCTGGTTGAAAATATGTTGTGAAACAAAGGTTCACCCCTGGGAGCAATTTAGCTCCGACACAAACAAACCGTGCGGTGGTCCCTGGAGAAGCGCCTCCCGGGCCAGGTGAGTGAAGGTGGCATCCCGGCCCGCACCCTGGCCACCCCTCCAGCGCTGCGCTGTGACTGCGCACTGCTCCAGACCCTGCCTCCCGCTCCATGTCCAGAGGCCTCCAGAGGGGCCCTGGAGCCAGAGCGCCTCCAGCCCGGGCTCCTGTGCAGGACTCCCCCAGGGTCCCATCGTGGGGGCTGGCACCTCCCGCCTGGCCCTCGAGCCCTCGTCCACCTGAAGCATCTGTGCCCATGATGCCATTTCTCTGCCAAGCTGCCATGGCTTGGCCGAAGCACTCCAGCAGGAGCCTGGCCCTTCTCCCGGGAACTTCCCCATAGACAAGCTGGGACAGCGGGGCGGAGCTGGGGTGGGGGTGGGGCTCCTCTGCAGCAGGGTGTTTAGCACACTGCTGTGACAGTTCCCATGGGGGGCCCGGGCTTGGTGTCCACGGCCAATCTCACTCTGGATCAGGAGCTGCCGGAGGGGCAGGGTGACCTTCCACTGCCTTCCACACCTGGCACCCAGCAGAAGGGAAGGGCTGGTGGGGTGGTCTCTAACCAGGTTCCCCAGGGAGCAATTCTGGCTGAACTGCCTCCTGAAGGGAGGGCTGGCCTCACTTCAGTCACAGGAAAACTTGCAGAAAATTCAGTCCATTCTGATCTTTACTGTCCTAGCTCTCTCACTATGTGCCAGCCCACTGTGTTTTAAAGTATTTGATTACGCAAGTCCTGCTTGCCCATGTCCTCCTGAAACAGTAAAACACATGACAGGTGCAGCTAACAAAGCCCCTCGTCCTCCCCTTCATCCCCAGCCCGTCAAACGCCTGCCTGGAGATAAGTTCCATGATGGGCTTAGTGTACCCTGCAAACCCTGGACACCATGTGCAGACATGTGTCCCGACCTGTGTCTTGGGCTCTGTGTAGAGGAGTCATGCCAGCCGCCCCACACGGCCCTCAGAGAGGGGCTGGGTCCCCAGTTGGGTGCTCTTTTCCTTCATGCTCAGTCATGTCTGACTCTTTGAGACCCCATGGACTGTAGCCCGCCAGGCTCCTCTGTCCATGGGATTTCCCAGGCAAGAATACTGGAGTGGGTGGCCGTTTCCTTCTCCAGGGGATCTTCCCAACCCAGGGATCAAACCCACATCTCTTATGTCTCTTGTATTGGCAGGTGGATTCTTTACTGCATGTGGGCAGGGAGGAAGCTATAAGTCTGCTGCACTTGGCTGACCCCTAAGCCCCTCCCAGACCTCCCAGAAGCTAGCCCCTTATCTCAAGCCAGGCGAGGCAATCACATGCGATGGGAGGTGGGGGATGCATGGAGGGGCTCTGTGTACCCAGGAGCAACGGGAAATCCAGGCCCCTTGACTCACCCCCTGAGGGCTTTGGCGTCCCCAACCCCAGCTCCTCTTGGACACCGAGCCCAGTGATCCCTGGAGGGGAGAGAATGGATTTCCTCCAAAGCCTGCTCCAGCCTAGGCACCTCTTGTCTCTCGGGCGGAGCTGGGGTGGGGTGGGGCTCCTGGGGAGCAATTCTTGGGGGCCGGGCTTGGTGTCCACGGCCAATCTCACTGTGGATCAGGAGCTGCCGGAGGGGCAGGGTGACCTTCCACTGCCTTCCACACCTGGCACCCAGCAGAAGGGAAGGGCTGGTGGGGTGGTCTCTAACCAGGTTCCCCAGGGAGCAATTCTGGCTGAACTGCCTCCTGAAGGGAGGGCTGGCCTCACTTCAGTCACAGGAAAACTTGCAGAAAATTCAGTCCATTCTGATCTTTACTGTCCTAGCTCTCTCACTATGTGCCAGCCCACTGTGTTTTAAAGTATTTGATTACGCAAGTCCTGCTTGCCCATGTCCTCCTGAAACAGTAAAACACATGACAGGTGCAGCTAACAAAGCCCCTCGTCCTCCCCTTCATCCCCAGCCCGTCAAACGCCTGCCTGGAGATAAGTTCCATGATGGGCTTAGTGTGTACCCTGCAAACCCTGGACACCATGTGCAGACATGTGTCCCGACCTGTGTCTTGGGCTCTGTGTAGAGGAGTCATGCCAGCCGCCCCACACGGCCCTCAGAGAGGGGCTGGGTCCCCAGTTGGGTGCTCTTTTCCTTCATGCTCAGTCATGTCTGACTCTTTGAGACCCCATGGACTGTAGCCCGCCAGGCTCCTCTGTCCATGGGATTTCCCAGGCAAGAATACTGGAGTGGGTGGCCGTTTCCTTCTCCAGGGGATCTTCCCAACCCAGGGATCAAACCCACATCTCTTATGTCTCTTGTATTGGCAGGTGGATTCTTTACTGCATGTGGGCAGGGAGGAAGCTATAAGTCTGCTGCACTTGGCTGACCCCTAAGCCCCTCCCAGACCTCCCAGAAGCTAGCCCCTTATCTCAAGCCAGGCGAGGCAATCACATGCGATGGGAGGTGGGGGATGCATGGAGGGGCTCTGTGTACCCAGGAGCAACGGGAAATCCAGGCCCCTTGACTCACCCCCTGAGGGCTTTGGCGTCCCCAACCCCAGCTCCTCTTGGACACCGAGCCCAGTGATCCCTGGAGGGGAGAGAATGGATTTCCTCCAAAGCCTGCTCCAGCCTAGGCACCTCTTGTCTCTCCCAGGTTCCCCTGTGGCTTGCCCTCTGGCCAGGTAGGCGGGCTAGGACTGTGAGAAAGGCCAGGAGACAGGTACATGGGGTGGTGAGCTGGTGACTCTGGGTCCCCAGGCACAAAGCTCTGAGCGGTACGTGCTCCATGTAAGGAAAGGTTCCTCGGGGAGTTGGGAGGGGCTGACTTCTGGGCAGACAAGCAGCTTCCACAACCAGGCAGCCTAGCAGCCAGCTCTCACTTGCTGGCAGCCTGGGGTATACGGGGCCCTCAGTGAGAAGGTCAGGTGTCCAGCCAGCGGGCAGAACAGTTTCTCCAGTGGGCAAGTGCCAGCCTGGGCCAGGGTCCCAACCGTGCCTTAGCCGTGAGCATGAGCTCCTCTGGGCCACTGCTGGCCTCTCCTGCTGGCATCAGGCAGGGTCGTCAGCTCTTTGACTGAGAGGCTGCAAGCTACGTCAGGGTGCGGGGACACCACTGCTCTGGGAACAGGCACTGTAGGAGGTCTCTACTGCCACTGATGCTGATGAGCTCCCGAGGGCTTGTCTCTGATCAGAAGCTTCTGGGACAGACCAACAGATGCTGAGTGTGACCAAGGGACATCCTCCCTCAGAAGACGTCTGATTGGTGAGGAAAGGCTGGTGGCCTCCATAGGGTCAGGATTGGAGGCCATGGACATGTATAGGTCCTGGAGCTGGGCTAGACATGGGCCCTTGTGTGCCTGGTCTGTTCTGGGAGCTGAGAGAAAGTGGCTGTGTAGGGAAACTTTGTTCCTTGTCAAAGTGCATGAATGAAATCCTGGGGGTGAGGCGTGTTGGAGGTACAGAGCCTGTCTCAAGGCAGCTGAGCCTTTGCTCCAAGCCTTCTCCTAGCCTTGGCACTAGCCACCTTCTCTGGCACTCCCCAGGGCACAACACATGTGCCAAGAGCCCACCTGGCCAGGAAGGGTTGGGTGGGAGAGAGGGCAGGAGTCTGTGGGCCTCACCACCTGCATCGGCTTCCAGTGCCACCCCGGTCCAGGGCATTTCTGGCGTCCGAGCTCAGAGCACAGGGACCACACCCTTGGGAGCTCCTTGGCTTCCTGCATGTAGGAGGTAAGGGGTGTAGGGGTGCTGGGACTTTAGCCTTTGCTTTCAGCTCTTTGAGCTGTACCCCAGCCTCCTCAGGAGAGCAATGAAGACTCAGGCTTTGGGAACTAGCCCCGCTACCACTGTGGCAAATGTCTCTACACTAAAGGGGTTAGTGGCTGCCTTCTCCAGAGCGGGGTCCCAGAGTGCTGGCATTGTGCACATGTGCTTGGAGTTCAGCCCCAGTTGTGGCTGACATGGTGTGTACCGAGTGGGCCTTTGGCCTGAGAGCTGCCAGGACCGGCCATAGCCACCCCTGCCCTGGCGACAGACCCCAACAGGACATGGGCTCACAGAGGATGAAGCTGCAAACATGGGTCTGGTCAGATGAGGAAAGGGTTTGGATGCCCGGATTGCAGAGTTTGGAATTTATTATGCAGATGGACTTTCAGTCCATTCAAGGAGTACCTGCCTCTCTTTCATCCGGAGACCCAGCAGGGAGCAAGGTACTCCTGGTCGCTGCTCACATGGGTGTGATTATCTCATGGGGGACAGGAAATAAGCAAGTAAATCATGGTCAGGAGATAAGTCTATAATGCAAGTAAAGTGGGAAAAAGAGACCATGAAACAAGGTGTGGATTGGGAATGTGCAGAGCAAGTTGTTTAGGGAATTCATTCATTCACACATCCAGAATGTGTACATGCTTGCCATGGGGCTAGGTTCTGAGACTTAGTGACTAAACGAAACAGACCAGCCCCCACCCCGATGAAGTTTATTTCTGGGGTGATGGCATCTGTCCATGGGTTTTAGAAGCACGAGTGATACATAGATCTGGGTGCAGACGTGCTGAGCTCACCCTGGAGATGTGAAGGCAGAGAAGCAGTGGTACCAATAGGATTGGAGGGGCAGGGTGTCAAGGATGACTCTTACTTAGGTTTCTAGATTGAGCATGGGGTGGCAGAGATGTGTCTTCCTCAAGATAAGGCGCTGGAGGAGACAGGAGCTGGGGCTGAGGTCGGAGAGTCATGCTGGCTTGAGATGTGTTGAGTTTAGGGGCCCCGGGACTGCCCGCAGGAGACAGAGCTGGTCCAACAGCACCCGGGAGTGGTGCACAGGAGGGGCTTCTCAGTCAGGACAGCAGGGGCTGCGGGAACGGGCCAGGGTCTACAGGGCCCCATCTGTTCTAGGAGCAGCCTTCTTGTGGGGTGGGGGCTGACGGTGGCTGCTGACAGGTACACTGCCCCCGTCCACTGCGGATCCATAAAGAAACAAAGCCTCTGGTGATAAAACCAGCCCGACCTTGAAAAGTCCTTGATGCGAGGGTGTCCACACTAGAGGCTCTAGCCCCTCGTCGAAGGAGTGACCAGCACGGGGGTCTGGCAGACCTGTTGGGCAGAGGCCCATTTCCGGTGTGTCCCACCGGGTATTTTATTCTTTCAATAGATAGTTGTCAAGCATCTTTTTCGTGGAAGTGCTAGCCTGGAGCCTGACCTCACAGTGGCTGGTGGTAGCCAGAGGCAAGTCGGCACCAGTGAGTGCCACGCCCTGGCTCCACCTGCAGCTGAGGGCTGCCTGTCCTCAGTGCCAGCAAGGCTTCTCCACGGCCGAGTCCCTTCTAACTGACCCTCCAGGCCTGGGGCACAAGGTGCAGCGCTGACCTAGGTCTCCTCTTAGTGCTGAGGCCCAAGCCCCTGGCTCTGCTCACCTTCCAGGCTGGCCCTGTGGTTGAGTGTGCTTTTGGAACCAGCTTGCTTAGGCGTGAATTTGTAAAATGAGGACAGTCATAACACTAGCCTTGACAGATTGGTGTTAGAATTAGAGAACGTATCTTAGGTCAAGTGCCAGTAGCACACGGCAGCTCTCCTCGACAACGTCTGCCTGCCTGCCCACCTCCCTGCCCCCCATGACATGCATGCCCCTCCTTTTGGCACTGCTCTCTGCCTGCTCTCCAGGAGTTTTTCTACTGCACTGGCCAGAATTGGCGATCTGGGGCATTCGTTTCTGGCTGAGACTCAGAGTCTGCTTCTCTGGGCAGTCTGCCATGGAAGAGTTCCCTTCTCAATCACAGTGGAAACACCTCAGCTGGTATGACTTTGATGCTGAGGCCTGGATGGCCTGCATTGTAAAAGACGCTGAGGGACCTGGCCACCTGGAGAGCTTTATCAGCCTTTTGGGAAGACCCCCCGGAGCTGGTGTCACCCACCAGCAGCTTGCTCTTCTGAGCTCTGTTTTCCAAGATTCCTCAGAACTGTACCAAAATGTAGCCTGTGTGCCTCCCTCCCCACCTCCCTTTATGCCTTCCTTCCTTTCCTCCACCAGTTTGCAGGGAGCGGTTTCCAGCCCCAGCCCCAGGGCTGCGTGGAGAGGCAGGCAGTGCCTCTGCTTCTGCACGGGATGCTGGCCAGAGGGCTGACGTCGTCTGAGCTCAGGCTCTGTCCCCGCACTTTGAGAATTTGATGAAGTGGTTAATGGGCATGGACGTGCTTTCGGGGAGAAGTCTGAGTGCCACTCTGAAGGCTGGAAACTGAAGGCTTGCAGTCTCAGTCAGTCACAAATATCTCAAGGACAACAGCAGTGATGAATCGAGCGTGGTTTGGGACAAAGAAAGCTGTCCTTGTTCAAGGGCAGCCGGACACTGTTGTCCAGCTGGAAGTTGGAAGAGAAGCCAACGCTCTTCAGAGGGGTATTTCTGTCAGTCTCATCTTTATTCCTGGGCTTTTGATGCCATCCTTACTTTTGCAACTGTGCATAATGTGTCTTATTTCCCTGGCTACTTTTTTTTTTTGGCCGCTTCTATTGGTCTTTCATTTATCTGTTTTCATCCATCTTTGTTCTTTGGCTCCTGTGGGCCTCCCATTGCAGTGGCCTCTGTTGTCGCAGAGCACTGGCTCTGGGCGCATGCGCTCCAGAGCTCTGGCTCGGTAGGTGGACACACCGGTCCAGCTGCCCTGTGGCACGTGGGATCTTCCCAGGCCAGGGATTGAACCGGTGGCCCTTACACTGCAAGGCGGTGTCCTTACCCACTGGACCACCAGGGAAGCCCCTCCCTGGCTACTTTTAAGATGTCCCCATTATCAATGGATTTGGGCAATTTGATTACATTGTGTCTTGGTGAAACTTTCTTTATGCTTCTTTGCTTTGGGGTACCATTGAGCTTTTTTATCTGTGGATTTGTAATCTTTTGAAAAATCAAATTGGGACACATTTGGACCATTATTTCTCTAAATAATTTTTCTACCTTCCCTCCTTTGGATTGCCGTTGGTTTGCAATGCTGTGTTAGTTTCAGGTGTGCAGCAAAGTGATTCAATTACGTGCTGAGAAACACGACTGAGGTGGACGACAGCCAACGGCGGGAGATTTTCAAGTGGCTTTAACGGCAGTGTAGTCAGTCAGGGACCTACTGTGTGCACAGGGAACTCTAAATTTGAAGACTACAAGTTATGAGATGAAAAAAAGCATCAGCAAATTGTGAGAAAGTCAGGAACACTGATGGTAGCCTGAATGAAGGGGTCAGTGGCGGAGGCAGTGAGGAGTGGTTGGATACAGGGTGTGTTTTGAAGGTAGAGACCACATATGTCTTCTTTCTTCATCATTTCTTCATCTCATCTTTTGCCTTTAAACACACCCGTATACTGGCCGTTTGTGAATTACACCACCGGCCCCGCCTCTCGCCTGAGCTCGGGTTTGTGTGCGGAGTCTCTGAGCTCAGCGTGGCTCTGTGCTGCCCCTTGGATGGCTTTATTGTGTTGTCTTCAAGCTCACTGATCTCTCCTTGTTGAATATCTGATCTGCTGCCAGTTCCACCTGGTGTATTTTTTATCATCCTCAGAGTGACTTCTCTGTCCACACAGAGCGTTTGGCACAGTGTAGGCACTCTTCCCTCGAAATAATGGTTTCCATGCTTCTGGTTCTCCTCCTGCCTCACTGACCACTTCTTCTCAGTGCCCTCTGAAGAAGTCTCCTCTTCTTAGCGCTAAACTCTGAAGTGTCCTGCACTCAGTGATTGACATATGTGTGAGGCTGTGAAAGAAAGGAGTGAGTACTGTAGGACAAGGCTTTGAGGAAAGATCAAGTACTTTTCCAAGGGATTGAACCGGTGGCCCTTACACTGCAAGGCGGTGTCCTTACCCACTGGACCACCAGGGAAGCCCCTCCCTGGCTACTTTTAAGATGTCCCCATTATCAATGGATTTGGGCAATTTGATTACATTGTGTCTTGGTGAAACTTTCTTTATGCTTCTTTGCTTTGGGGTACCATTGAGCTTTTTATCTGTGGATTTGTAATCTTTTGAAAAATCAAATTGGGACACATTTGGACCATTATTTCTCTAAATAATTTTTCTACCTTCCCTCCTTTGGATTGCCGTTGGTTTGCAATGCTGTGTTAGTTTCAGGTGTGCAGCAAAGTGATTCAATTACGTGCTGAGAAACACGACTGAGGTGGGACGACAGCCAACGGCGGGAGATTTTCAAGTGGCTTTAACGGCAGTGTAGTCAGTCAGGGACCTACTGTGTGCACAGGGAACTCTAAATTTGAAGACTACAAGTTATGAGATGAAAAAAAGCATCAGCAAATTGTGAGAAAGTCAGGAACACTGATGGTAGCCTGAATGAAGGGGTCAGTGGCGGAGGCAGTGAGGAGTGGTTGGATACAGGGTGTGTTTTGAAGGTAGAGACCACATATGTCTTCTTTCTTCATCATTTCTTCATCTCATCTTTTGCCTTTAAACACACCCGTATACTGGCCGTTTGTGAATTACACCACCGGCCCCGCCTCTCGCCTGAGCTCGGGTTTGTGTGCGGAGTCTCTGAGCTCAGCGTGGCTCTGTGCTGCCCCTTGGATGGCTTTATTGTGTTGTCTTCAAGCTCACTGATCTCTCCTTGTTGAATATCTGATCTGCTGCCAGTTCCACCTGGTGTATTTTTTATCATCCTCAGAGTGACTTCTCTGTCCACACAGAGCGTTTGGCACAGTGTAGGCACTCTTCCCTCGAAATAATGGTTTCCATGCTTCTGGTTCTCCTCCTGCCTCACTGACCACTTCTTCTCAGTGCCCTCTGAAGAAGTCTCCTCTTCTTAGCGCTAAACTCTGAAGTGTCCTGCACTCAGTGATTGACATATGTGTGAGGCTGTGAAAGAAAGGAATGAGTACTGGAGGACAAGGCTTTGAGGAAAGATCAAGTACTCCGTTTGGGACATATCCAGCCTGAGATGCCTACTCAACATTTAAATGGTAATGTCAGGGAGAACATCCTTGCCTTTATTGAAATCCAGAGTGGCACTGAGGATGGACTGTTTTCCTGGCTTTCCCTTTTACTCTGGGAGCAATGCTGAGGTCAGAGACTCTGAAGACTCACCGTGGTCAGCGCAGCACCTCGCGTGTGTGCATGTTAGTCACTCAGTGGTGTCTGACTCTTTGTGACCCCATGGACTTAGCCTGCCAGGCTCCTCTGCCCATGAGATTTTCCAGGCAAGGATACTGGTGTGGATTGCCATATCCTTCTCCAGGGGGTCTTCCCAACCCAGGGATGGAACCTGGGTCTCCTGCACTGCAGGCAGATTCTTTACCGTCTGAGTCACCAGGCGAACCCATCATGGGATGGATGAATGAATAAAAGAGTACTGGGCAGCAGTGAGATTTGAATGAACCACAGACTGGAAGGTAGTAGCTCTGGCTTCTAGCCTTGGCTATATCTCTAACTTGTTTCTTCTGTTCCTTGCCTTAACATCTCAGAAAGCTTTCAATCAGGGTCCAAGAGACTCCTGAGACCAGGCTGGTGTTTCTATAAAGATCTTGGGCTGGTTGTTCAACTTGTGCATGAGGAGAGAAGGGGCCTAAAAGTGTACCTCAATTGGTACTGGGCTTTTTGTGAAATTATACTGCCTTACTCTTGGCTCAGGGCTCCCCAGGTGGTGCTAGTGGTAAAGAGCCTGCCTACCAATGCACGAGACACAGGAGACATGGGCTCCATCTCCGGGTCGGGAAGATGCCCTGGAGGAGGGCGTGGAAACCCAGTGTAGTCTGCTTGCCTGGAGAATTCCATGGACAGAGGAGCCTGGAGGGCTACAGCCCGTGGGGTCACAGAGAGTCAGACACGACAGAAGTGACTTAGCGTGCATGCATGCATGCAGTTAGTTTGAAGGTCTCTCTTCTATCTAGGTCCACTGCCCATCTCTCTTCTCTTTGCCAACTACGTCTTCTGTCTTCCTCAGTGATTGACATATGTGTGAGGCTGTGAAAGAAAGGAATGAGTACTGGAGGACAAGGTTTAGGAAAGATCAAGTACTCCGTTTGGGACATATCCAGCCTGAGATGCCTACTCAACATTTAAATGGTAATGTCAGGGAGAACATCCTTGCCTTTATTGAAATCCAGAGTGGCACTGAGGATGGACTGTTTTCCTGGCTTTCCCTTTTACTCTGGGAGCAATGCTGAGGTCAGAGACTCTGAAGACTCACCGTGGTCAGCGCAGCACCTCGCGTGTGTGCATGTTAGTCACTCAGTGGTGTCTGACTCTTTGTGACCCCATGGACTTAGCCTGCCAGGCTCCTCTGCCCATGAGATTTTCCAGGCAAGGATACTGGTGTGGATTGCCATATCCTTCTCCAGGGGGTCTTCCCAACCCAGGGATGGAACCTGGGTCTCCTGCACTGCAGGCAGATTCTTTACCGTCTGAGTCACCAGGCGAACCCATCATGGGATGGATGAATGAATAAAAGAGTACTGGGCAGCAGTGAGATTTGAATGAACCACAGACTGGAAGGTAGTAGCTCTGGCTTCTAGCCTTGGCTATATCTCTAACTTGTTTCTTCTGTTCCTTGCCTTAACATCTCAGAAAGCTTTCAATCAGGGTCCAAGAGACTCCTGAGACCAGGCTGGTGTTTCTATAAAGATCTTGGGCTGGTTGTTCAACTTGTGCATGAGGAGAGAAGGGCCTAAAAGTGTACCTCAATTGGTACTGGGCTTTTTGTGAAATTATACTGCCTTACTCTTGGCTCAGGGCTCCCCAGGTGGTGCTAGTGGTAAAGAGCCTGCCTACCAATGCACGAGACACAGGAGACATGGGCTCCATCTCCGGGTCGGGAAGATGCCCTGGAGGAGGGCGTGGAAACCCAGTGTAGTCTGCTTGCCTGGAGAATTCCATGGACAGAGGAGCCTGGAGGGCTACAGCCCGTGGGGTCACAGAGAGTCAGACACGACAGAAGTGACTTAGCGTGCATGCATGCATGCAGTTAGTTTGAAGGTCTCTCTTCTATCTAGGTCCACTGCCCATCTCTCTTCTCTTTGCCAACTACGTCTTCTGTCTTCCTCACGCAGCCTAGCCCTGCACTGACACTTGCTTGGTTTTCCCAGTGCATCTACTGCTGCCCGCTGCCTCTGGAGATGAAACCCCTCCCGTTTCACTGAGAATGCTAGGGGTGGGCGTGAGTGAGCCCCTGCACCTGTCTCTCGCTCTCCCCTAGCCCCATCTAACATGCTTGCTTGTCACCTCCTCCCCTTCCTGGCTTGTTCATCTGGCCCCCTCTGCTCTGTGCTCTTCATAAATCACTTCTCACATCTTCAGGTCCCTGGAGGCACCCGTTCTATGCATCTTCTGTCAGCTCCAGTCCTAACTGGGGTCTCGAGCACAGATGTTTTCACTATCTACCAAAGCCCTCCTCAAACCTACTCACTTGCTTCACTATGTCCTTTCTATAAAAGGGTGATGACGACAGCAATACCAAGAAGTTTTCAAATTTACATCTTTCAGTTCCCACTCTCTCTCCCTCAAGCTTCTAGAAAGAGTTAACTCCATTCCCTATCTACCACTCAGCCTGAAACCCTGCAAACATGCCTTCTCTGCTATGGACGCTGTGGCCAGCGAGGTTCGTAGCATTCAGTGTGGAGCAGCTCCAGCTCTCATCTCAGCCTCCTCCCTGCCTGAGACCGCCTCCCCTGGGGCCTGGCCCCTCAGCCTCCTCCTCTGCCCTTGGGTTACGGCAGCTGCTCGTTCCCTCTGAGAGCTTCAGCTGCCAGCAACCTTGACGGAGTCCAGGTCTCCCCTCCAGCCCAGACCCCGCTGAGCCTGAGACCAGGCCGGGGCCTTGGGGACAGGCGGCAGTGAATGGAAATTTTTTTGACACTTTACAGGGGCGACAGTCAACTGAGAAGGAAGTTGCTTGGAGGCAGTGACTGCAGGTTTCTGCTTTGGGTGAAAGGGTGGAGGGAAGGCTGCGTTCTGAGGTGGGGAAATTGGAGGAGAAGCCGATGCATACGTGAATGGGGTCAACTTCAGTTTCAGCAAGGCTGGGTTTGAGGCACCTCAAAGAAGAAGATGCCAGGTAGTCACTGGGGCCGGGGGTGGGCAGCTTGGAAGAGATGCCTGGGTGGGGAGGTGATGGTAACCGAAGCCTGGGACTGGATGAAGTTTGTGGAGAGAGTGTGCAGACTGGAGGTGCTGGCCTAGGTGCCTGTGGGCCTCAGAGAGCTGCCTGCTTGGTCCCCCCGTGAGTGGCCCGAGGGACAGTTCTTGCGGAGGACAGAGTGGGCAGGGCAGCCAGATAGGGGACAGAGCCTGTTTCTGGCAGAGAAGTGGCAGGGCTCATGGGACTCTGCCTTGACACCAGAAGCTTAGACAGGGCAGGAGCTGTCGTGTGCCCCCAGGGCTGCCCTTTTGCGGGCTTGGGGCCACTGCCATTGCAGATAACCAGGAAGGAGGGGAGGGGTCCAAGTGCTGGCAAGCAGGGCCGGTGCTAGCTCTCTATCAGCGAGAAGCCCCGAGGCCTTGGCCTGAGGTCTGCAGCCTCCCTGGCCTGGCCTTGGCCTCCTCTGCCGTCTTCCTGGAAGCAGAGTTCACCCTGTACTCCAGGCCTCAGCTGCCACATCAGTGTCCTGAGTCCTCCTGAGTCCCACCCGGAGCCTGTGTGCCAGCCCCTCTCTGGCTTCAGGCTTCCAGGAGGCCTGGTTAGTGCAAGTGGCCCCAACTTTGTTTGCATTGCTTGGGACTTTCTGTCGCCATGGTTGGCCACCTTTTGGATCCAAGTGGGGATACAGGGATGCCAGTTTCTCTCCCTCAGGTGCCCTCATTAGCATCCCGGTGACGTGGCCCCACAGGGAGCAGCGGCTGAGAGGCTCTGAGGCTGCTTGTTATTACCACTCGCTGCAGAGCTTACCGTGCCTGCTGTTGCCATGGTGATGGCTCCGCAGCTGGAGCTGGGCTGGGGGAGCTCCGGCAGTAGGGGCCACCGGTCATCTGCAGGGCCTGCTCAGCGTTTCCCAGCAAATCTGGTGGGACAGCCTCAGCTCTCCTTGACCCCATGCAAGACACACAGTGGAGCACCATGTCTCTTTTCTGGACTTTTCCTTCTCAGTCTATTTTGCGGCTATCTCCTCCTCTGTTCAATTATTAAATGTAGGGGTTTTCCTGCGCGACCTCACCCACTTGTTCTCCCTCTTTCCCCATCCCCAATCCCTTCTTCTTTCTCACAGGCTAGGTCTACGCTGTCTTCTCCAGACTTCTCGGCCTCCCTCCCTCCACCCCTCCTCCCCCGCAAGCCCAGCCTCCACTTAGCAGTCAGAAGGCTCTTTCTCTAATGGAAGGCTGATCTGCCCCATTTCTTAAAGAGCCGGTGGGAACTCTTCCTTCTCTCTGCACACCTTGCGGTTCAGCACAATTTGCCTTTTAAATGACCTGTCAGCGTGGTGAGAGCCCCTTGGTGCTAAACACGCCCTTCACCACCATAGCCAGACTCGGGAGGCTGTTCTCAGCCCGCTTTCTGTGACCTTTCTTTGGGCTTCTCCCTGGCAGGTGAAGGTCCTGGTCATACATGGAGGATGACAGAAAAAGCCAATGGTGTGAAGAGCTCCCCGGCCCATAACCGCAACCACCACGCACCTCCTGCCATCAAGGCCAATGGCAGAGACGACCGCAGGGCCAGCAGCCGGTGAGTCTGTTGAGGCTGGGTCATTTCAGAGCTGGCCTTCAGCTGCTACTTTCTCCCAGTCCTGTCTCATTGCCACGGGGTAAACAAGCTATGGTTCAAGCACAGCCTCGAAAAGGATCATGGGACTTTCTTGGCATCTCCTAGGGGAGGAGAGTGCTAGTAGGAGGTGAAGCATGCCCAGGAAAATAATCCCTTCGTTTAATTCTACTTCTTCCTCGGCAGGCCACAGTCCGCAGCCGACGATGACACCTCCTCAGAGCTACAGAGGCTGGCAGAGATGGATGCCCCCCAGCAGAGGCGGGCTGGCTTCCGCAGGTGGGTCCCACCGCTGCCCCACTGCTAATCCCCCCACCAAGGGCCTGTCGGATCATGGGGTCCGCTCCATTCCAGGGCCCTTTCTAACAAAGCCTCTGGGCGGCACTGTCAGCCCTGGCCTAGCTCAGCTTTTTCCTCCAGAGGATACTCCTGTCTGCAGCTTCCAAGGGCCAATCTCGGAGGCCCTTCTCAGTCTATTTTGCTATCTCCTCCTCTGTTCAATTATTAAATGTAGGGGTTTTCCTGCGCGACCTCACCCACTTGTTCTCCCTCTTTCCCCATCCCCAATCCTTCTTCTTTCTCACAGGCTAGGTCTACGCTGTCTTCTCCAGACTTCTCGGCCTCCCTCCCTCCACCCCTCCTCCCCCGCAAGCCCAGCCTCCACTTAGCAGTCAGAAGGCTCTTTCTCTAATGGAAGGCTGATCTGCCCCATTTCTTAAAGAGCCGGTGGGAACTCTTCCTTCTCTCTGCACACCTTGCGGTTCAGCACAATTTGCCTTTTAAATGACCTGTCAGCGTGGTGAGAGCCCCTTGGTGCTAAACACGCCCTTCACCACCATAGCCAGACTCGGGAGGCTGTTCTCAGCCCGCTTTCTGTGACCTTTCTTTGGGCTTCTCCCTGGCAGGTGAAGGTCCTGGTCATACATGGAGGATGACAGAAAAAGCCAATGGTGTGAAGAGCTCCCCGGCCCATAACCGCAACCACCACGCACCTCCTGCCATCAAGGCCAATGGCAGAGACGACCGCAGGGCCAGCAGCCGGTGAGTCTGTTGAGGCTGGGTCATTTCAGAGCTGGCCTTCAGCTGCTACTTTCTCCCAGTCCTGTCTCATTGCCACGGGGTAAACAAGCTATGGTTCAAGCACAGCCTCGAAAAGGATCATGGGACTTTCTTGGCATCTCCTAGGGGAGGAGAGTGCTAGTAGGAGGTGAAGCATGCCCAGGAAAATAATCCCTTCGTTTAATTCTACTTCTTCCTCGGCAGGCCACAGTCCGCAGCCGACGATGACACCTCCTCAGAGCTACAGAGGCTGGCAGAGATGGATGCCCCCCAGCAGAGGCGGGCTGGCTTCCGCAGGTGGGTCCCACCGCTGCCCCACTGCTAATCCCCCCACCAAGGGCCTGTCGGATCATGGGGTCCGCTCCATTCCAGGGCCCTTTCTAACAAAGCCTCTGGGCGGCACTGTCAGCCCTGGCCTAGCTCAGCTTTTTCCTCCAGAGGATACTCCTGTCTGCAGCTTCCAAGGGCCAATCTCGGAGGTCCCTCTCCAGACTTGTCTGTGGCAGCGTTGGGAGGAGACTTACTTCCTGGCAGAGGGGCTTAAGTAGACAGCTCCCAGGTCTCCAGCCCAAGGGGTTGCAGGCTTCATGCAGAAATCAGGAAGCCTGAGGTCACCTTCCTCCTGACCTGCTGTCCCTCAGCACCATCTCCATCTTGCCCCAGAGACCCCGTGTTTGTTCTTCAGAATCAACAGAGATGGCACCTCCTACAGGAAGTCTTCCCAGAGTAGCCACTTCAGGGTGCTGTGCTGTGTCATGCCCGAGGCCCAATCCCCTGTCCTGGGTGTGGGTTCTCTCTTCAAAGTGCAGGTCTCCTCTGCCTCACGCTCCCTCTCGCCGCTCTAGGATCGCCCGCCTGGTGGGGGTCATCCGAGACTGGGCCAACAGGAACTTCCGCGAGGAGGAGCCCAGACCCGACTCATTCCTTGAGCGTTTCCGGGGGCCTGAGCTCCAGATGGTGACGACACAGCAAGGGGACAGCAAAGGCGACAAGGACGGCGAGGGCAAGGGCACCAAGTACAGCTCTTCCGCCTGCGGGATGGGAAGGGTCCCAAGCGAGCACCAGACGGGCCTGGGGGGATTGCTTGGGCCGCAGCCAGGAGGCTCTGTGGTCTCAACCCCTCCCCCATGTCCAAAGTCGTCCTAAGAGCCAGTGGCCCGCCGGCTGGCTCCTCTCCGCCTCGCTAGCTCTTCCCGGGGCTCGGGATGCAAGGAGCACGGGCCCGTGGGCGTGGGCGGGGAGAGGGCTCCGCCAAGGACGCAGAGGAGGGCAGCCAGGGCACACCGTGGGGCCTGTGGCCAGGCCAGCGCCCGTGGGAGCACAGAAGGAGGGTCTGAGAGAGGCCGCGCTGGGGGCTGCCTGGGGCGAGGCGACCGTGAACCAGCTGAGCAGCGACGAGACAGCTGGGAGGCCAGAGAAGGCGCGGCTGGAAGTCCTGTTCTTTGAGGAATGCGTAGGCGACCTGGGCTGTCTGGCCAGGCCGACCTTCCCCACCTCTGGCCAGCAGAGGGAAAGCGCTCTGGCCAAGGCAGAACCTGGCGTCTGGAAAAGTGATTAGGGAGCTGGAGGCCAGACTGAAGCCGGAGAGGGGCCGGAAGCTCTTGGCTCTTGGCTCTTGCCGGGAGGGGTGTGGAGCCCTCCTCACTATGCTGTGCAAGTCCCTTCCTGGTGTCTAGGCCCGCCTCAGGGACAGCACAGCCCCTCCCGCGCCCTCTGGGCATCCCGCGAGACATTGTTTTCTCAGGGTCCTCTGGCCTCTGTCTGTCTCCTCAGGAAGAACTTTGAGCTCTTTGTTTTGGACCCTGCGGGGGACTGGTACTACCGCTGGCTGTTTGTCATTGCCCTGCCTGTCCTCTACAACTGGTGCCTACTGGTGGCCAGGTGAGTAGAGGTGGTCTGCGAGGGGGTGGCCCCATCAAGCCAGTCCCAGCTGTGGACACAGGGCTCGTCCTAGCCCAGCCCTCTTTCTGAATTCCCTGCTTGCCAATGCCCTTCCCTCCACCCTGTAAACCCCCAGCTCTTCCTGCCCCAGCTTCATTTCCTACGCTGCCAAAGCTTCATGTCTACCATTTTTCTGGCATCTGTAATCTTCCTACTCGTCTACACGAGCACTGTTCTAGGCAAGGCCATGCTCCTCTTTCCCTGTGACAAGTTCAATAACTTGAAGTTATTGAAGTCCAGCAGCCGTTCCTTACATTCCTGTTCCCGCCCCCCTAGGCAGCCTCCACACTTGCAATTAGCATGTTTGATAGAAACTGGGATTGGATAATGGCAAGTCTTTTTGACAAACCCTTTAATGGCCGCTCATTGCCTATGGGATGAAGTTCAGGCTTTCATCATGGCCTTCAAGGCCCTCTGGACCTGACCCTTCTCTCTAGCCCCGCCTTCTGGCCACACCCGAGACTCCACACCACATGTCGCTTTTCCTGACAGTGTTGCCTACTCCGTCCCCCACCTCAGTCATTCATTCATCAGGGGCTTGACTGAGCACCTACGGGGTGCTGGGCTCAGTGCTCAGGACTGGGGACAGTGTGGCAAACATGGCACACGCGGCCTTTGTGCTCCTGGAGCGCTCAGGCCGGGGAGGCACGCTGACTGTGGACCTGAGTGCCAGGGCCCGAGCTGACTCCAGGGACTGGAGGCAGGGAGCCACGATACTAGAGAAGAGGCTGTGACCTGAGTGATAAGAGAGGTTGGCTCTTCAGACGCCTGAGGCTGGTGGAGAGAACATTCCAGGAGGAGAGGGGCTACAGCGCCGAGACCCAGCTTTCAGAAGCCTAGTGGGCGGCGGGGGCGGGGCTGGGTTTTGCTCTAAGTGTAGCCAGGCAGGCAGAGCTTCCTGCTCCTCCCTTTGACTCGTGCTTGTACAGTCACTGGCTCATCCCCCTGGACTCTATCCTTCGTCTGCCCTCTCTAGAGACCCCTACCCACCCAGTCAGCAAGTCTCACGAATTCTTCCTAACACCGTCCTGCAGCCTCCAACTCTTTGTTTCCACTGTCTCGAGTCTCAGCCCAGCTACTGCTCTCTCTTTTGGGTGGGTTGGCCTGGGATCTGTGCTGGCCTCTCAGTAGGTGTGTGTTGACAAGCCAGACACGGAGCCTGTTCAGTTGTGCATTGCGTGTTCTTCCAATGACTCATTTTTCATTCAACTCCCTTCTGTTGAGCACCTAAGTCCTGGGCTAGGTAGGATGTGCTCTGGGCTAGGACATGGGGCACGCAGTAACGACTAAGCGGGGGTTTCTGTCTTCTTGGAGCTCACAGTCCAGTGGGTGAAACAGACGCATAATGTTCAGGAGCGGTGTCCATGCATAATAAGGGTTGGAATGGTGGTTGCTTGTGAATCCGTGTCTTTTTGACAGTGGACTGCCTGTGACTCACCAGTGCCCCTGGTGGCCACCCCAAGCCCCGCTCATGGTGGGCAATCAGTGTGGGGACTTTGGGGGCATTGGAAGGCTTTGAGGGTGCAGCCCAGTACTGTCTTCCTGCAGAGCTTGCTTCAGTGACCTACAGAAGGGTTACTACCTAGTGTGGCTGCTGCTGGACTACATCTCAGATGTGATCTACATTGCAGACCTCTTCATCCGATTGCGCACAGGTGAGCGGATGACCGGAATGCACAGGCAGGTGTGTAAGTCCAAAGGCTTGACTCCAAATGCCCAGGAAGTCCCCTTGGCATGGTGTTAGCCTCAGCTGTCTGGTTGGGACACAAGTTGGTGCTTTCCTGTCTTTGAACCTCACGTTCCTTACGTGCTCAGTGAATATGGGATCTGGGGCTGAGCTCTTGGGGTACTTACAGCTGGTGATGCGGTTTGAACTTCCTATACCTGCCTTGGGAAGAGGGATTGAGGAATCATAGGCTCCTTGCTGAGTGCTTGTCTGTCTAGATGAACAGACATAAAGGCAGAGCTGATCCACTGGCTTGTGTCTCCACTAGGCTTCTTGGAGCAGGGGCTACTGGTCAAAGACACCAAGAAGCTGCGGGACAATTACATCCACACCATGCAGTTCAAGCTGGATGTGGCTTCCATCATTCCTACGGACCTGATCTACTTTGCTGTGGGGATCCACAACCCTGAGGTGCGTTTCAACCGCCTGCTACACTTTGCCCGCATGTTTGAGTTCTTTGACCGCACCGAGACACGCACTAGCTACCCCAACATCTTCCGAATCAGCAACCTGGTCCTCTACATCCTGGTCATCATCCACTGGAATGCCTGCATCTACTATGCTATCTCCAAGTCCATCGGTTTTGGGGTTGACACCTGGGTGTACCCCAACATCACTGACCCTGAGTATGGCTACCTGTCCAGAGAGTACATTTATTGCCTTTACTGGTCTACATTGACCCTCACCACCATTGGAGAGACACCACCCCCTGTAAAGGATGAGGAGTACCTATTTGTCATCTTTGATTTCCTGATTGGCGTCCTCATCTTTGCCACCATCGTGGGAAATGTGGGCTCCATGATCTCCAACATGAATGCCACCCGGGCAGAGTTCCAGGCCAAGATCGATGCCGTCAAACATTATATGCAATTCCGAAAGGTCAGCAAGGAGATGGAAGCCAAGGTCATTAGGTGGTTTGACTACTTGTGGACCAATAAGAAAAGTGTGGATGAGCGGGAAGTTCTCAAAAACCTGCCAGCCAAGCTTCGGGCTGAGATAGCCATCAATGTCCACCTGTCCACACTCAAGAAAGTGCGCATCTTTCAGGACTGTGAGGCTGGCCTGCTGGTGGAGCTGGTGTTAAAGCTCCGTCCTCAGGTCTTCAGCCCTGGGGATTACATTTGCCGCAAGGGTGATATTGGAAAGGAGATGTACATCATCAAGGAGGGAAAATTGGCAGTGGTGGCTGATGATGGAGTCACGCAGTACGCCCTGCTCTCCGCTGGGAGTTGCTTTGGAGAGATCAGTATCCTTAACATTAAGGGCAGCAAAATGGGCAATCGACGCACGGCCAACATTCGCAGTCTTGGCTACTCGGATCTCTTCTGCTTGTCCAAGGATGATCTGATGGAAGCTGTCACTGAGTATCCTGATGCCAAGAGGGTCTTGGAGGAGAGGGGCCGGGAGATTCTGATGAAGGAGGGGCTGCTGGACGAGAACGAGGTGGCGGCCAGCACGGAGGTGAACGTGCAGGAGAAGCTAGAACAGCTGGAGACTAACATGGACACACTGTACACTCGCTTTGCCCGCCTGCTGGCTGAGTACACGGGAGCCCAGCAGAAGCTCAAGCAGCGCATCACAGTTCTGGAAACCAAGATGAAGCAGAATAATGAGGATGACTATCTGTCAGATGGGATGAACAGCCCCGAGCTACCTGCCGAGAAGCCATAATGATTTGGGACCAACTGCCCCCCCCCCCCACCCAGCCTTAGCTTCAGGGGCTAGAAGACCTGTGTAGGTCCCCACATACATATGCATTACCCGCGTGCCGCCTTGAAGTCTCCCAGAAATCTCTCTGCTGGCTCAATCATCCAGAAGCCCTCTTCCAAGTCCAACTAACAGCTAATTTTGTGCAGGGCACAGACGGTGTTGAGCTCAGCTTCCAGAAGCTTCAGTCTGTCCAAGTTTGAGGAGGGAAGAGGAGAGCAGCATCTCTCCAGGCTCCTTTGCACCTAGTCACCTTCCACATGATTATTTTCTAACATGTGCTCTGAATAGTTCCATTTCCCTGCAGGACCATGTAGTTCAAGCACTGACTGCAGACACTTTGCACAGATCTCAGTGTCTTTTTCGCAAGGCGGGCAAAAGGTGTGGAAAGGCAGGTCGGAGGCATTTGCTCCAAGTCCTGCTCTGTTGATTCTTCTGTCTGTCTGCCAACCAAGAGTGGGACCCTTGCGGTCGTCTCTGGACCAGGGGGCTGATGATGCTCGAGTCTCCAGTCCCCGCCAGGGCAGGGAGCAGGAAACTAGCGGTCGACCAGCAGGCAATGCCACCTGGAGAAGGCTGTGGGCTGAGTCTGCCCATCCCCGCTCTATGCAGAGCGTTTCCCAAGAGGCCCTGAGGCTGATGGTGGATGAATGACTCTTCAAGTTAGCATCTGCAGTAGAGACATTTCTAAGTTAATAAATCCCTTTGAACTATTTGTGGTGACTGCTCCACTCGGCTATTAACAGTCTCTCCCTTCCTCCCTCAACTCCTCTCTTTTCCCCTTACCCCGGACTCTGTCTGGAATCCCCTCTGTTGTCTTTCACCTCCTGCCTAAGCCCTACTGGTCCTCCTCTACTCGGCTCAGGTACTGCCTTCTCGGAGAAGGCTCCCTGGACGGAATCAGCTCCCCTACTAGGCCATCCATCACCCCCCTGTCTAAGCTGCTCGCAAATTTCAGTCCTGGCTCTTGATCATGCTGGGGGGTTTCTTTTGATGGATCTGGTTTCCAGACTGTGGGCTCTCTGAGGTCAGGGCCAAGACAGTCTCAGAGGCACAGGGGAGGCCTTTGGAGTTTATTCACTGGGGCGATAAGCAAACATACCAAAGCTCCTATGCTTGCGTTTGCCATCAGCACTGTCTGTGCAGAGCCGCAGGCTATGTCTGGGGATCTGGGAAGGATCTTCTGTGCTAATGAGTGTGCAGGAAGGTCTAGATACAGACTCAGATGTTTGTGCATGCCAGTTATCTCTCTCTACTAATAGTGGCTCAGTACACATAAAATTTATCAGTAATTTAAAATCTTATCTTTATTTTTAAAGTGTACAGTTTGGTACTGTTAAGTATATTTACATTATTGTGCAACCAATCTCAAGAGTTCCATTTCCCTGCAGGACCATGTAGTTCAAGCACTGACTGCAGACACTTTGCACAGATCTCAGTGTCTTTTTCGCAAGGCGGGCAAAAGGTGTGGAAAGGCAGGTCGGAGGCATTTGCTCCAAGTCCTGCTCTGTTGATTCTTCTGTCTGTCTGCCAACCAAGAGTGGGACCCTTGCGGTCGTCTCTGGACCAGGGGGCTGATGATGCTCGAGTCTCCAGTCCCCGCCAGGGCAGGGAGCAGGAAACTAGCGGTCGACCAGCAGGCAATGCCACCTGGAGAAGGCTGTGGGCTGAGTCTGCCCATCCCCGCTCTATGCAGAGCGTTTCCCAAGAGGCCCTGAGGCTGATGGTGGATGAATGACTCTTCAAGTTAGCATCTGCAGTAGAGACATTTCTAAGTTAATAAATCCCTTTGAACTATTTGTGGTGACTGCTCCACTCGGCTATTAACAGTCTCTCCTTCCTCCCTCAACTCCTCTCTTTTCCCCTTACCCCGGACTCTGTCTGGAATCCCTCTGTTGTCTTTCACCTCCTGCCTAAGCCCTACTGGTCCTCCTCTACTCGGCTCAGGTACTGCCTTCTCGGAGAAGGCTCCCTGGACGGAATCAGCTCCCCTACTAGGCCATCCATCACCCCCCTGTCTAAGCTGCTCGCAAATTTCAGTCCTGGCTCTTGATCATGCTGGGGGGTTTCTTTTGATGGATCTGGTTTCCAGACTGTGGGCTCTCTGAGGTCAGGGCCAAGACAGTCTCAGAGGCACAGGGGAGGCCTTTGGAGTTTATTCACTGGGGCGATAAGCAAACATACCAAAGCTCCTATGCTTGCGTTTGCCATCAGCACTGTCTGTGCAGAGCCGCAGGCTATGTCTGGGGATCTGGGAAGGATCTTCTGTGCTAATGAGTGTGCAGGAAGGTCTAGATACAGACTCAGATGTTTGTGCATGCCAGTTATCTCTCTCTACTAATAGTGGCTCAGTACACATAAAATTTATCAGTAATTTAAAATCTTATCTTTATTTTTAAAGTGTACAGTTTGGTACTGTTAAGTATATTTACATTATTGTGCAACCAATCTCAAGAGCTCCTTTCAAACTGTGAAACTGAGACTCACCACCCTACCTTTTGTCTCGATGAATTTGACGGCTCTAGGTATGGCATATAAACGGAATCATACACTATAGGTCTTTTATGAATGGCTTATTTCCCTTAGCATGCGTTCTCAAAGTTCATCGTGCTGTGAAAGGTGTCAGGATTTTCTTCCTTTTTAAGGCTGAGTAATGCTCCACTGTATGGATGTGAGCATTTTTTATCCACTCATCCATCAAAGGGCCCTCGGGTTGTTTTCATCATTTGGTTACCATGGGTAATGCTGCTATGCACACATGCTTACAAATGTCTGTTCAAGTTCCTGCTGTCCCGTTTTTTTGAGTGTATACCTAGAAGTAAAATTGCTGCATCATGTATTAATTCGATTTTTAATTTTTTGAGGAACCGTTATACTGGTTTTCACAGTGACTACACCATTTTACATTTCCACTAAAGTTGTGTAAGGGTTCTATTTCTCCACAGCCTCGCCGACACTTGTTTTCTGCTTTTTCCTTTTTAACAGTAGCCATCTTAATAGGTGTGAGTTGGTATCTCTTTCTAGTTTTGAGATTCATTTCCTTGATGGAATTATCGATGTTGAGGATCTCTTTGTATGCAACTGCTGGGTCATTTATATGTCTTTTATAGAGAAATGTCTATTTAGCTCTTTGCTCAAGTTGTAATTGCCTTATTTGTTGTTGTTGATGATGAGTTACAAGAGGTTTTTTAAAATATATATTATGGAAGTTAACCCCAAATGGATATATCATTTGCAAATTTGCCCCTCTCCATAGGCTGCCTTTTCAGTCTGTTGATCGCATCCTTTGATGCACAGAAAATTCTTTCACGTAGTCCAGTTTATTTTTCTTTTGTTGCCTAAATTTTTGTGTCACCATTCATTTTAGTTGGTATAAATTCTTCTAGAGACTTCTTTTAAAACTTAATGTAATTTCTTGACCTCCTTCGTAGCTTACAGTAATAAATCTTAATCAGGGGAAGACTCCCTTAGAGGGGTTTGAAACACAACCCTGCCTAGGCCCTGGCCCAGACAGCGGCAGCGGCAGGGAGGCAGCATCCACGGTGGTCGTGTTCTGTGTATGCCCTCCTTTTGAGTACAGGCCTGGGAGAAAAAGCTCTCCCCTTCATTTCCAGAGAGGCTAGGCCACTAGGAGGCGGGATCCTCGGAGACCCAGCCAGCTGCTTGCCCAGACTCCTGTGGCTAAGGCTCCACTAAGGACATCAGTTTCTACCACCTGCCAGAACTGGAAGCGGATGTTAGGTTTGTAGCTCTTGGATGGCACCTGGCCCAGAGGCAGGGGAGTGACTCTCAGTTTCTGCAGGATTTCACCCTCAGTCCAGCACCAACGGGTGCTTGCTTTCCAGGCCACAGCTTGGATCTGGTTTTCCCCTGGGCACAGCAGGTAGCACATCTGGCTCAAGGGGGAGCCCACCAGTTTGCGGCATAGATTTTAGGGCTCTCAGCTCCCACTCCCTTCCCTACTTCCCTTTCCCAGACATCCTCGAGTTTGTCACCCTGTTTTTGGTGGTGGCTTGAATGCCATGTCTCTCAGGCTTCTAGGACTCGTCTCACACTGTTCTCTCTTCCTGGCTCACTCTTGTCTTCCTTTTCTTCTAAGACTCAGTTCCTCCTTCTCTGACTCCCATCACAGTCTTCACGGTGAGACCCCCTTGCACCCAGACTGCCAGGGTCTGTTTGGCAATTGCTCTCTTCTCATCTAAACACAACGTGTTCATCGAGAAAAGGCTGAAGGAGCAACAGCAGGAATATTCCTGTGGCGTGGGGCGTGAGAGTGGGCGGATGTGCACCCTGTGTGGACGCCGGGGTGCGAGCCTGGCTGTGGACCCTAGGCAGGCCGTGCTTCTCTCCGCCTGCTCTGTTGGCCTGCCCCGCCCCCTCCCCAGTTGCTCTCTGCAGCAGTGCGCCTCTCCGGCTTGTCTCTGGCCACCACCACGCTTCTCTCCCAGAGCTGGCTGTGACAGAAGAGCTAAAGTACATTTTCCATTATGTGTCGTATTTATTCAGCATAGTCTGATGTTCCCTGCTCTTAACTTAAATCTTAATCAGGGAAGACTCCTTAGAGGGTTTGAAACACAACCCCGCCTAGGCCCGGGCCCAGACAGCGGCAGCGGCAGGGAGGCAGCATCCACGGTGGTCGTGTTCTGTGTATGCCCTCCTTTTGAGTACAGGCCTGGGAGAAAAAGCTCTCCCCTTCATTTCCAGAGAGGCTAGGCCACTAGGAGGCGGGATCCTCGGAGACCCAGCCAGCTGCTTGCCCAGACTCCTGTGGCTAAGGCTCCACTAAGGACATCAGTTTCTACCACCTGCCAGAACTGGAAGCGGATGTTAGGTTTGTAGCTCTTGGATGGCACCTGGCCCAGAGGCAGGAGTGACTCTCAGTTTCTGCAGGATTTCACCTCAGTCCAGCACCAACGGGTGCTTGCTTTCCAGGCCACAGCTTGGATCTGGTTTTCCCCTGGGCACAGCAGGTAGCACATCTGGCTCAAGGGGAGCCCACCAGTTCTTGGCATAGATTTTAGGGCTCTCAGCTCCCACTCCCTTCCCTACTTCCCTTTCCCAGACATCCTCGAGTTTGTCACCCTGTTTTTGGTGGTGGCTTGAATGCCATGTCTCTCAGGCTTCTAGGACTCGTCTCACACTGTTCTCTCTTCCTGGCTCACTCTTGTCTTCCTTTTCTTCTAAGACTCAGTTCCTCCTTCTCTGACTCCCATCACAGTCTTCACGGTGAGACCCCCTTGCACCCAGACTGCCAGGGTCTGTTTGGCAATTGCTCTCTTCTCATCTAAACACAACGTGTTCATCGAGAAAAGGCTGAAGGAGCAACAGCAGGAATATTCCTGTGGCGTGGGGCGTGAGAGTGGGCGGATGTGCACCCTGTGTGGACGCCGGGGTGCGAGCCTGGCTGTGGACCCTAGGCAGGCCGTGCTTCTCTCCGCCTGCTCTGTTGGCCTGCCCCGCCCCCTCCCCAGTTGCTCTCTGCAGCAGTGCGCCTCTCCGGCTTGTCTCTGGCCACCACCCACGCTTCTCTCCCAGAGCTGGCTGTGACAGAAGAGCTAAAGTACATTTTCCATTATGTGTCGTATTTATTCAGCATAGTCTGATGTTCCCTGCTCTTAACTTAAAACTGTTTAAATTGGAACGTTTTTTCTTTTCCTCTGAACATACCCACCGAAGGCAAACCGCCCTATTTGTATATGGTCATGAATTTTCTCTGCGCTGGTGATCTTTTGTAGAAAACAAAAGCCCTTCTCCTGCTCACCACTTTCCCCCCCCTTTCGGTCTGACCTCCGTGGCTCCTGCCTGGCTCGCAGACTGCCACCTCCACACTGGCACCATCTATTCGTCCCTCCGTCTGGCGCCCAAAGTTGGCCTGACTTCTTGCCCCTTCCCCCCGAGGTGGGGGGAGGCCAAAGCAGAGGGAGCCATGAGCCGGCCAGCCCTGGGTGCACACAGACGGGAACCCAGCCACCAGAGGGCGCGTGGACCTCAGGAAACGGTGGTGGGCTCGCCTCTGTGAACCCCTCAACAGAGCAGGGGCAGCGGGGTGCTGGGCAGGCAGCTAGGTGCCTCCTCCCTCAACCTCTCTGAGCTGCAGAACCACTTCTCTCTCCCTGAAAGCCCTGCTGTGATTCCTTCAGACCTTCAGATGGCCTTTCAAAACCCAAAGGCTTTGTTCAAGTCTGTGTGTTCCCGGTGCCCACATCAGGCTAGAAGTTGGTTATAGAAGACACGTCAGGGTTGACTCGCAAGGGGACCTGGTTGTTATTATTTTACTGTGTATTCAGGAAAAATGCTACTAACCCACAGAACACTTGATGTTACGGATATTATTCTTCAGCATGGAGCTAAAAAAAAAAAAAAGAGAGAGAGCTGATTTAAAATTGACTTAAAGAAAAGGATTACATAAATTAACTATTCCAGTGGCCCCTGAAGTGAAGACTGGAAGACTGGCATAATTCACCTCTTAATTACTTTTCTCCAAACCAGCTCCCTCCCCGCTCCCCATGTCAGTCAGGGCGTGCACCCCGTTCTAGTTGCTCAGACCAAACCCTTGGAGTCATCCTGGACCACCCTTTTTGCCTGGAAACGCTCTACTCTCAAAGTAAAATCAGAATCCAGCCCTACCCTGGGCAGGTGCCACCCGCTCTCTCCCGGATGGCCGCCGTCACCTCCACACTGGTATCCTGGTTTCCATATTGCCTTCCTGCAATCCTCTCAGGCGAACGTGGAGTGTGCCTAGTCAGGCACGGGGCTCCATCTGGTCCCACCATGAGGAACGGCTTGCCACACTGGCTGTCGGTTCAGCTGCAGGTCACCTCCCCCCACAAAGACAGACCTGCCAAGGGCTAAGTGATTTTCCTTCTCTCCAAGGCAGACATTTCCCTAGAAGGACAAGCCAGTCCTGATTTAAGACCCGATACCAGCTAGCCCCCGTGGGAAGGGTGACGAAGATGCATCTCTAGTTATAAGGTTTGCTAAGCACAGGTCTAAATGAGCTCAGTGCTGTGGTTGGAACTAGGACCATGCCTGGGCAGGGGCGGATGGGACACTGGCTGGGAACCCAGGAACATGCTGGGAAGCTGGAAATGCCTGCCTTTGGAAACCTGGAGTGTTTCACAGCAAGGAAGTTCTGTAGGAAGACATTATCTTTATTTCCAATCAAATCATTGTTTCTTGACTCCTCCAGTCTTGGTAAAGCTCTGCCCTTTTCCAGAACCTTCCATTTAGTTGTACTTACATGCCTCAAACTGGACAGTGCTCTAAAAGGGTCTGAGCAAGCTGCTGCTTTGTCCTCCATGGACAGATTTGTCCTGGGGAACCTGAAATTTGCCAAGATACTGAAGGATGCAGAGGAGCTGTCTGGGCAAGCAAGTGTGGCATCCAAGTTCAAGTTCAGGTGCCAACAGGGGAAGGGTCCCAGGGCTGGAGTGGAGCCTGAACCCAGCGAATGCTCTCTTGGGCTCCACAGATCCCGGAATTAACTTGGCCTCACTGGTTGAGCTTGGACACATTTCTTCCCCTTTTGGGCTCAGTTTACCACTGATTTTAAGGAATGTGTTTCTCAGGGGCCCTGGCAGCCGTTCCGGGGGTGGGAGAAGAATGGATTTGTGTTACTTCCGCTCATACCCTTGCATCACTCAAGTCTGCCAAACCACTAACATCCCGGCAGAACTTTAGAGTTGCCAGTGTCTACAGATCAATGTATTTAATTAGATAGGTTTCCTTTTTACTCTTTTATTGAATTGACTCAGCAAATTAAATTTGGGCAATTTGTTGTTAGGTCATTTAAATACCAACTCAGTTTTATAAGCTGGGCTTGTGCCACATCTGAGCCCTTCCAACTTCTTCCCAGAGTGGTGCAGCCAGAAGCTGGTTGGAGGAGTGCGTGTGCCTGGGGTCTGGAGCGCTCTTGAGGGTCCGAGTCTCTAAGTTCTAGCCTGACTCTCTCTCTTGGTCTAAGAGGGCAAGCTGGGTGGTTAGAGAGGCTTCAGGACTAGTGGTGAATAGGAGCCGTGGCCACATAACAATCGAACAAAGCCCCGTCTTAAGTCTGCAGCCTCTGTTTTCTTGTCTGTACCCCGAGGAAGATCTCGGGAGACCCTTCTGTTCTGGGGCCCACGACTTCTGCTCCAGCGCCACCAGGGTAGAGCTGGTCGCTGCAGCGCTGGAAAGCGACAGTCTTGGGACCCAGGTCTTGGAGGCCCAGCCAGGCGGGGCGGGCGGGCGGCTGGGGCCGGGGAGCAGCGCCTGGGCCGCCGGCGGCTCTCCCGGCTGCGGTTCCGCCTGCGGCCGCAGGGCAGGGCGGGGCGCTCGCGCTCCGCAGGTGGAGCCCCGCCGTCGGCATCGCGGATCACGTTCGCGGGTCCTGGACTCCGGGAAGCGGAGGCACCCCAAGACCCCCGGTCTGGAAGGGGTTTGGGAGCGCAGACAAGTGAGGCCGTAGGCACCGGGCATGGCAGGAGGAAGATGCCCGGGCGCCCGCCCCGGGTCCCCCCGTTCCCACCCTGAGCACCCCTCCAGCCGCCAGGTCCACGCTGCCGAGCCACCGGCCACAGCCCCTTCCCCTCTGGGACCTGCTCTGAGAGGGGTGGGGCTGGGGCCTCGGAGCGGCCTTCCGGGCTCCTGAGGCCGAAGGGGTGAGCGGGCCAGTCTGCAGACCGTCTGCCCGGACCTGTTGAATGCAGGGAGGCAGTGACAAGGTGTGACAGGCGTACAGAGACAATGGCTGGAGGGCTCTCGTAGGGGCCAGGGACAAGCATTCGGGGCATTGGGCTTGGTAAATAACATTATCGGGGCGACAACCCAAGCAGGCACGTTGGGAATGCAGCCAGGGCTCGTGACCGTGCTGGCTGGCTGCCTGTGAGTCACCTCTGCCCATCGATTCATCCCGCAGCGCTCGCAGGTGGAATGCGCTTAGAGAGGCCGAGCAGAGCCCTCGCCCGGACAGTGCCGCTCTCTGGGGTGCGCCATGGAGCCCAAAGCATGGCCCCCTCCTACTGAGCACGGCAGCTCTTGTCCTTCCTTCCTTGGCCCCTCTTTTGCAGGGGCTGGGACCAGTTCCCCAGTTTTCAAGTTGAAATGAACCTTTCCTAAAGCTCCCCTGATCTGAGGGATGCTTCAGAGACGCACCAGCCCGGAGTCCTTTCTTGGGCAAGGTAGATGCCAATAAATATTTGTTGTAAGAAAGAATAAGGAAATCGGTGTATTTCTCTATTTTTGAACGTTCTTGGCTTTGTCTGTGTTTCTTTCTAAACCTAGGAAATAAATGGACAAACAAGTGGGTGTCCAGGGTGTACGTAGCACCAAGTGGGCTCTAGAGATCAGCCAGTGGTGTGCACCCGTGGAACCGGGCAGGGGCCTGGGGGCGGCAGACAGTCTGGGAAAGAGGACATTGGCCTGCGAAGAGTCCCGGGAACACGACTCATTTCACAGGCTCTTCCTTCCTGTGCTTCCCTTTTGGTTCGGACCCTGAGAAACAGAAAGCAGCTTTTCCTGACCAGAGATGAGGCAGCCTGTCACTGCGGCGTGCAACGTGCTGAGAGCTAATTGTCCTGGCCACAGGACAGCTGGGCACTCTCCACGGGAGAGCCCTGCGGTGTAGGCGAGTCCGCGCCGGTTGCTAGGGGCGCGTGACCTGGGAGCTGCTCGGCGCCAGGCTGGGGTGTTCAGGAGGTGATGAGCTCAGGGCCAGAGTCTGGCCTGGATCTGCCTGTAACTTGAGTTTTGCAGATTTTCTTCTTTTTAAAAAACTTTTCATTGCATATTTTCAAATTTTGCCATACACCGAATCATTTCTAAATGGCATGTAAATCCCATCCTTTGGTCAGCACTTGCCTGTTATTTTAAGAGAATATATCTTTTCATAGTCAGTGACGGTAGCTAGTTCTGTCCCATGCCCACCTCGCATTTGGGGGCATCTAGTTCTTTGGTCTCATGGCCCCGCAAAGCCACCGCTTGGAGTGGGAGGCAGCTTTCCCCCTGCTGAGCAGAGCAGAGGGCTGCACGGGGAGGCCACCCACGGCTGGGTTCTGCCTGGCTTCTACTGTGTGGCTCGCTGGAGTGTGGAGGGACCTGCACGAGAGGTCAGGAAGTCAGGCTGTGGCCGGTTCTGAGTAGAGGAAGGTAACAGGAAGGAGGGAGGGAGAGAGGCAGGGAAAAGGGAGGGAGGGAGGGAGGAAGAAGAGGGGGAGAGAGGGGAGAGGCAGGGAGGCTTCTGGTGACTCAGGCCACGGGCTGGCAGCCAGCACACTGAGCGGCGCCCCCTCCCCACCGCCTGCGCACCCTGCGGGGAGGGGTGGCACAAGTGTCTGGAGTGGAGAGAGTGTTGGCAGGTGTGCTGACTTCACTGTCTCCTGGGAGCCTGGCCGAGCGCTGTGGCCGTGTCCTCTCTGCCATGGGTCTCCACAGGCTTGGCCGGTCATCCCTCACACCCAGGTCCCGGGTGCCCCCTGGAGTGATCCTCCCCTGCCTTTAACCCTCCTTGGCTTTCTCTCCAGGATCTCTCTTTCTTAGGTCTCCTCTCTGTTGCCTCCCTCCTGGCTTCTGCCAGATCCTCTCTTCTTTCTCCCTCAGTAGCTCTGTTGCTGTCTCTCCACCTTCCAGCCCTTTCTCTGCCTCCCTTTTGCTCCTTCTTTCTCCTTCCTTTCCTCTCCCCACTTTGCCTTCCTTCCCCCTCCTTCTTTGTCTCTCCCAGGGCTGCTCTCCACTCCTTACTTTCCTGTTCTCTGCTTCTCCTCCTTTTCCTCCTTTCCACCCCTCCCTTATCCCTCACCTCATCACTGTCCTCATAGCCCTTTCCCCCATCTGCTGGCCTCTGGTCACTCTTTCAGCAGCTCTCTGCCCTCGTTTCCCAGCCTCTCCCCTCCACCCCTCTCCTCTGCTGCTCTGTGCTGCTTCCTCTGTTGTCCATTGTGCCTGCTTTCCTCCTCACACTCTCCCCCCCACCATCAAGTTCTCTTCATCTTTCTTCTCTCCCCTAAGCTGCCCCTCCAGCTCCTTCTCCTCCCCTTGAGCTTCTTGGTCTCTCCCTTCTGGTTTCTTGAACCCCTCCCTGCCCTTTCTACCAAGTGGCAGGATCCTGGGAGCAGCAGAGTCTCACCCTCCTCCCCTAACTGCCCTAAGTACTGCCTCAGGGAAAAGAATGGGGACACTCATTGGGATGCAGAGGAAAGAGCAAGCCCTGGGAGTCAGGCAGGAGGGGGAGACCAGCCCAGAGCTGACAAGTCGCATGGGGCAGCTGATGCTGGACAACGGTGAAGGGGATCCATGAAGGTTGCTAGGTTTTAGTGGGTTCCTAGTCCATGTGGCCCCAGTGGGAGTTGCTGCTGATGCACACTCCCAGGGCCGAGCCGTCTGTGCAGGGACATCAGTGAGCTGCAGTAGATCTCGGGCAGGATGGCCCTTTTGTCTTCCTCTAGGAACCTCCCTGGGCTTCCCTGGTGGCTCAGATGGTAAAGAGTCTGCCTGCAGGGTGGAAGACCTGGGTTCAATCCCTGGGTTGGGAAGATCCCCTGGAGAAAGGAATGGTAATCCACTCCAGTATTCTTGCCTGGAGAATTCCATGGACAGAGAAGCTGGCAGGCTACAGTCCATAGGGGCTAAGAGTCGGACATGACTGAGTGACTAACGCTTTCACTTTCCGGAGCCTCCCTTGGGTGGATGGCCCTCCATTCCAGTCTTCCTATAAGGGCCTAGCCACCCTTGCCCATCAACTGTATCCTAAGCTGCCCATTGCCCCTCTTGGGTCTCTCAGCCCCAAGGCCCATGTCTCAGACCTCCATTTCCAACTTGCCTCATCCTCTGACTCCGTCCAATTTGCCGCTCTGTCCATCTGCTCCCATCCGGCCATGGGCAGCTGGGGAAGACTCCTTGGAGGCCACGGCTTTTGCTGCTCATCATAAAGGGGGTGGAGGGGAAGGAGGGATTCCTGAAGGCGGCGGGGACACCAGAACAACCCAGTCCTGAGCCCAGCATCAGAACAGAAAAAACCATGGACCCACACAAGTACATTCCCAGTCACACAAGGATTCTGCCCTTAACAGCAACAGCCCCCCAGGCCCAGGGGCGCCTCTGCAGACTTAGCTATGGATTTCTGTCTTTGCGCCAAGGCCTGCTGGAGGACAGGGGCGACAGCCTTCCAGGAACTCCAGAAGGGCCCAAGGGAGTGAGGGTGGGTTGCTTGCACAAGCACGGTCTCAAACCTCTTGTACAGGGGACACTGAGGGCCAACTAGGTCCCTACGTTCAGGGCATCCAAACACTGGAGCCAGAGACAAATCTAGGGTGACACTCGGCAAGCCTGAGGCTCGGGCCATATCAAGCAGAGTAACATATTTCCATGGTCTTTTGGCTGTGGTAATATTGGCTTATCAGGGTGCGTTTTTCTTCAGGCATTGTATTAATACATATATGGTTTCACTGAAGCCTCTCGTTAACTCAACAAGCTGATTTCCCAGTTTTGCACACACAGTAGCCAAGGTGCAGGGCATTAAGTCATTCGTCACTGATGCGTGGTGAGTAAGTAGCCGAGTCATGGCTGGAACACAGGTCTATTACTTCCATGTCTCCTTGGCCAGCTGTGTCAAGGGACCTCCTGTTGGGGAGCCAGGGCTCTGGCACTCTGAGTTCTCGTCCAGCAGAAGCAACTGGATGAATGAAAAAGCAAACCCGAGGGGGCCAATCTCCAAAGCTCTGGGAAGTGGTGGCTTTTGCCTGTTGTTTTCTTTTCATCTCCGCTACAAGCTGGGCGGCAGGGTACTTCGCCCAAGGCATTGTGTGTTTTATCTGTGTTTCGTGGTAGCAGAGGTTCTGTAATGTTTGCTTAATCACTTGCTGTTCCTGTTGCGTGCATCCTCCGTCCCTCAGTCTGTATATTACTAGCTCCCTCTTGACATTCAGTTCTCAGCTTAAATGCCACCATGCTCGGCCACCCTTTCTAAAGGGGCCATTGGGCAGCTGGGGAAGACTCCTTGGAGGCCACGGTTTTGCTGCTCATCATAAAGGGGGTGGAGGGGAAGGAGGGATTCCTGAAGGCGGCGGGGACACCAGAACAACCCAGTCCTGAGCCCAGCATCAGAACAGAAAAAACCATGGACCCACACAAGTACATTCCCAGTCACACAAGGATTCTGCCCTTAACAGCAACAGCCCCCCAGGCCCAGGGGCGCCTCTGCAGACTTAGCTATGGATTTCTGTCTTTGCGCCAAGGCCTGCTGGAGGACAGGGGCGACAGCCTTCCAGGAACTCCAGAAGGGCCCAAGGGAGTGAGGGTGGGTTGCTTGCACAAGCACGGTCTCAAACCTCTTGTACAGGGGACACTGAGGGCCAACTAGGTCCCTACGTCAGGGCATCCAAACACTGGAGCCAGAGACAAATCTAGGGTGACACTCGGCAAGCCTGAGGCTCGGGCCATATCAAGCAGAGTAACATATTTCCATGGTCTTTTGGCTGTGGTAATATTGGCTTATCAGGGTGCGTTTTTCTTCAGGCATTGTATTAATACATATATGGTTTCACTGAAGCCTCTCGTTAACTCAACAAGCTGATTTCCCAGTTTTGCACACACAGTAGCCAAGGTGCAGGGCATTAAGTCATTCGTCACTGATGCGTGGTGAGTAAGTAGCCGAGTCATGGCTGGAACACAGGTCTATTACTTCCATGTCTCCTTGGCCAGCTGTGTCAAGGGACCTCCTTTTGGGGGAGCCAGGGCTCTGGCACTCTGAGTTCTCGTCCAGCAGAAGCAACTGGATGAATGAAAAAGCAAACCCGAGGGGGCCAATCTCCAAAGCTCTGGGAAGTGGTGGCTTTTGCCTGTTGTTTTCTTTTCATCTCCGCTACAAGCTGGGCGGCAGGGTACTTCGCCCAAGGCATTGTGTGTTTTATCTGTGTTTCGTGGTAGCAGAGGTTCTGTAATGTTTGCTTAATCACTTGCTGTTCCTGTTGCGTGCATCCTCCGTCCCTCAGTCTGTATATTACTAGCTCCCTCTTGACATTCAGTTCTCAGCTTAAATGCCACCATGCTCGGCCACCCTTTCTAAAGGGGCCATTTAGCCACCCTGTTCCATCACCCATCTTAATTTTCCAGCCAGCCCTGCTTGTTTCTATTTCCCTCCTTCATCTCTCCCTTTGAGTGACTTCTGTCTCTCTTCTAACTAGACTGCCAGCTCTTTGAGTGTGAGACCACATCTTGATCACTTTTTACTCCCCGGTCCAGGCACGGTGCTTGGCACCTGGCAGGGGCTCAATGAATAGTCTCTGTGAAGACCAAGGAAGCAGGGAATAACCTTGTCCATGAGAATTAGGGAAAGAACTAAAAGAACAGGACTGGGCATCTCTAGTAAGGGAAGCCTGCATTAGAAATGGTAGTATTACCAACTCCAGTCCTGATCTTCCCTGACCAAAGGTGCTGAGCTTGAACACCAAGATCCTGGGGAGGGCTGCATTCCTAAGCACCCTGAGCCCCACCAATACCAGTGAGGGAACTGCAGCGGCCTCCAAACAAATACAGAGCTGCCGGCAACCTGTCTAAAGAAAGGAACTATCTCAACACCTCTCAGCAGCTTGTCCTACAGCCTAGAAGTGTCCTGCTCTACCAGAGCTGGCCCCTCCATGCAGGGTGACCATGAAGCTCCCTGGGCATGCAGCACGGTGCATGAATGTGAACCTGCTGTAGGCTGGGGGCTCTGTCCTGTGTCTGAGGGATGAACTCTGAGCTCTGGCTTCTGACCACGCCCCTGAATGGCATGCCTGTCAGTTGTTGTTTTAATTTGACATCAGGAGAATGACCAAATTTTGGAACACAGGTCTATTACTTCCATGTCTCCTTGGCCAGCTGTGTCAAGGGACCTCCTGTTGGGGAGCCAGGGCTCTGGCACTCTGAGTTCTCGTCCAGCAGAAGCAACTGGATGAATGAAAAAGCAAACCCGAGGGGGCCAATCTCCAAAGCTCTGGGAAGTGGTGGCTTTTGCCTGTTGTTTTCTTTTCATCTCCGCTACAAGCTGGGCGGCAGGGTACTTCGCCCAAGGCATTGTGTGTTTTATCTGTGTTTCGTGGTAGCAGAGGTTCTGTAATGTTTGCTTAATCACTTGCTGTTCCTGTTGCGTGCATCCTCCGTCCCTCAGTCTGTATATTACTAGCTCCCTCTTGACATTCAGTTCTCAGCTTAAATGCCACCATGCTCGGCCACCCTTTCTAAAGGGGCCATTTAGCCACCCTGTTCCATCACCCATCTTAATTTTCCAGCCAGCCCTGCTTGTTTCTATTTCCCTCCTTCATCTCTCCCTTTGAGTGACTTCTGTCTCTCTTCTAACTAGACTGCCAGCTCTTTGAGTGTGAGACCACATCTTGATCACTTTTTACTCCCCGGTCCAGGCACGGTGCTTGGCACCTGGCAGGGGCTCAATGAATAGTCTCTGTGAAGACCAAGGAAGCAGGGAATAACCTTGTCCATGAGAATTAGGGAAAGAACTAAAAGAACAGGACTGGGCATCTCTAGTAAGGGAAGCCTGCATTAGAAATGGTAGTATTACCAACTCCAGTCCTGATCTTCCCTGACCAAAGGTGCTGAGCTTGAACACCAAGATCCTGGGGAGGGCTGCATTCCTAAGCACCCTGAGCCCCACCAATACCAGTGAGGGAACTGCAGCGGCCTCCAAACAAATACAGAGCTGCCGGCAACCTGTCTAAAGAAAGGAACTATCTCAACACCTCTCAGCAGCTTGTCCTACAGCCTAGAAGTGTCCTGCTCTACCAGAGCTGGCCCCTCCATGCAGGGTGACCATGAAGCTCCCTGGGCATGCAGCACGGTGCATGAATGTGAACCTGCTGTAGGCTGGGGGCTCTGTCCTGTGTCTGAGGGATGAACTCTGAGCTCTGGCTTCTGACCACGCCCCTGAATGGCATGCCTGTCAGTTGTTGTTTTAATTTGACATCAGGAGAATGACCAAATTTTTGGCAAGCCCTGGGGAAGAGGGTAAGGAGTTCGATACTGCATCCTTAAAGTCAAGGAAATGGAAAATGGCCGCCATGTCAGGAAAGAATAAGGGAGAGGAAATTGCCTTGTGAGCAATTTGTCATGGTCATAAATATTCCAATAATCCTTCACATCAGCATAGCACTCTGCTGGGCATTCAAGCTTCACAATGGCCCTCAAGGTAAACAGAGTCAGGACTAGCTACCCAAGGAGGCACTGGCCAAGCTGGGGCCGGAATCCAGGCATTCTGCCCCCAGCCCAGGGCACTGCCATCAATGCCAATGTGTACAGGCCCCAACCCAGGCCCCAAAGGCCCTTGCATTGCAGTGGGACACCTGGTCTTGAGTGCGAGTGGACTGGAGCCAGGGTTGTGGCAAGAAGAGTGGAAGGGAGTGGACTGTGCCCTAGGCGGCTCTGAATGGCTGCTTCGTCTCTCTCTCTGCTCTTCCTCCCCACTCTCTTTTGTCTGTGTTGTGGTAAAATTCACATAACATGGAATTCATCATGAATTAGTGATTTTAAAGTATACAATTCATTAGCATTTAATACATTCATGGTGTTATAGAAACATTATCCTCATTTAGTTCTAGAACATTCTGATCAACCCAAAAGCAAATTTTGCATTCATGAAGCATCCATCCCTCTTTTCTTTCTTTCATCTAATTCTCCTGTCCTTTCTTTTCCCTTAGAAAACATGATTACTGGGACTTATTTGCGGACTTCAGGTGCAGAGAGTTCAATTAAATCCATGTCTCATTTCAAGGCTGGTTACTAGAATCACCTATGGGGTATGCGAGGACCCATTCTCCTTTTATGTCTTTTCTCCTTTATTTCAGAACCTCACCTCCTTTCCCCTCTTCCATGGACACCCACTCTAATATATTAGAGATGCATCTCTGAATATGTATGTGTTCTTGTAAAATATAGTGTTGTTTTGTGTATGTGTGCTTAATTTGCATAAATATTATTGTGCTATAAATCTTGTCCTGTTTCTTGCTTTAAAAAAAAAAGACTATAATTGTGAGATCAGTCCATGTTGCACATACATCTGGCTACTTCAAAATGCTGCTTAGAGTTCTATTTACACTATCCATTCTCCTGGGGAACGGAAAAATGGCCTGTCCCCAGTTTCATGCAGCACCCCAGTGGCCCTCCTTGGACATGTTCCAAAGGTACCTGCCTTGGGATAGGCCCCCAGATGTGGGCTCAGTGAATCATAGAGTGCACGTGTACTTAATGCTACTAAGCCCTGTTGGTTTGCTTTCCAAAAGGGTAGGTCAAAAAAGAACAAAACAGTGCCATTTGCAGCAACATGATTGAACCTAGAGATGATCAGACTGAGTGAAGTGAGTCAGACAGAGAAAGACAAATATCATATGATGTCACTTATATGTGGAATCTGAAAATAGGCTACAAAAGAACTCAGTAAAAAACAGAAATAGAGATACAAATATAGATAATAAACTTATGGCTAATATGGTCCATGGGGCTGCAAAGAGGACATGACTGAGCAACTAACACTTTCAAGGTCTAAGAGGGAGAGATAAATTGGAAGATTGGTACTGACATAAACACACTACTATGTATAAAATAGATAACCAATAAGCACCTACCCTATAGCACAGGGAGCTCTACTCAATATTCTGTAATGATCTATATGGGGAAAGAATCTTAAAATAAGAGTAGATGTATGTACCAATCTGGGATTATACATATCTGTAAACAACAAAACTCTGTAAACATAAAAAGTAAAATCAACTTAAAAAAAGAAGTAAAACAGAAAAAGAGTAGATATATGTATAACTGATTCACTTTGCTGTACACCTGAAACTAACACAGCATTGTAAATCAACTATAGTCTAATAAAATTTAATTTTAAAAATGTAGCTCAGTTTATAGTTCCACCAGGAAGGCACAGGGTCTCTGGCGTCATCTAGTCCTTGCTGACACCTGGTATTTTTGAACTTTCTAATACTTGCCAAATGGATACAGGCTAAGAGAATCTTACTGTCTTTCCCAATTTGCGTATCTTTGATTACTAGTAAGTTCAGGTATCTTTTTCCCAGTTTTATTGGTTATTATGTAAATTGCTTGTTTAAATGCTTTCTCTGTTTTTTCTTTTCTTTTTTTTGTTTGTTAATTTGAGCTACTGTCTTCTTTCTGAATGATGCGCTTTTGTTGGTTCAGTTTTAGGCATCACAAATACATTCACCTCTTGGTCATCCATCTTTTTATTCCCAATGACATCATTTTATGAATATAAATCCTTACTTTTATTTAATCGAACCTATAAATTTCTATGGATTGATGGTTTTATTTTCAATCTGATGCTTGTCCTCTCCGAGACCTAAAGGTATTGTACGTTTTCTTTCAATATCTTTTTAGTTTTACCTTTTATATTTAGGTCTTTTAGTCCATCAGAAATCACTTTTTATTTGTGGTGTGAAGTAGAAATGTAGCCATTTTTTTTCAGCACTATTTACTTAAAAATGTTTTCTTTTGCTTATTCATTTGTGGTTCCAACTTTAATATATATATATATATATTTATATATAAAATCTCTGTTATTTCCCTTGGGATCTGTTTTTCTTTTTTTCCTACACCAGTATATATTGCTTTTAAAAAATTGTTTTAACTTTGTATTGTACCTTAATATCTAGCATGACAGGTCTTTCTCTTTGCTCTTTTCAAGGCCTTTATTCTGTCAATTTCTTCTTTTCATAATTCATATATAAACAAGTTCTTGGCATTGACAGAATGGGAAGATATCTTTCCTCTTGGGTCCTGAGGAGTGGTACTCTTTATGCAACCAATACTTTAACCATGATAAAGCTTATTCAAACCATCAGGGGTTTAAGGAAACCCCTGATGAAGCCAACTCCATTTTATGAATGCGTTCACCAAGGCTTAGAGAAGGGTAGGGGTTTCCAGAGATGTACAGTGAGTTAGTCAGATGGTGGGACTTGACCCCGTGCTTTCTGAGCCTCTGTCCTAGACTGTGATTACTATACCATGCTAATACAGTGTTCAGAGACCATAGACAACTCAGCCTCCAAAGCACAAATACTTGCCACTTAGTCTCCACCCAGATGGACAAGGTGAGTGGGCAACTTAGCCAGAATTACTTTGAAGGAGTGAGATCTGAAGACCAATAGGCATTTCAAGAGAGGTTATCAAGCATAGTTGGGAGGCTACGGTTAAAACAGAGGATGGTTTGGAAGACAATGGAAGTAGTTTTAGAGCCAAATGTGGGGACATTGCAGGGGTGGCCATGGCAACTCAGTGCCCGTGATATTGCAGTTGAATGGATCTTAACACAGCAAGTTCTCCCTCACTCCAGCAGGCAAGCTGGGAACATGGGTCAGAAGGAGGGAGAAAAGGACATGGTGACTGCAGTGAGGAAACTAGCAGCAGACTCTGCAGGTGCAGGAGGGGTGCACACAGCAACGCTTCCTTGAAGAGGAGCTGGGATTCTAAATGGAGGTTCAGCCTGAGCAGCAGAGTGAAGAGACTTGGCACAGGCACCCTATGACCACTGACATCACTCCAGTGCAGTCTCATGGGGCCCAGCTACTGATCGGCAATCCAGCTCCACCTGAGTAAGCACTTTTTCAAGGTCAGGGCCACGACATCAGAATGGGTACCTTCCTCAGCCCTGGAAGCATACAAGGAGCGGTTGTGTGGCCACAGGAAAGTGGAGGTTGAACACGTGTTTGGGGTGGAGGTAATTCTGTACCACTGGCCCGCTGGTTCACAAGCAGACTTGAGACGCTCTTGGGGTGGGTTAAAAACACAGATGCCAGTTCCTACCCTGCTGAGTCCAGCCCTAGGCTGGGGAGCCAGTAGTTTAGAGCAGTGCTTTTCAAACTCTCTGGGATGGAAAGACTAGTTTTTCAATTTCTACTTTGTCTCAATGTATACTTTATAAAGGGCTTCCAGGTGTCTCAGTGGTAAAGAACCTGCCTGTGAATGCAGAAGACATGAGTTGGATCCCTAGGTTGGGAAGATACCCTGTAGAAGGGAATGGCTACCCACTCCAGTATTCTTGCTTGGAGAATCCCATGGACAGAGGAGCCTGGAGGGCTACAGTCCAAGAGGTCATAGAGTCAGACAAGGCTTCACATCCAAATGACAATAGATATGTTATAAAAGACAAAACCACACCTCTCTCTGTTGCAGCCATGTCAAATTGCTAAAATAGGCCTAGAGACCTCCTCTTATTGCTGTACTTATCAACCAGCACTGGGATGTGTACTGTTCTTTTAGAGCTCTCTGCCAGCCTGGAGGTTCGAGGCTACTGTACCTCTGCTCCTGATCAGCAAAGGCTGTCTTGCCTCTACTCCAATTTGTGAGGTACCCCTGAAACAAGAGCCTTGGCACTTGGTCCACCAGCTGAGGACCTAGTTGGCTCTATGCTGGTCTTGGCTCCTCAATTTCGCACTCTCTGTGAAGGGAACAACTACACAATTCCTTCCTGAAGCTCAAAGACCAATGGAGCAAAATGCTTGTCTAGTCTTTCTTTGAAGGGGCCCTGACCTCCCCACTGTGTGTTGTAAGTGCTAAACAAAGCATATGTTGACTCTGCAAACGCCTGGCCTGGGTCAAAGGGGTACATCGTAATCTCCAAAGTGGGATTCCCAGACCAGAGGCTCAGTTTCTTTGGCTGCACTCCAGAGGCTGTTGTCCAGAGGCGGGTGAGCCTTACTACAGAATGACAGCTGTACAAAAGCTCCTAGAGCAGGCCAAGGAAAGATGGTGTTAAGGGACATGGGCCATTTGATGTCAAAGGAATGGAATGTGCCACAGTGATCACTGGGGCTCTCTACCACTTGAATATTCCATCGTTCAAAAGGGGCTGTTAGTCAACATACTTGATATATGTACACTTTCTCTCATGGCCACAGAGACAAATTCATTGTCTCAAAACTTACTTTGCATCTTTTAGCTGCTAGTCTCTGTGCTGAGCCCTGGTGAGGAAGGTGAAGAATCTCACATGACCGCAAGTCTGGAGATGCATGGAGCTCACAGTCCAGTGGGGAGAAAGAAGATAAACATCCCTAATGGGGCACAATTGCCAATGCATAGACCAGGCTGGGTTGTCAGCTCCATGAGGGCAGAGATTAGCATCTGGCTTGCTCAGTGCCTGGTGATCACTCAATATTTGTTGAATAAAAGCTCCTTAATGTCCCTAATACAGGGACTGTGATTGACGGGCACTTTTATGTGTCAGCTTGGTCAGGCTATAGCCCCAATTATTCAGTCAAACACTAAGTGTAGTTGCAAACGTGTTTTGTAGATTTGGTTCACATCAGTGGTTAGTCAACTTGACATAAAGATCACCCTTCATAATGTATGTGGGCCTTAGCCCATCAGTTGAAAGGCCTCAAGAAAATACCTGAGGTATCCATGAGAAAGAAGTCCCTTCTATGGATGTTAGCAGCAGCTCCTGTTTGAGAGTTTCCAGCCTGGTCTTCCTGATGGGCTGTCATATAGATATCAGACTTGCCTAACCAGCCCCAGTATTGAGTCTCTAATTGACTGCAATAAATTGAGTAAGCCAATTCTGTGCAATAAATGTATGTCTATCTCTATCTCTCATCTATCTATCTATCAATCATTCAGTCAATAAATCATCTATCTGAAGGATTCTACCAGAGAACAGAGTCACTATTGCTCTATCTCTGTCTTCTGGGACCACATTTCAACTCCACTACAGCCGCCTGCACTCTAAGCCATCAAGCATTACTCAAGCTGGCTGTGCACTCTGCTGTGTTCCCTTGCACTCTATGAGTGTGCTGAGGGCAGGGACCCAGCTGCCCTAACATCTGTAACCATCACGCCTTATCACACATTTGCCCTGAGTGGTCCTCTTGAATGCTCTTTCATTGAATGGATGTACACATGCTGGGAAACATGGGGCAAGGTGTACTGATAACTTCTCCTTAGGCCAGCTCATCCACCTTCTATGACTTCAGTGATGACCTTTGTATCTATGACTGCTAATCCTCTAGCTCCAGCTAAGATCTCTTCTCTGATCACCAGAACCACAGCTCTAATCCTCTACTGGACCTTGTAAGGCAACCAACTCAGTATTAGCAGCACCCAAGCCTGTGTAGACCCTAGGCATAGACTCGGGCTCAACTGCCTGGTTTAAATCTTTGCTCTTTCACTGACTAGCTGTGAAATTATTTAATCTGTAGAACTCAGTTACCTCATCTAAAAATGAAACTCATCATCACCATCATCATCTGCCTTATACGGGTTTCAGGAGGAGTGAGGCAATACATGCAAAATGTAGAAAAAGGAGCCTGAAACACAGAGTGTCCTCTGTTGCACTAAGGACCTGTCAGCTAATAATAATCACTTTCCATCCCAATTGGTCTAAACCAAAACTCAAGTTCTTCTATAAGTTGCTTCTCCTGCCCTGTATTCTCCACTCAGTAAATATCTCTACCATCCACATCCCTTCCTCTTCCCAGTATATTTTCAGTTGTGTCAACTCTAATTCTTAAATATCTCCTTTTATCCATCCATACTGCTACAATCCTGGTCCCAACCACAACTATATCTTACCTGGATGATTGCATTAGCCTCCTAAATGATCTCCTTGCCTCTATTCTTGCCCACTTTCTCAAAGTCTACTCCCAATACCAGAGCCAGGAGGATCTCTACATAACCTGTAGCTCTTGTTCAGAACCTTTCAGTTCTTTCCATGTCATGAAGAATAAACTCTTCCCCCGGCCCCTACACCCTACCTAATCTGGCTTCTGCTTACCTCTCTGACCTCATCTTTAGCCTTTCTGCCCATCTTCTAGCATGTTCTATCTACACTAACTCCCTGGCTCTTTCTCAAACACAGATGAGCATCCTACTTCAAAGCCTCTGCACGTGTCAGCCTAAAACCTAGTTAATTCCTCCTATTTATGCCTCAGTTCATACACCGTCTGTCCAAGAAAGAGTTCCTGGACCTCCTATACTAGATCAAGTTCTCCTTTATGTGTTCTTATTGTATCCCAGATACTCCTTTCATAGGTCTTAACCCAGATGTCATTTGTCTTTGTTGGCCTGCTTATCTGATTGATATCTTTCTCTTTCACTAAAGCTAAAAGCTTAATGTGTTTTGTTCAACTCTCCTTCCAGTAGCTAGAAGAGTATCTAGCACATAGTTGTTGAATACATCATAGGTATATAGTGGAATATTATTCAACCATTAAAAAGGATGAAATAAGGCCACTTGCAGCAACATGGATGGACCTAGAGATTAACATACTAAATGCAGTGAAACAGAGAAAGACAAATAACATATGCTATCACTTGTATGTGGAGTCTAAAATATGACATAAATGAACTTATATATGAAAAATAAATCAACTCACAGACTTTGAAGACAAACTTTGCACTTATCCAAGGGGATAGGTGTGTATATGGGGGAAAGGGACCAAATTAGGAGTTTAGGATGAACAAACACATGCTACTGTATATAAAATAGATCATCAACAAGGACTTACTCCATCTCACAGAGAACTCCACTCAATATTCTATGATAACCTATATGGGAGAAGAATCTAAAAATGAATATATATATTATAATATATAATTTTGCATATATATAAAATATGTGTATATATTTAACTGAATTACTTTGCTTACACCTAAAACTAATTCAACCTTGCAAATCAACTGTACTCCAATAAAATTTTTAAAAAAGAAGGAAGATTCAGATACTCTAGTGATGGAGATGATGCTACAGTCCATTGCCTTCTTGTAAAGACAACCTGCACAAAGCAGGGAGGACAGGTCTGGATTCTACAGGGCAAGAACTTCATTCTGTTCTGCCATAGTGCTGGCCTTTGGCGACATCTTCCTCTGGGATTCTGTATTCCCTGTCCAACAAAGGAAAGGGGCAGGTGATAACTGACTGACCTCCACCTTATTACATTCTAGGAGTCTCAATGTTTTAAAACACCCAACCAAGACTCTCTTGACCATCTCAGAAATAGGAGATGAATGTTTGTACAACTGAGTGGACTTATACTACTTGAGAAACTACCCCAAAAGGGTTTGCCTTGAAAACTGGCATTCAACATTGAACAGATGCTGAATGTGACATGTCGCAGAGCTCTGTTCTTGAACCTATCCTGATTAGTTACAAATTTGAAGACACAGAAAGTATTTTTGCCAAATTTACCCAAAGAGAAGGATGTAGCATCCTGGCCAAATACAACAAGATGAAGTTTTAAAGGGTCACATAGGAAGCCACCATGTTTTTAAAAAATACATTTTGAGTCCCTGATTCCAGATCTCTGGTTCAGAAGAAACTCAAGAGAGAAATCCCTAGTAGATTTGACCACAAATGCCAAAAAGTGTCCAGAGTGTGATATGGCTAGAGAATGAACTGTGCAGGAAGGGGAAGGGAGCAACTCTACACTGAGAAGACCAAGCTCAGAATCGTGAGTTTGGTTCTGGGCTCCACACTTGAATAGGGTTGGGGACAACTTGGAGTGTAAAAGAAAACTAGCATAATGGATAAGGAAACGAGATAAGTGAAAGGACTCTTCATCACAGAGAAGAGCAGATTCTTGAGGGGGACTTGGCCATTCTCTGTTGTTCATTTGCTAACTCGTGTCCAACTCTTTGCAATCCATGGACTGTAGTACATCAGTCTTCCGTGTCCTTGCTCAAACACAGAGTTTGCTTAAACTCATGTCCATTATGCTGATGATGGCATCCAACTATCTCATCTTCTGTCACCCCCTTCTCCCTCTGCCTTCAATCTTTCCCAGCATCAGGATGTTTACCAGTGAGTTAGCTCTTTGAATCAGGTGGCCAAAGTATTGGAGCTTCAGCTTCAGCATCATTTCTTCCAGTGAATATTCAGGGTTGATTTCCTTTAGGATTGACTGATTTGACCTCTTTGCTGTCCAGGGGACTCTCAAGAGTCTTCTCCAGAACCACAATTCAAAAGCATCAAATCTTCAGCCTTCTTTATGGTTCAACTCTCATGTCCACACATGACTACTGAGAAAAAGATAGCCTTGAATATACAAACCTTTGTTGGCAAAGTGACGTCTCTGCTTTTTAATATGCTGTCTAGGTTTGTCTTAGCTTTTCTTCCAAGGAGCGAAGGTCTTTTAATTTCATAACTTTAGTCATTGTCTGCAGTGATTTATGTCACTGCTTCTACTTTCCCCCCTTCTATTTGCCATGAATTGATGGACCAGATGGCATGAGCTTAGTTTTTTTGAATGCCACCCTCTGGAGGCCTCTAAAAGTATATCTTGGGGAGGAGAGAATAGGCCTGTTTGCTTCTGGGTCCCAGAAGGAACTCCTAAGATGAGCCATCAGGCTGCAAGTTAGAGGAAGCAGTTGGTTCCTGGAAGGCTGTTTTGCCAACATCAAAAAACAAGTGCCTTCTGTGGTCCCTGATCCTAATAACAGATTGCTGTTTTGTGAGGACATTCGAGCTGTGGAGCTGAGGAGGAGCTCCATGCCCCATCCCAGGCTGGGCCAGCTCTCCAGCTGATGTTTGGCCTCCATCTCCTGCACAAGGGACTCATAGAAGAGGGACAGAACTCTGTGCAAAGGCTTCTCTGCTCTCAGCACAGATCTGATTCATGGCTTAGATGACATCTTGCTTCCATGGGAAGTTTTCTGGCATAGAAGCTCCTTGTTGACAAGGTCTGAGTCTTGTTTAGTTTTCAAGAAAGTAATGTTGAATCAATGAATGATGAACAAATGAATGAATGATGAACAAGCAAATGAGTGATGAGCAAATGCATAACCAGGAGTTTAAGAAAAAGACTTCTCATGCTCAGAGGGGCACAGCTCACTCAACTAGCCTCTCTCACTGGCCAGTGGCCCCACTGAAGGATTCCAGCTTGGGGTGGGGCATGGAACCCCCCAGGAGCCATGCTCAACACTGTGCCTGGCACTGAACTGTGAGTTTAGCATCACTGACCCCCTGGTGTTTGCAGCATCCCCCTCTTGCTTACTACCAGAACCACAGTGGCACTTGATGGCATAACAGGCAGCAGAGACACCATGGGGGCCTCCCTCGAGGAGATGCGACTCACCAAGGGTGAGAACGGGCACACTGCAATGACGCAAAAGCCTTGGAGATGAACTTGCCCATTAGTATGGAAAAGAATGAGGTCTCAGGGGCTGTAGCACTCGAAATCTGTCCCTTCCCTTTCAGGGCAACAAAGATTTTGGAGGCAAAATCACATTCAATAATGTGGAGGTGGATTTGGTCATCAGGGACGCTGGAGAAATGCACAAATGTGAAGTTTGTTTTTCAGTACCCATCCCACAGGGCTCCCTGTGGCCTCCCTCCACTCACCTCATAGTTTGCATCCATAACCCACTGCCTTGCACGCCCGGCCTGAAAGGCCAGGCTCATGTCTTTGGGCTGGGGGCTCCTGGGCCTAAAAAGAAGAGAATTGTAGGTGGTTTTACTCCTGTAGTTACTAGCTAACTGGAACATCAGCAACCTCCCCTGGCATCCTTCCATCTGGGCTGGCCTGCGAGCCTGGCAAATCATCGTGAGCGTGGGTTCAGCACTGCAGTTGCAAACTGGTGACTCCAAGGACTGGGCTTCCTGCTTGGGACTGTCCTGGCTGAACCGACTGCCACCAACTGCTCTAAGGTGACTTGGCATATTGGCCTCTGCTGCAGAGGCCATTTATAATCAACCCAATAGATATTTAATCTGCAGTCAGAGCGGCAAGCACAGTGCTGGCTGTGGATAGAGGCCAGGGGAGGCACCGTCATGCTGATGGGGCTGGCTTCATCCTGGGCAAACAGAGGATGAAGGGAGCTGATGAAGAAAGTGCCTTTCTGATCTTCATGAAAGCCCTTCTGGTCGGCAGTTGCATTTGGATGAGGAGACCAGCAGGCAAAGAGCTGGGGCGGGTGTCAGGCTGAGGACCTTTGGGGCCCAGCAGAGCTCCCCCTCCTGAGAGCAGTGAGCAGGGCCACACCGTCCATTCTTACCACTGCTATCGGTGCCATCACCATCACTGCCAGGCCCTTCTCTGGGATCCATCTGGCTCCCAGCACATGCCAGGGTTTCTAAGAGACTCCAAGTTTCCTGTTGAGGAAGAAAGAGAGAATGGGTACTGATAAAGGTTCAGAGGATATGACTGATGTTTCCCAGGATTAGCTGAGGCAAAAGAGTGGATCTTGGGCCAATCAGGTTCTGCCTTTCAGAGCAGGTATGTGGGAAACAAGCTCATAGTCGCTTTTTGGAAGACCCGACTTCTTCTTACGTAGGACACCTAATTCAGAAACTAGCTGACAGGGGCGACTGTCTGCTGAAAAAGAGCATTGCAGGATGATTATGATGAGCTCCACCATTTCTTCTTTCTTCTGAACTGTGGCGAGACCAGAGGAGAGACATGGGCCAAGCAGCTATGGCAGATACCTCTGAGGGGAGCAGGGCTCTGGGGGAGGCCAGACGCAGCCGTGCCGTAAGTTATCCAACCAGTCGCCAAGGTCTGTCTGGATGAACTGAGACCAAATGCTGGCTGGTTTTTCATTGAATATAATGATGAAAAATGTCTGGAAGGCCTCGAGACTCCTGGAGGCCATGCTGAGGGAGTTTCTCTTCAAGCCAGGCTTTATCATTTGCTTGGTGGATGATGGCAGGAGATGGCTGACTGGGGGTTTCCCTTCTGTTGCATATGTTTGGAAACCTATACCTCTTTTTAGAAACACTGAGTCTAATAAATATGCATAGTTATCTATTTAAACCTGTAATAATAATTCTGGGCTAATTGACTTTCAAATTTCAGCCCAACGTTGAAATTCTCTTACTATATTTTGTGATAATCCAGTATTATGGATCAATGGAAGCACAGGTCACGTTTTCTTTGACCCAGTTAATGATGTTCATGAGAAGCTAAGCTGTAAGACCATGAGGCAGTAACCTCAGCACCACTATTTCCTCAAAGTGTATTTAAATTGGAACAAAGTGCTAGGCCATGGTCCACGGTTTCTCATATACCTATCTCATAAATGTAAGTCTTGACAGGGAGGGTCAAGAGCTTGGTGGGCGCTCTCTCTCTCACGCAGGGCTGGCCATTCAACAAGCCCTTGGAGGTGCTTGTTAATTAAATAGGTGGGGGCTTCCCTGTTGGCCCAGTGGGTAAAGACACCGCCTTGCAGTGCAAGGGGCTCTGGTTCGATCCCTGGCCTGGGAGGATCCCACGTGCTGCAGAGCGTCTGGACCGATGTGTCCAACTACTGAGCCAGAGCTCTGGAGCGCATGTGCCCAGAGCCGGTGCTCTGCGATGAGAGAGGCCACTGTGATAGGAGGCCCACAAGGGCCAAAGAACAAAGATAAATAAATGAAAGACCAACAGAAGTGGCCAATAAATAAATAAATAAATAGGTGGATGAATACCCAACCCCTTATTCCCAATGCTCTTCATTCCTAGGAAATTTGACTGTTTCAGTATCTTCTCCCCTCCTGCCAGCTTGTGCACAATAGTGTGGGAGTTGTGAGAATAAGACTGGTTGAGGGCTTCCCTCATAGCTCAGTGGTTAAGGGTTTGCCTGACAATGCAGGAGACACAGGTTCGATCCTTGAGCTGGGGAGATCCCACGTGCTGTGGAGCAGCTAGGCCCATGAGCTGTAACTATGGAGCCTGTGCTCTAGAGCCTGGGAGTCACGACTATGGAGTCCATGGGCCGCAGTTACTGAAGCCCATCTGCTCTAGAGCCTGAGTTCCACAGCAGAAGAAGTCACCACCACAAGAAGCCTGCTCACTTCAAGAAGAGAGGAGCCCCCACTCCCTGCAACTAGAGAAGAGCCTGCAGCAGCAGTGAAAATCCAGAACAGCCAAAAATAAATAAACAAATAAGCTTATTTAAAAAAAAAAAAAGACTGGTTGAGATCCAGGATCATCTAAACTCTGTGTCCAGGTCATCATTTTTACTCTTTCTATGACTTGTCCTCTTTGCTTGAGCTGTATTATTGTGGGGACTTTTTGCTCTTTCTTTCAGATTCCAGATTTTTTAAACCCTTTCTCCTCAGGTTTGCACTGTGCTCGCCGCCGGGGGGGGGGGGGCCTTAGGCTCCTGACTTCTGCCCTCCGTGGTTCCAAAGGTTCCCATGCCAGCTTGGCTGGCAAGGCCCCTCTGCCCGGAGATCTCACACCTGGATGAGCAGCAGCTGACTTTGCCCCCCACTCACCCCACACAGCCGTGCTGCGCCCCATGGGCTCACAGGCCCCTGTGCTCGGGACCCAGCTTGGAGGCAGACGGCCTTCAAGTAAAGGAGTGCCAAGCCTCAGGTGTCTGGCCCACTCCACCTTCCATGGACACTTTCCACGCAGTCAGACCTGCAGGGGCTTCCCTCAAGTGTAGCTTGTTTCTTCTGAACTTTTGGTCATTACAACTGCATTTTCTTCTACCTAGACTGTGCTCTTCCACATCTATTAACAGTTTCCATTTTTCAAATCTCAACCTACCTCACCACCCCTTCCTGAAGCCTTCCCTACTCCTTAAGGGATTCCAAGCAGCCTCACATTGGAAGGAAGTCTTGAATGTCTCGAATCCAATGCCCCATTACACAGAAGGGAAAACTGCTGTCTGGGGAGAATCAGGGCCTGACCAGCACCAGGGAGCACATCAGAAGCTCAGCAGGAATTCAGATGCTACTCTCCTGACATTTACATTGCCTCATTCTGCTCCCTCCTCCTCACCTGGTTGTCAGTTGTCGCTAAGCAGTAGAAATAAAGCAAACACATATAAATCCTCTGTGCTCAGAAAGATTAGAGGAAATATTGGTAGAAAACATTTCAAAATATTAATCGTGGCTATCTTTGGGTGGGTGGAATGTAGATGACATTTTCTTCTTCTTTCTATTATTTGAAATGTTTCAAATGCTCTTTAATGAGCATACATTTCTGGGAAAATGGAGAAAGTCAATACTTATGCAAATTGAGAGGAATAGGAACAGGAGGAGGAGGAAAAGGAGGATGGTGGGTGTGGGAAAGTTTGGGAGAGCCCAGTGCTTCCTTAGCAGACTTTGCACAGCTCTCACGGGTGGGGAAGCAAGCCAGCCCTCCTTCAGATTCATAAACATACAGCTCTCACGACACCCCAACCCCAGCTGGGTCCTAGGGCAGAGGCCGCTGGTGCCAGAATGACTGATGTCCTGACCCATATCTTCAGGGCTGACTTTGCGCTTCATCTTGGTGGGTTTCCAGGGTTCCTGGGCCCCTCACACACACTGAGCTATCCTCTCTTCAGTGCCAGGTTCTAGGGTGTGGGCTACAGGATGAGTGTGATGGAAACAGGAATCAGATGCCATTGCTGGCCTGGTGAAACTCTCAGTTAAGTGAAAAAGACAGATGTACACACACAAATAAGGCAAAAGTAGGCTGGAGAGGGCCCTGCAATCCCACCCAGATGCCTGGAGGATGACATCAAGCCTGCCTGTGCGACACAGCTGGCTTCATGGAGTGACATTGCAGCAGCTGCTTTCATGGCTGCTGGACCCGTCCCAGCTGGGCCCCCACCCGACAGTTTCCATTTCAAATCTCAACCTACCTCACCACCCCTTCCTGAAGCCTTCCCTACTCCTTAAGGGATTCCAAGCAGCCTCACATTGGAAGGAAGTCTTGAATGTCTCGAATCCAATGCCCCATTACACAGAAGGGAAAACTGCTGTCTGGGGAGAATCAGGGCCTGACCAGCACCAGGAGCACATCAGAAGCTCAGCAGGAATTCAGATGCTACTCTCCTGACATTTACATTGCCTCATTCTGCTCCCTCCTCCTCACCTGGTTGTCAGTTGTCGCTAAGCAGTAGAAATAAAGCAAACACATATAAATCCTCTGTGCTCAGAAAGATTAGAGGAAATATTGGTAGAAAACATTTCAAAATATTAATCGTGGCTATCTTTGGGTGGGTGGAATGTAGATGACATTTTCTTCTTCTTTCTATTATTTGAAATGTTTCAAATGCTCTTTAATGAGCATACATTTCTGGGAAAATGGAGAAAGTCAATACTTATGCAAATTGAGAGGAATAGGAACAGGAGGAGGAGGAAAAGGAGGATGGTGGGTGTGGGAAAGTTTGGGAGAGCCCAGTGCTTCCTTAGCAGACTTTGCACAGCTCTCACGGGTGGGGAAGCAAGCCAGCCCTCCTTCAGATTCATAAACATACAGCTCTCACGACACCCCAACCCCAGCTGGGTCCTAGGGCAGAGGCCGCTGGTGCCAGAATGACTGATGTCCTGACCCATATCTTCAGGGCTGACTTTGCGCTTCATCTTGGTGGGTTTCCAGGGTTCCTGGGCCCCTCACACACACTGAGCTATCCTCTCTTCAGTGCCAGGTTCTAGGGTGTGGGCTACAGGATGAGTGTGATGGAAACAGGAATCAGATGCCATTGCTGGCCTGGTGAAACTCTCAGTTAAGTGAAAAAGACAGATGTACACACACAAATAAGGCAAAAGTAGGCTGGAGAGGGCCCTGCAATCCCACCCAGATGCCTGGAGGATGACATCAAGCCTGCCTGTGCGACACAGCTGGCTTCATGGAGTGACATTGCAGCAGCTGCTTTCATGGCTGCTGGAGTCTGCTCAGCTCCTGCCCCCTAAGCTTGGCGGGACCCCTTCAGAAGAGACCTGAACTCTGGGGCTGAGACCTCCCCTTCTGTCTTCTACCTACATCACCAGGTGAAGAGGGCCCATGTCCGAATCAAGCAGAGGTTCTCTGAACAGCTTCCATGCAAAACGCTCAAGTATGCAAGCCGAAGAGCGTTGCGCAGCGTGCTGGGCCCCAGCATGGTGGGCTTTGCTCACCTGAGCACTAGGCTTGCCTCCTCTCCCAGTGTACACCCTCTACCTTCAGCTCTCTGCTCCTAAGGGCTGGACTGTCACAGAGCTGCATTCACGTGCCTTGCCTCCCTTCCTCTCTCTTCCAGCTGCAGGAAAGCCTTTAGAGCCCTGCCACCTCCCTCTCCACCCTCAGGTGGGATGGCTTTTAGCAGCCTGTCAGGGGTTGTGGAAGAACCCACATTCTGCTTCTGGAAGCCAGGGCATAGCAGGTCCTCAAGATGGCCTTGCTCTGCCCATCCCTGAATACCTGCAGCTGGACGGGGTGGCACAGCGCAGCGGCTCTGAGCCAGCAGGGAGTGGAGCTGGAGGGAGGGTGGCCCCAGTCTATTCTCATGTACAGTTACCACCACCTCAACCCAAGGGACTGGTTCTCAGAGGACACTGAGTTTCTACTGTGAGCAAAGGGCTGGGGACTTCAGAGGACATGGCCTTGGGCTTGAGGCTTTCTGGGGCAGTGAGGATTAGAGTTGATCCTTGGAAAGTGCCCAGGCCTCACAGAGAGGGAGAAAAGTGAAAGGGAGCAAACGTTCCTGGGACAAGAGCTTCAGTGCCTTTGGCATGCTGGGTGTGGTGGAGGAGGCGTGCCCAAAGGGCCCAGGATAGCTCAGGTCCCTTTGGGTTGAAATTTGCAGCCTCCGTGCCAGGCCTTGTGGGCAAAGCTGAGCTGTTCTGCCTGGCATTACCCCTGCAATCACTGTGGGCCAGGGATGCAGGGTGCGGCAGGAGCTGGCTGCCCTCACGCACCCCTCCTGGAGGGCATGCCCACCCTCCGCTTTCTCCTGTTGAAAGTGCTGATGAGCCGCCACAATTTCATGAGTTACATGAGCTTGTCGATTGCAGGGCATGAAAGACAATATTTACCATTTGGTGCTGAGCCAGAGTCGGCCTGGAGGTGTGTGTTTTCTGCCACTGAAAGTGTGTCTTCCACTTGGTTTCGGGTTAATTATGGCCCCCAGAGACACACAGGTAAGGCCAACTTGTATACGTGACGGTCAGAGTATTTCTTCACCAGCCACGCATCACCCATGCGCACACGCTCCATCACGGAAGGGAGGCTGAGCCCCGGCTTCCTGAGGGTCCTCAGAGGCCTCCAGTGGCTGGGGAGAAACAGGAAGCAGGACCTCCAGCAGTCAGCGCTCTAAGACAATATGCTGCTGTTTTTAGAGGGATAGGAGGTGGAAGGAAGGGGCAGAGAAAGAAATGACTTGTTTTTCACTAGATGGAAAACAAGGGATTTTAGGGATCTTGTTTTCAGTCAGCGCGTCTCCTGTGGACTGAACTGTGTCTCTGAGATACGTATGTCAAAGTCTTTAGCCCCATTATCTCTGACTGTGAACGTATTTGAAGATAGGGTCTTAAAAGAGGTGATAACATCAAAACGGGGCTTTTAGGATAAGCCTTAGTTCAAGAGAGCTTTTATCTTTAAGAAGAGAAGATTAAGACAGACATATGTGGAGGGAAGGCCGTGAGAGGACACAGAGCTGTCTACGAGCCCAGGAGAAAGACCTGGGAGAGATCCTGCCCTGTGAACCCTCAGAAGCAGCCAATTGCCCACTTCTTGATCTGGGGATTCCAGCCTCCATAACTGGGAGACAATGCATTTCTGTTAGTTCAGTCTCCCAGTCTGTGAGACTTCGTTATGGCAGCCTGAGCAAACTGGTACAATCTTCTCTGATGTGAAGAAGTCTAAACATCAGGGGACAGCTGGCAAAACTGCCGATTCATGTGTTTATGTTCAGAGACTGTGACTGAGTAAGCCTGGGATGGGCCCCCCATGCTTGCTCAAGAAGGTCAGCAGGGCTGTCTGAAACATGTTGTTCCTGGGCCACACTTTGATAAATTGTGCCTAAGATAGTGGACGTGAACTCAAAAATACTCGGTTTGAATCGCAGCCCCAAAACTTGGTCACTTTGTGACTTTGGCCAAATAAGACTTCTTTCTGGGCCTTAGTTTCCTCCCCTGTAGAAGGGAACTAACACTTCCTTTCATACCTAGCCCATAGGATGCTATGTGAAGATCAAAGCTCTGATTTTCTCTTAGGAGTGGTGTCTTAGTTTGGGTGCCTTAACAAAACCTCACAGACTAGATGACTTAAATAACAGACATTTTTTTCTCACAGTTCTGGAGGCTGGAAGTCTGAGATTAGGTACCAGTATGCTCGGGTTCTGATGAGGACTCTCTTCCTTGTTTGTAGATGACCACCTTCTCAATCTGTCCTCACATGGGAAAGAGGAAGAGATAGAGAGAGAATGTGAAAGAAAAGAAGAAGGAGGAGGAAGAGGAAAATGAGAAGGGGATGGCAGGGAAGGGAGGGGCCGGGGAGGGGGAGGAGGAAAGGGCACGGGGGTCCTCTGGTGTCTCTCCACAGGAGGGCACTAACCCCATCATGAGGCATCCCCCTCAGGACCTCATTTAAACCTAATTATCTTCAAAATATCATCCTATTGGGGAGTTAGGGATTCAGCATATGAATTTGAGGCCAGCTTTTCATTTTACAGATGGGAGGATCGGGGTCCAGGAATAGAAAGGATCTTACCCGAGGCCCCACAGCAAGGTCAGCAAAGGATAGTCAGGTGGACTTTCATACTCAGTTTAGAGGGGCTGGACCAGAGCAGAGACTATTCTGATGGAAGCTGGAAGTGGGGGGGGGGGGGGGCTGGAAGCTGGTATATCTGAAGCACTCTTCAGAATTGGAACCAGATCGTCTAGTGTTTAGTCATATTTGACTCATCAGGTTGCCAGGGGTCCTTGATCACCAGCATTCATTCTGTCCTTCCTCACAACGCTTCCTTCCCCTCACCCTCCTTTCCCATGTGTCCCCTCACATGGTCTCTTGTGCTCACCTAGTTCAGCCTGCCTCTGGCTGTCTTTCTGTCCTGTGCTGGGAGGGGAGGTGAACTCTGCGCCCGCAGGCAGAAGGAGGAGGACATGGCAGGGGGATTCTGCTGCTGAGGTGGCAGGAGAATGAAAGGGGTTCATTCCTTTGGGAACGTGGGTTTGGCAAGGAAATTGTGGTTTCCTGCTTCAAAGTCATTCTCTGATTCTTGATTTCGCTCTTGGAAAGGTCTGGCAGCACTGTGGGGTGGATAAAAGCATGGATTTAGAAGTCTGGAAAGCTGGATTCAGGTCCTTGCTTGGCTTCCTCCTCTGAATGTGGCCTTGGGCATGGCCCAGCTCTTCCCCGGGCCTCCTTCCCGTCTTCCTGGTGCGGCAAGTCGGAAAGAGCCCCTGCACAGGCTGGAGGTGGCAAACAGCAAGAGATGGGAGGTCCTGCTGGTGTGAGCGCTGGCTGCCAATCTGCCAGGCTCGGTTCCTCCAGACTGCGGTCAGAAGACAAGGTAACGGGAGCCTCAAGCCTCTCTGCCCGGAAGAGATCTTGGCATGAAGTTGCCTAGTTGCTGCATTTCCTGCACCATGACATTGAAATGGCATTGATACAGCAGAAAGAGACAGAGATATGGGGGTCACCAGGGGGATCAGGAACCACCCCTAGTGTGCCTGTAGAAAAAGGAACCTCATCTCTTACCTCCCTATCCCACTTATTTTGTAGCTTTCAGGGCCTTGTTGTTTAGTCACTAAGATTTGTCTGACTCTTCATGACCTTATGGACTGTAACCCACCAGGCTCCTCTGACCATGGGATCCTCCAGCCAAGAATACCAGAGTAAGTTGCCATGCCCTCCTCTAGGGGATCTTCCTGACCCAGGGATCGAACCCAGGTCTCCTGCACTGGCAGGCGGATCCTTTACCACTGAGCCACCGTGATATGATTAGCACCTTTTTAAGATGAGACATGAGGAAGTTTGTTTCCTTCTCTCTGCTCTCCAATGTATGTTGAGAGAAGGAATAAGAAGACGGCCACATGCGAAGCCAGGAAGAGGGCCTTTGCCACAAACCCAATCATGCTAGCACCTTGATCTAGGACTTTCCAACCTCCAGAATTGTAACGAGTAAATCTGTTGTTCAAACTACTCAGTCTATTGTATTTTGTATGGGAACCTGAGCATGCTAATATAATCTTGCCGTGCCTCCAAATGTGCTGTTTGTTTAACAACTAGAGTGATTTTTTAACCACTTTATTGACATATAATTGACATATAGAAAACTGTACATATCCATTATATACAAGTTAATGATTTTGGAGTGAAGTATACAGTGTGAATAATGGGCTTCCCAAGTGCTGCAGTGGTAAAGAATCCACCTGCCAATGCAGGACATGTGGGTTCAATCCCTGGGTCAGGAAAATCCCCTGGAGAAGGGAATGACAATCCACTGCAGTATTCTTACCTTGGAAATGCCATGGACAGAGGAGCCTGGTGGGCCCCAGTCTATACGATCACAAACAGTCTGACATGACTGACAGCTGGTGTGAGCGCTGGCTGCCAATCTGGCTCGGTTCCTCCAGACTGCGGTCAGAAGACAAGGTAACGGAGCCTCAAGCCTCTCTGCCCGGAAGAGATCTTGGCATGAAGTTGCCTAGTTGCTGCATTTCCTGCACCATGACATTGAAATGGCATTGATACAGCAGAAAGAGACAGAGATATGGGGTCACCAGGGGGATCAGGAACCACCCCTAGTGTGCCTGTAGAAAAAGGAACCTCATCTCTTACCTCCCTATCCCACTTATTTTGTAGCTTTCAGGGCCTTGTTGTTTAGTCACTAAGATTTGTCTGACTCTTCATGACCTTATGGACTGTAACCCACCAGGCTCCTCTGACCATGGGATCCTCCAGCCAAGAATACCAGAGTAAGTTGCCATGCCCTCCTCTAGGGGATCTTCCTGACCCAGGGATCGAACCCAGGTCTCCTGCACTGGCAGGCGGATCCTTTACCACTGAGCCACCGTGATATGATTAGCACCTTTTTAAGATGAGACATGAGGAAGTTTGTTTCCTTTCTCTCTGCTCTCCAATGTATGTTGAGAGAAGGAATAAGAAGACGGCCACATGCGAAGCCAGGAAGAGGGCCTTTGCCACAAACCCAATCATGCTAGCACCTTGATCTAGGACTTTCCAACCTCCAGAATTGTAACGAGTAAATCTGTTGTTCAAACTACTCAGTCTATTGTATTTTGTATGGGAACCTGAGCATGCTAATATAATCTTGCCGTGCCTCCAAATGTGCTGTTTGTTTAACAACTAGAGTGATTTTTTAACCACTTTATTGACATATAATTGACATATAGAAAACTGTACATATCCATTATATACAAGTTAATGATTTTGGAGTGAAGTATACAGTGTGAATAATGGGCTTCCCAAGTGCTGCAGTGGTAAAGAATCCACCTGCCAATGCAGGACATGTGGGTTCAATCCCTGGGTCAGGAAAATCCCCTGGAGAAGGGAATGACAATCCACTGCAGTATTCTTACCTTGGAAATGCCATGGACAGAGGAGCCTGGTGGGCCCCAGTCTATACGATCACAAACAGTCTGACATGACTGAGCACACGCACACCTCCCAAAGTTCCCCTTGCCCTATCTATTCATCTATCATCTATCTACTTACCTACATACCTATTTACATATCTATTTTGATAAGAACACTTAAAAGAAGATCTACTTTCTTAGCAAATTATATATATATATATATGTGTGTGTGTGTGTGTGTGTATATTACAGTGTTATTACCTACAGCCACTATGCTCTATAATAGGTTTCTAGGGCTTATTCATCTTATACAACTGAAAGTTAATACTCTTTAATTAATAACTCTGTTTCCCATTTCCCCCAGTCCCTTGGAAGCCACCATTCTACTCTCTGCTTTTGTGAGTTTGAGTATTTTTGTCCTTATATAAATCATATCACATATTTGTCCTTCTATGTCTGGCCATTTCACTTAGTATGTTTTCTATGTTCATCCATATTGTTGCAGAAGACAAGATTTTTTTAAAGACTGAATAATACCCCCAATGTGTATATATATATTTCTATGCACTGCACATGTATATATACATTTACATACACTGCATTTCTTTATCCATTCCTCTGTCAGTGAACAAAGAGGTTTCTTCCACATCTTGGTTATTGTAAACAATGCTGCAATAAATATGCATGAGCAGATAGCTCTTCAAGATTTTGATTTCACTTTCTTTGGCAATACATACCCAGAAGTAAGATTTCTGGATCCCATGGTAGTTCTATTTTTAGTTATGTGAGTGCTCTCCGTGATGTTGTCTACAATAGATGCACCAATTATATCCCCACTAAGAGAATATATCGTCATCAAGACTTGCTTGTCTAGATCTCATCTTCAACAGCACTTATTTATCTCTCATTTTAAAAATCTAACAAAGTGATATCTCATTGTGGTTTTATTTTGATGTTTAGCTCATATCAATGTTAATGATTTTGGAGTGAAGTATACAGTGTGAATGGGCCCAAGTGCTGCAGTGGTAAAGAATCCACCTGCCAATGCAGGACATGTGGGTTCAATCCCTGGGTCAGGAAAATCCCCTGGAGAAGGGAATGACAATCCACTGCAGTATTCTTACCTTGGAAATGCCATGGACAGAGGAGCCTGGTGGGCCCCAGTCTATACGATCACAAACAGTCTGACATGACTGAGCACACGCACACCTCCCAAAGTTCCCTTGCCCTATCTATTCATCTATCATCTATCTACTTACCTACATACCTATTTACATATCTATTTTGATAAGAACACTTAAAAGAAGATCTACTTTCTTAGCAAATTATATATAGATATATGTGTGTGTGTGTGTGTGTGTATATTACAGTGTTATTACCTACAGCCACTATGCTCTATAATAGGTTTCTAGGGCTTATTCATCTTATACAACTGAAAGTTAATACTCTTTAATTAATAACTCTGTTTCCCATTTCCCCCAGTCCCTTGGAAGCCACCATTCTACTCTCTGCTTTTGTGAGTTTGAGTATTTTTGTCCTTATATAAATCATATCACATATTTGTCCTTCTATGTCTGGCCATTTCACTTAGTATGTTTTCTATGTTCATCCATATTGTTGCAGAAGACAAGATTTTTTTAAAGACTGAATAATACCCCCAATGTGTATATATATATTTCTATGCACTGCACATGTATATATACATTTACATACACTGCATTTCTTTATCCATTCCTCTGTCAGTGAACAAAGAGGTTTCTTCCACATCTTGGTTATTGTAAACAATGCTGCAATAAATATGCATGAGCAGATAGCTCTTCAAGATTTTGATTTCACTTTCTTTGGCAATACATACCCAGAAGTAAGATTTCTGGATCCCATGGTAGTTCTATTTTTAGTTATGTGAGTGCTCTCCGTGATGTTGTCTACAATAGATGCACCAATTATATCCCCACTAAGAGAATATATCGTCATCAAGACTTGCTTGTCTAGATCTCATCTTCAACAGCACTTATTTATCTCTCATTTTTTAGATAATGGATATTCTAACAGGTGTGAGGTGATATCTCATTGTGGTCTTGATTTCTCTGATGATTAGTGATGTTTAGCATCATTTTTGTCTTTGTTATTTTTAATATTTCTTTCTTTATTTCTGGCTGTGCTGGGGTTTTGCTGCTGCTCAGGCTTTTCTCTAGTTATGGGGAGTAGGGGCTACTCTCCAGTCGCAGAGCACTGGCTTCTCACTGTGGCGACTTCTCTTGTTTCAGAGCACGGGCTCTAGAGCACAGGCTCAATAGCTGTGGCTCATGGGCTTAATTGCTCCTCGGCATATATGGGATCTTCCTGGATCAGGGATTGAACCCATGTTTCCTGCATTGGCAGGTGGATTCTTAGCCACTGAGCCACCTGGGAAGCCACTGATGTTGAGCATCATTTTAATGTTTTCTCTGGAGAATAAATGAATTCAGGAAAGTTGCATGATACAAAGTCAAATTACAGAAACAAGTTATGTTTCTATACACTAACAAAAATCTATCAAAAGAGGAAATCAAGAAAGCAATCCCCAGCCTCTTCAATAAGTAGTGCTGGGAAAACTGGACAGCTACATGTAAAAGAATGAAATTCGAACACTTCCTAACACCATACTCAAAGATAAACTCAAAATGGTTTAAAGACCTAAATGTAAGACCAAAAACTATAAAACTCTTGGAGGAAAACATAGGCAGAACACTCAATGACATAAATCAAAGCAGGATCCTCTATGACCTGCCTCCTAGAGTAATGGAAATAAAAGCACAAATAGGCAAGTAGGACCTCTTTAAACTTAAAAGATTTTGCACAGCAAAACGAAACTATAAACAAGGTGAAAAGACAACCCTCAGAATGGGACAAAATAATAGCAAATGAAGCAACTGACAAATGATTAATTTCCAAATTATACAAGCAGCTCATACAACTCAATACCAAAAAAAAAAAAAAAGACCAGATCAAACAGTGGGAAAACGACCTAAAGAGACATTTCTCCAAAGAAGACATACAGATGGCCAATAAACACATGAAAAGATGCTCAATGTAGCTCATTATTTAGAGAAATGCAAATCAAAACTACAATGAGATATCACCTCACAACAGTCAGAATGGCCATCATCAAAAACTCTACAAACAATAAATGCTGGAGAAAGTGTGGAGAAAAGGGAACCCTCTTGCACTGCTGGTGGGAATGCAAATGGATACAGTCACTATGGAAGACAATATGGAGATTCCTTAAAAAACTAGGATTAGAACCACCATATGACCCAGCAATTCCACTACTAGGCATATACCCCGAGGGAATCAAAATTGAAAGAGACACATGTACCTCATTGTTCATTGCAGCACTGTTTATAATAACTGGAACATGGAAGCAACCTAGATGTTCATCGATAGATGAATGGATAAAGAAGCTGTGGTACATATATACAATAGAATAGTATCAACCATAAAAAGGAATGCCATTCGAATCTGTTCTGATGAGGTGAATGAACCTAGAGCCTATTATACAGAGTGAAGTCAGAAAGAGAAAGATAAATACGGTATACTCACACAGATACATGGAATCTAGACAGATGGTACTGATGAATTTATTTGCAGGGCAACAACAGAGAAATAGACGTAGAGAACAGACTTATAGACATGGCAAGGTTAGGGAGGAGAGGGTGAGATGTATGGAAAGAGTAACATGGAAACTTGCATTACCATATGTAAAATAGATAACCAACGGGAATCTGATGTAAGACTAAGGGAACTCAAACAGGGGCTCAGTAACAGCCTAGAGGGGTGGGATGGGGAGGGAGACCACAGGGAAGTTCAAGAGGGAGGGAGCCTATGCATACCTAGGGTGGATTCATGACCTGCCTCCTAGAGTAATGAAAAAAGCAAAGCGTAGGACCTCTTTAAACTTAAAAGATTTTGCACAGCAAAACGAAACTATAAACAAGGTGAAAAGACAACCCTCAGAATGGGACAAAATAATAGCAAATGAAGCAACTGACAAATGATTAATTTCCAAATTATACAAGCAGCTCATACAACTCAATACCAAAAAAAAAAAAAAAGACCAGATCAAACAGTGGGAAAACGACCTAAAGAGACATTTCTCCAAAGAAGACATACAGATGGCCAATAAACACATGAAAAGATGCTCAATGTAGCTCATTATTTAGAGAAATGCAAATCAAAACTACAATGAGATATCACCTCACAACAGTCAGAATGGCCATCATCAAAAACTCTACAAACAATAAATGCTGGAGAAAGTGTGGAGAAAAGGGAACCCTCTTGCACTGCTGGTGGGAATGCAAATGGATACAGTCACTATGGAAGACAATATGGAGATTCCTTAAAAAACTAGGATTAGAACCACCATATGACCCAGCAATTCCACTACTAGGCATATACCCCGAGGGAATCAAAATTGAAAGAGACACATGTACCTCATTGTTCATTGCAGCACTGTTTATAATAACTGGAACATGGAAGCAACCTAGATGTTCATCGATAGATGAATGGATAAAGAAGCTGTGGTACATATATACAATAGAATAGTATCAACCATAAAAAGGAATGCCATTCGAATCTGTTCTGATGAGGTGAATGAACCTAGAGCCTATTATACAGAGTGAAGTCAGAAAGAGAAAGATAAATACGGTATACTCACACAGATACATGGAATCTAGACAGATGGTACTGATGAATTTATTTGCAGGGCAACAACAGAGAAATAGACGTAGAGAACAGACTTATAGACATGGCAAGGTTAGGGAGGAGAGGGTGAGATGTATGGAAAGAGTAACATGGAAACTTGCATTACCATATGTAAAATAGATAACCAACGGGAATCTGATGTAAGACTAAGGGAACTCAAACAGGGGCTCAGTAACAGCCTAGAGGGGTGGGATGGGGAGGGAGACCACAGGGAAGTTCAAGAGGGAGGGAGCCTATGCATACCTAGGGTGGATTCATGTTGATGTTGGCGGAGAACAACAAAAGTCTGTAAAGCAATTATCCTTTAATTAAAAAAAAGAAAGAAGAAAGAGAAAGCAATCCCATTTACATTAATATCAAAAAAATAAATATTAAGAATAAGATTAACCAAGGAAGTGAAAGACTTGTATACCCCAAACTATGAAATATTGATGAAAAAATGTTAAAAGACACAAATAAATGGAAAGATGTCCATGTTTATTAATTGGAAGAATTAATATTGTTAAAATATCCACATTTCTTAGAGTGATTTACAGATTCAATGCAATCTCTATCAAAATCTTAATGGCATTTTGTTTATAAATAGAAAAAAATCCTAAAATTCATATAGATCCACAAAAGACGCCAATAGCCATAGCAATTTTGCACAAGAAGAACAAAGCTGGAGCCATCACACTTCCTGATTTCAAAATAAGTTGCAAAATAATCAAGATTGTGGTACTGGCATAGAGGCAGGTGCATAGATCAATGAAATAGAATAGAGAGCCCAGAAATAAATCCTCATATATATGGTCAAGTGATTTTTGACAAGGGTGTCAAAATACACAATGGGGAAATGATTTGGGGGAAAATTTCATCCCCAAAGAACGAATTCGGACTCTAATCTTGCATCACACACAAAAATCATCTCACAATGGATTAAAGATCTGAAAGGGTAAAGTTCCTAGAAGAAAACATAGGGAAAACCTTCTCAATCTTGGCGTTGGTAATGATTTCCTGGATATGACAAGGAAGCAAGGTACCAAAAGCAATTTTGCAAGTGAGACTACATCAAGCTAAAAGTTCCTATATCATAAGGAAAAACTTCTACACAACAAAATGAAAGATAATACACAGAGTGGGAGAAAATACTTACAAGCTACATATCTGATACCTAGTGTTTTAAAAACGCAAATTAACTCTCTATCCGGCTAAAATCTCCCATGGCTCCCTATTGCAGAGAATCAAACTCACCCTTCTTGTCCTGACCTCCAAGTTACCTGGCCGTACCTATCATTCCGTGGAGAAGGAAATGGTACCCTACTCCAGTATTCTTGCTTGGAGAATCCCATGGACAAAGGAACCTGGTGGGCTACAGTCCATGGGGTTGCACAGAGTCAGACATGACTGAGCAACTAGCACTTTGCCATTTTCCACTTTTCACCACTCCAACCTCGTCTGGTACCAGTCTCCTCTCATTTCCCATATGCCAGCCCCATGGGCTTTCTTTCTCTTTTTCCTTATATAGACCAAGCTCAGTTCCTTTTTAGAGCCTTAGCATTTACTTTTTCATTTCCGTGAAAATCTCTGCTTCTCGATTATTATGTGACTAACTCTTTCTAGTTAATCGCTCTCAACTTAAATGTCATTTCCTCAGAGAGGCCGCCTCTGAACTGACCAACTTAATGCAGCTCTAGGACTATAAGTAGATTGCCCTGAGCTTTCTTCCCTAGGGCACTTATGGCTCTCTGAATTCTCTATGTGTGTTTGTTTGTTCCGCAGGGCTAGGACTTTGTCTCCCTTGACCTTCACTGTATTTCTGGTATCTAACACTTAGCAGTCACTCAGGAAATGTTTGGGGAGTGAATGAACGAATGAGTCACGTGTAGAAGTTATCCAGGGAAAGGGAGAGGTGAGAAAGGCAACCTTATACAATCCCCCAGGGCAGAGTTAGACACCCTGGTCTCATAGTCCTGACACCGTAGTCACAATGCATAATAAATGTACTTACTGCATGGGCACCCCCCAAGATGCTCAACCTCATGAGGGTCCAGATAATTTGTCTTACTCACCACTATACGATTTGTGGCTCTGCATACCCAGTACAAAGATCTTCAGCAATCTTTTGTTGGTTGATTGACTCTATCCTTCTCAGTTGATGGAACATAGATGGAATGAAACCCAATACAGCTATCTTCTTCAAATGGGAAAAATGAGGCCCAGGGAGCCTTGTCCACTGTCATACCCAAGCCAGGCCAAGATGTAAGTCTTAGCAGCAGGACTATTTTCCTGTAAATGATTTAAAAGTTAGCTCAACTGAGACTCCCCAAAACTCCAGGCTCCCTATTGCAGAGAATCAAACTCACCCTTCTTGTCCTGACCTCCAAGTTACCTGGCCGTACCTATCATTCCGTGGAGAAGGAAATGGTACCCTACTCCAGTATTCTTGCTTGGAGAATCCCATGGACAAAGGAACCTGGTGGGCTACAGTCCATGGGGTTGCACAGAGTCAGACATGACTGAGCAACTAGCACTTTGCCATTTTCCACTTTTCACCACTCCAACCTCGTCTGGTACCAGTCTCCTCTCATTTCCCATATGCCAGCCCCATGGGCTTTCTTTCTCTTTTTCCTTATATAGACCAAGCTCAGTTCCTTTTTAGAGCCTTAGCATTTACTTTTTCATTTCCGTGAAAATCTCTGCTTCTCGATTATTATGTGACTAACTCTTTCTAGTTAATCGCTCTCAACTTAAATGTCATTTCCTCAGAGAGGCCGCCTCTGAACTGACCAACTTAATGCAGCTCTAGGACTATAAGTAGATTGCCCTGAGCTTTCTTCCCTAGGGCACTTATGGCTCTCTGAATTCTCTATGTGTGTTTGTTTGTTCCGCAGGGCTAGGACTTTGTCTCCCTTGACCTTCACTGTATTTCTGGTATCTAACACTTAGCAGTCACTCAGGAAATGTTTGGGGAGTGAATGAACGAATGAGTCACGTGTAGAAGTTATCCAGGGAAAGGGAGAGGTGAGAAAGGCAACCTTATACAATCCCCCAGGGCAGAGTTAGACACCCTGGTCTCATAGTCCTGACACCGTAGTCACAATGCATAATAAATGTACTTACTGCATGGGCACCCCCCAAGATGCTCAACCTCATGAGGGTCCAGATAATTTGTCTTACTCACCACTATACGATTTGTGGCTCTGCATACCCAGTACAAAGATCTTCAGCAATCTTTTGTTGGTTGATTGACTCTATCCTTCTCAGTTGATGGAACATAGATGGAATGAAACCCAATACAGCTATCTTCTTCAAATGGGAAAAATGAGGCCCAGGGAGCCTTGTCCACTGTCATACCCAAGCCAGGCCAAGATGTAAGTCTTAGCAGCAGGACTATTTTCCTGTAAATGATTTAAAAGTTAGCTCAACTGAGATGGCTTTTCAGAGTTGAGTAACTAAGCAAACGGAAGGCCAATTCATCATTTGTGCTTGAAGATGAACAGAATCTTGTTACAGAGGCAAAGGGCGTACTCGATGAAATGTCACATCATCCAGGGCAGGATTAACCTGGACAAGATACAGGGATTAGAGCAGCTATGTTGAGCCCTGCGTGCAACTGCCCACATGAATAGGAGCCAGTCTATCTTTCCACTCTGCCAGTGCCACTCCTTCCCAGAAATGCCAGCCAGATGTCCCCATCCTATAGAAGGTGTTGCTACAAGCCCTGATATGGGAGTCACTGGCAAAGGCAGTGTTGGCTGAGGCCATCCTTGCAGAGTTGTTAAGAAGATCTCGAGGGGATTGCCCTGATGGCCTACTGGCTAAGACTCTGAGCTCCTTATGTGGGGGTCCAGGGTTCAATCCCCGGTCAGGAATTTAGACCCCATATGCCACAACTAAATATCTGCCCTGCAATAACTAAAACCTGGTGCAACCAAATAGGCAAATAATAATAAAAAGATCTCAAGAAGACAGGTTTCAGAGCCCAACAGATTTAGATTTGAATCCTGTATTTTCTACTTACAACACTTGCCCATAGTCAAACGTTCTCCCCTCTGAACCATAGTTTCCTCCACTGTAATTTGCATGTAGTAAGAATAAGATCTATTATGCAGGGTTTTGTGAGAATTAATTGAGATAATGTGAGTACTTATGCAACTTTTGGTTTATCTTCTTGGCTCTTTAGATGTCTTCTCACTTTGTAGTCAGGTGACTTGCTTATGATCTTTAAGGCTAGAACTATTGTACTTAAATCTCTGAGCATCTCATCTGTGCACAGTACAGAGCTGAGCATAGAGTGGGTGCCAGTACAGGCTGCCACTTGTCTGGGGTCTAAGACTCAATGAAGATAGGAAGAGCTCTTTCCAACAAGCTGGCACACTTGGTTCTTTGCATGTGTGCATTTGGAGCGGGTACATGCCTAACTCTGGGACAGGCAGACCCAAACTTCTAAAGGGACAGGCAGGCAAGATGGTTTGTTTGCAGCTTACCCCATGACAGTTACGGTACATAAAGGCAACTCCGATACTGGACCCACGGTGCTTCCTAGAATAGATTCACATGTTGTTGTTGTTTTGGTGGCTAAGTCATGTTTGACTCTTTGCAACTCCATAGACTGCAGCCCACCAGGCTCCCCTGTCCATGGGACTTTCCAGGCAAGAATACTGGAGTGGGTTGCCATTTCCTTCTCCAGGGGTCTTCCCAACCCAGGGATCAAACTTGCATCTCTTGTGTCTCTTGCATTGGAAGGTGGGTTCTTTACCACTGAGCTACCAGGAAAGTCCAGATTCACAGGTAGACACATGAAGTTACTAAGCACTACTTCTGACCCAGCCTAAGTCAGTTCTGAGGACCTAGGACACTAGTTATCAACCCAATGTGAATGGAAATGGTCCAGGAAGCCACAATTTCTGTGTTTTTAGCTACTGGTTTGGTGAACTGAAACACAGGCAAGAGAAGAGATAAAATTGAGGTTGTGGAGGAAAGATTGGTCTAAGGCATTGTTGGATTACAGATCTTGCCAAGGAAAAAGTCAGAAGCCGAGCCTGATCCTTGGCTGCAGTCTGAACTATTTGCTTTACACTTTGGGTTATACTCCAACACCACTTTATTATGCCCATAAGTCAAACGTTCTCCTCTGAACCATAGTTTCCTCCACTGTAATTTGCATGTAAGAATAAGATCTATTATGCAGGGTTTTGTGAGAATTAATTGAGATAATGTGAGTACTTATGCAACTTTTGGTTTATCTTCTTGGCTCTTTAGATGTCTTCTCACTTTGTAGTCAGGTGACTTGCTTATGATCTTTAAGGCTAGAACTATTGTACTTAAATCTCTGAGCATCTCATCTGTGCACAGTACAGAGCTGAGCATAGAGTGGGTGCCAGTACAGGCTGCCACTTGTCTGGGGTCTAAGACTCAATGAAGATAGGAAGAGCTCTTTCCAACAAGCTGGCACACTTGGTTCTTTGCATGTGTGCATTTGGAGCGGGTACATGCCTAACTCTGGGACAGGCAGACCCAAACTTCTAAAGGGACAGGCAGGCAAGATGGTTTGTTTGCAGCTTACCCCATGACAGTTACGGTACATAAAGGCAACTCCGATACTGGACCCACGGTGCTTCCTAGAATAGATTCACATGTTGTTGTTGTTTTGGTGGCTAAGTCATGTTTGACTCTTTGCAACTCCATAGACTGCAGCCCACCAGGCTCCCCTGTCCATGGGACTTTCCAGGCAAGAATACTGGAGTGGGTTGCCATTTCCTTCTCCAGGGGTCTTCCCAACCCAGGGATCAAACTTGCATCTCTTGTGTCTCTTGCATTGGAAGGTGGGTTCTTTACCACTGAGCTACCAGGAAAGTCCAGATTCACAGGTAGACACATGAAGTTACTAAGCACTACTTCTGACCCAGCCTAAGTCAGTTCTGAGGACCTAGGACACTAGTTATCAACCCAATGTGAATGGAAATGGTCCAGGAAGCCACAATTTCTGTGTTTTTAGCTACTGGTTTGGTGAACTGAAACACAGGCAAGAGAAGAGATAAAATTGAGGTTGTGGAGGAAAGATTGGTCTAAGGCATTGTTGGATTACAGATCTTGCCAAGGAAAAAGTCAGAAGCCGAGCCTGATCCTTGGCTGCAGTCTGAACTATTTGCTTTACACTTTGGGTTATACTCCAACACCACTTTATTATTTTGTCTTTTAGTTGGCTCCTCTGTGTCTCCTTGACATACTCCCATCATAGTGAGATTTTTTGTTTTGTTTTAGCACTTCTTTCTAGTGTTACAAGACTCTCAGTTTATCTTGTATATTTTCTACCCCTGCCATAGAATCAGTCATTTCTCCAGGGATGCCTGGTTCTTTTATTGGAGAAATGAATTAGAAACCAAAGTTTAAGTGCTAGATGTGCTTTCTGTAGAGCGTTTTTATTAGTTGCAAGTTTACATCTACTTGCATGATTAATAAATGTCTTTCTCACCCACAAAATGTTCCAGTAAGGTGAGGACCAAGTATGCTTTTGCTCTTATTGTGTCTCTAATGCCAAGCACAGGTTCTGTTACATAATACGTATTTAATACTTCCTTGATTAAAAAGAGTGTATGTTTCAGGGAAATGTCATCCTCTTGATCATCCAGGACAGAAATATCTGAGTAATCTAAATTTCAATAATCTTTCTCACTCTTCACATTCAGTCATTAAATTCTGACAATTTCTAGAATGTACTTCCTAATTTCCACTCTGCTACTGTGCCAATTCTAGCATGTTCTGTCTGTGGATAACCATGGTAGCATGTGGTCCCCACGCTTCTCCTCCAGTCTACACTGCAGATTGCTCCAAAATTAATCTCTCTAAAGCACAGCTCTGCCACAGAGAATTCTCTAATTAAAAACCTATTATAGGAATGGAGCTATATGCCATGATATTATTTGTGAGATGTCAATTCTCACAAACTGACTTATACAAAAATTTAAGATTTGATTTATATTTACTATTCAAGGTAAACTGAAAGACTCCACGCCTAAGTCAGTTCTGACTAACTAGTTATCAACCCAATGTGAATGGAAATGGTCCAGGAAGCCACAATTTCTGTGTTTTTAGCTACTGGTTTGGTGAACTGAAACACAGGCAAGAGAAGAGATAAAATTGAGGTTGTGGAGGAAAGATTGGTCTAAGGCATTGTTGGATTACAGATCTTGCCAAGGAAAAAGTCAGAAGCCGAGCCTGATCCTTGGCTGCAGTCTGAACTATTTGCTTTACACTTTGGGTTATACTCCAACACCACTTTATTATTTTGTCTTTTAGTTGGCTCCTCTGTGTCTCCTTGACATACTCCCATCATAGTGAGATTTTTTGTTTTGTTTTAGCACTTCTTTCTAGTGTTACAAGACTCTCAGTTTATCTTGTATATTTTCTACCCCTGCCATAGAATCAGTCATTTCTCCAGGGATGCCTGGTTCTTTTATTGGAGAAATGAATTAGAAACCAAAGTTTAAGTGCTAGATGTGCTTTCTGTAGAGCGTTTTTATTAGTTGCAAGTTTACATCTACTTGCATGATTAATAAATGTCTTTCTCACCCACAAAATGTTCCAGTAAGGTGAGGACCAAGTATGCTTTTGCTCTTATTGTGTCTCTAATGCCAAGCACAGGTTCTGTTACATAATACGTATTTAATACTTCCTTGATTAAAAAGAGTGTATGTTTCAGGGAAATGTCATCCTCTTGATCATCCAGGACAGAAATATCTGAGTAATCTAAATTTCAATAATCTTTCTCACTCTTCACATTCAGTCATTAAATTCTGACAATTTCTAGAATGTACTTCCTAATTTCCACTCTGCTACTGTGCCAATTCTAGCATGTTCTGTCTGTGGATAACCATGGTAGCATGTGGTCCCCACGCTTCTCCTCCAGTCTACACTGCAGATTGCTCCAAAATTAATCTCTCTAAAGCACAGCTCTGCCACAGAGAATTCTCTAATTAAAAACCTATTATAGGAATGGAGCTATATGCCATGATATTATTTGTGAGATGTCAATTCTCACAAACTGACTTATACATTAATAGATTTTATTTATAGATTTACTGATTTAACACAATCATGTCATAACTATGACAGCTTTTTAAGTGGAATTTGACAAACTGTTTTGAAATGGAAATGCAAAAGACCTAGTAAACCTAAAGCAACATTGAAAAATATGAACAAAGTTAAAGGACTAACCTAACCTGACTTTAGCAATTTCACTAAAGCTATGTTCATTAAGATAGTGTGTTACTGGCATAAGTATTGACCAACATTTCAATATGACAGAATAAAGATCCCAGAAATAGATGCACATTTATATAATAATTTTATTTTTGACAAAGGTGCCTAAGCAACAGAATGAGAAAGAACAAAAAGTCTTTTCAACAAATGGCACTGGGAAAACTGTCCATTGATGTGGATAAGGGAAACTTGAACCTAGTCTCACACCATACACAAAAATTAATTTGGCATGGATCAGGGACCTAAATATAAAGTAAAATACTGTAAATATTTTAAAGGAAATTGTGGAAGAATCTTTGTCACCTGGTGGTAGGTAAATGTTTCTAAACCAGGACAGAAAACAGAAGCAATGAGAAAAATTGAGAAATTACATTTCATAAAACTTTAAAATTTCTACTCATCAAATGATACTGCTAACAAAGTGAATAGGTAAGCTATGTACACTATGTAAGGTAGGCTGCTGGGGGAAATTATGTTTTTAAATACTTATATTTGATCAGGGATTGGCATTCAGGATATGTAAAGACCTTCTACAGATGAATGATTAAAAGACAGCCAACTAAAATGAACAAAAACAATTGAAGAGCACCTCACAAAAGAAGATTTACAAATGGCCAATAAGCACATGAAAAATTGCTTATGTCATTAGTCATCTTGAAAATGAAAATGAAAATCACAATGAGATACCGTTACACACTCACCAGAATAGTTAAAGATCAAAAGACTGACACACCACATTGATGAGGTTGTGGAGAAAGAGGAACTTTTGGTAAGGATGTAAAATGAGATGAACACTCTGGGAAAAAGTATGAAAGTTTCTTATAAAGCTTAAAATTCACTTATCCTATGGTGCAACCATTCAACTCCTAGCTATTTAACCAAGAGTCATGAAAATACATGTCTATGATAAATCATACAAGTTCACAGCAGTTTTATTAGTAATACCCTGAGGAGAAACACCTCAGGAATCCATCAACAGAACAATGATAAACAAACTGGATAGATGTGTGTGTACAAATTGTGGCATACTCATCCAGGAGAGGCCTGAGCGGCCACAAAGGAGACTTACTGAGACAGCTGAGGGAAATCATCTAGATAGCAAAGAGCACTCCGTTGTTCACATTCAGATTTTGGTTTTCTCCAGGTAGCACTATAAAAACGGCTAGTATTGGATTGTGGTTCTATGTGATAAATCTAAGCTAATCTTGCCCCCCCCCCCCCAAGATACCAGTATCTATCCATTTATCTCAAGTATCTGTCCATTTATCTCAACATATTTACATATTGATTTGAGATGCCTCCTTTATCATATGCTAAATATTCATGTATTTGAGTCTACTTCTACATTTGCACTGTACACTAATAGGTGTCTTCTGTCACATTGTACTGTGAGTATTGTGACTTTAGAATATATTTTAATATTAGGGCATGCCCCTTATTTTTTTAATATTTCTAGTCATTGGCAGTTGTTTATATTTCAGATAAGCTTTGGAATCATCCTGGGTAGGCCCTTTAAAATCCACCTGGGATTATGTTAAGTTTGTATATTGATTTGGGGAGAGTTGACCTTTCTTGGATAATGACGTTTCTTAACAGGAATAAGCCCTCTTTGTTTATTTATTTAAATCTTCTTAAATGACAATGGAAGTTCATATAGGTGAAAATTGAAATGGTCAACGAGACTAGGATATAGTAAGGTAAGGTAGGCCCACCAGTTCAAAACTCTTCAGTGAGAGAGCTAGGATCCCCATCCTTCCCCATAGGGCATCAACTCCCTCTTCTGGTCTGGCCCCCTTGGCAGGTTAGCTGTTTATTACTCATTTGCACATTCTTTCTTCATCCTTATTCCAGAAATACCATTTGAGGAAAAGCATAATGTTCTATATCTCCATGGTTTGATATGGTAGCTACTATTAGACAGTGCTGACCCGGGACACTGGTTTCTAGGTAAGCCTGGGATTTGAGAGGTGGTATGGAGATGCTGATTATTCATATGAGCACTCAGGCCACCCAAACTATAGCACCAGGAGGTTTTTGGTTGTCTTTAGCTTCATTACTCATATTCCATTTAGAGCCAGGCTCCTCTTGACTTTTGCTGGCCATAACCTTGGGCTACATATAAGTGCTCCCAGGGAAATCTTGCTTCAGCCACAGAGCTTTCTGGTGACTCTTTAGACAGAGTTCTCTGGCCTCCATAGATTCAGCCTCCATAGTTTTCTCATCAGATTTTGATGCTATGAGCCAGGGACTTGGATGATAAGCTTTGCTATGACCTCCATGTGGAGGTGAGAGCACAAGCCTCTCTAGGCTGTCGACTGTCTCTGACACATAGGCTGACTGGAAAATGAGAAGAATATCCAAAGCTGAGGTAGAGCTGTGCACTGACATCCGGGCTGAGGCCTGGATTGGGAAAGATATCCAGGAACTTGAAGCCTGCTCCAACTGCTGCAAGTAATTAGCAAAAGGGTCCAGCCAGCGACCAGTGCCATGAGTTTCTGTCACATTGTACTGTGAGTATTGTGACTTTAGAATATATTTTAATATTAGGGCATGCCCCTTATTTTTTTAATATTTCTAGTCATTGGCAGTTGTTTATATTTCAGATAAGCTTTGGAATCATCCTGGGTAGGCCCTTTAAAATCCACCTGGGATTATGTTAAGTTTGTATATTGATTTGGGGAGAGTTGACCTTTCTTGGATAATGACGTTTCTTAACAGGAATAAGCCCTCTTTGTTTATTTATTTAAATCTTCTTAAATGACAATGGAAGTTCATATAGGTGAAAATTGAAATGGTCAACGAGACTAGGATATAGTAAGGTAAGGTAGGCCCACCAGTTCAAAACTCTTCAGTGAGAGAGCTAGGATCCCCATCCTTCCCCATAGGGCATCAACTCCCTCTTCTGGTCTGGCCCCCTTGGCAGGTTAGCTGTTTATTACTCATTTGCACATTCTTTCTTCATCCTTATTCCAGAAATACCATTTGAGGAAAAGCATAATGTTCTATATCTCCATGGTTTGATATGGTAGCTACTATTAGACAGTGCTGACCCGGGACACTGGTTTCTAGGTAAGCCTGGGATTTGAGAGGTGGTATGGAGATGCTGATTATTCATATGAGCACTCAGGCCACCCAAACTATAGCACCAGGAGGTTTTTGGTTGTCTTTAGCTTCATTACTCATATTCCATTTAGAGCCAGGCTCCTCTTGACTTTTGCTGGCCATAACCTTGGGCTACATATAAGTGCTCCCAGGGAAATCTTGCTTCAGCCACAGAGCTTTCTGGTGACTCTTTAGACAGAGTTCTCTGGCCTCCATAGATTCAGCCTCCATAGTTTTCTCATCAGATTTTGATGCTATGAGCCAGGGACTTGGATGATAAGCTTTGCTATGACCTCCATGTGGAGGTGAGAGCACAAGCCTCTCTAGGCTGTCGACTGTCTCTGACACATAGGCTGACTGGAAAATGAGAAGAATATCCAAAGCTGAGGTAGAGCTGTGCACTGACATCCGGGCTGAGGCCTGGATTGGGAAAGATATCCAGGAACTTGAAGCCTGCTCCAACTGCTGCAAGTAATTAGCAAAAGGGTCCAGCCAGCGACCAGTGCCATGAGTCACAGAGTAAACAGAGCCAGGGACAAGTCCCAGGTCAGGAATGAGACACTGAGGTTCTAGGATCAGATGGCCCCAGCATAGGGGTAGCAGGGGAGGCTAAAACACAAAGCAATAAGGAAAAGAAAGGGTGTTGGCAGGTGCCAATTTTCTGCTATCCAGAGTCACTCTAAAGAGGGCTGGTCATTCGTTCTAAAGAAGGGCTCACTTGCAAGTCTCCTCAGAGCAGATTGGCTGAGACCAGAAGCCAGACAAGTGGCTGGGCCAGGAGGGGAATCATAAACAGCAAAGCTAGGAGGAGACACACTGCTGATGTGGGACAGAGGCTTCTCTGCATCTGGGCTGGAGATCTAGGTTTATCGGTATGGACCTCGGGCCAGACAGAGACTAATTAGGGAGAAGCGTGGTGAAGAGACCTGCCTTGTGGAAGAATCCATGCCAATCCGAAGTGGGCAAAGGCCCTAGTTGAAGCCAAAGGTTCTAGACTGGTTACTGTATAAATGCTGGGTCAGATGGCAAGGACTCGTGGGGTCTGATTTTTCTTTTGGCAGCTAATGGAGTAACGAAGGCCAAACAGGAATTTGAGTTCTGTGAAACCCTCAAGGTGTCTCCTCGAACCTGGGATCATTCCTAGAGCTCCTCTGTCTTCCTGCTGCTCTAAGGCCACTGTTTCCTTCCCCTCCCCTCCCCTTGCTCCTTTAGGCTCCTCTGCTTCATTTGGGCATTGACCTGAGACAGTCTTCCTTGCTCTGACTTTTATTTCTCCTGTCCTAAAGAAGTCACCAGCCTTTTGCATTAGGGATTTCCGGGAGATGTTTTGGAATGTTCTGAAGTTCTCCTGTACCACTCTTTGTCTCTGGTCATCTTCATCTACTTCCTCTTCCCCAACTTCCCTGTTATAGTGACCAGATCCCATGCCTTAGGGCTCTTCTATTATCCTGGAAGGAATATAATTATGATTTCCCCCATTTTTCCCCCCCCTTCTAAACAAAACCAGGGATTGGGAAAGATATCCAGGAACTTGAAGCCTGCTCCAACTGCTGCAAGTAATTAGCAAAAGGGTCCAGCCAGCGACCAGTGCCATGAGTCACAGAGTAAACAGAGCCAGGGACAAGTCCCAGGTCAGGAATGAGACACTGAGGTTCTAGGATCAGATGGCCCCAGCATAGGGGTAGCAGGGGAGGCTAAAACACAAAGCAATAAGGAAAAGAAAGGGTGTTGGCAGGTGCCAATTTTCTGCTATCCAGAGTCACTCTAAAGAGGGCTGGTCATTCGTTCTAAAGAAGGGCTCACTTGCAAGTCTCCTCAGAGCAGATTGGCTGAGACCAGAAGCCAGACAAGTGGCTGGGCCAGGAGGGGAATCATAAACAGCAAAGCTAGGAGGAGACACACTGCTGATGTGGGACAGAGGCTTCTCTGCATCTGGGCTGGAGATCTAGGTTTATCGGTATGGACCTCGGGCCAGACAGAGACTAATTAGGGAGAAGCGTGGTGAAGAGACCTGCCTTGTGGAAGAATCCATGCCAATCCGAAGTGGGCAAAGGCCCTAGTTGAAGCCAAAGGTTCTAGACTGGTTACTGTATAAATGCTGGGTCAGATGGCAAGGACTCGTGGGGTCTGATTTTTCTTTTGGCAGCTAATGGAGTAACGAAGGCCAAACAGGAATTTGAGTTCTGTGAAACCCTCAAGGTGTCTCCTCGAACCTGGGATCATTCCTAGAGCTCCTCTGTCTTCCTGCTGCTCTAAGGCCACTGTTTCCTTCCCCTCCCCTCCCCTTGCTCCTTTAGGCTCCTCTGCTTCATTTGGGCATTGACCTGAGACAGTCTTCCTTGCTCTGACTTTTATTTCTCCTGTCCTAAAGAAGTCACCAGCCTTTTGCATTAGGGATTTCCGGGAGATGTTTTGGAATGTTCTGAAGTTCTCCTGTACCACTCTTTGTCTCTGGTCATCTTCATCTACTTCCTCTTCCCCAACTTCCCTGTTATAGTGACCAGATCCCATGCCTTAGGGCTCTTCTATTATCCTGGAAGGGGAATATAATTATGTTTCCCTCATTTCCCAGCATTTTTCCACCTTCTGCTTCTACAGGTTTTGGCTTCCAAAAGCTTCTTTCTAACTTCTGATCTAAACAAACAAAAAAACCAGATGCTTATCTCCCAATCAGACTCAAGTGAGTAATTCCCATCTCAGGACCCACAGGATCCCTCCACGTTCATGGGTCCCTATCCTCAGCTTACAAAACAAAATTACAATCCATCATTTCCTACAAGAAGCCTAGACTAGAGTTACGGTGGGAGACTCTGATGTTGAGTCTGATTTCACAGCACATGTGGAAAAAACATTTGCATATAGTTATTTAGAAATCTGCTTATGCTCTTGGAATATTCTCTTAAACATTCCATTCTGGTGTGAGTCAGTCTCCCAAGTCCAAATTGTAACAGAAAACAGTTTGAGGAGTGGTGACTGCTAAGGAACCATCCAACATATATTATGAATACCATACGCTCTGGCTTTAGAAGGCAAAGAACTTAGATTTGGAGAAGGAACATTTAGTCCCTCTTGATTGGGGAAAAGACAATCATCACAGAGTTTCATTCTGGGAAGTGGCCCATACCTGGCCATCTTTACTTCCCTTTTGGATTCGCTCTGATTCCTTAGAAACAAAGACAGAAGCACTATGATGAGGAGAAAAATGGCATCTTCAATGAATAACTTGAGTAGAGGAGGCAGTTAGGAAACAGTTCATGATGGGAGAAGGTGGTGTCAAAGGAGAGATGCCCAAGTGCCTTTTCCTTCCTTTATTTGCCTGAGATAGTGGATAAAAATTTGAAGAAAGCTCAGTATAAGAGAGAAACCAGCAGATTAAAAAAAAGGGAAAGAAAAGCCTAGTACTAGGTTGATCAATTTAGGCTTAGCAAGGACATTCTATTATAGCTCCCAGGGAGTTGTGTTTCTCTAAACCTTGCACCAATTTATACCCCAGGTCATTATTCTAGTATATTTTGATGCTGGGGCTTCCCAGGTGGCTCAGTAGTAAAGAATCTGCCTGCCAATGCAGGAGACCTGGGTTCTGCTTAAATCCCTGGTGGAGGAGGAAATGGCTATCCACTCCAGTATTCTTGCCTGGAGAATTCCATGGACAGAAGCCTGGTGGGTCAAAGAGTATAATTATGTTTCCCTCATTTCCCAGCATTTTTCCACCTTCTGCTTCTACAGGTTTTGGCTTCCAAAAGCTTCTTTCTAACTTCTGATCTAAACAAACAAAAAAACCAGATGCTTATCTCCCAATCAGACTCAAGTGAGTAATTCCCATCTCAGGACCCACAGGATCCCTCCACGTTCATGGGTCCCTATCCTCAGCTTACAAAACAAAATTACAATCCATCATTTCCTACAAGAAGCCTAGACTAGAGTTACGGTGGGAGACTCTGATGTTGAGTCTGATTTCACAGCACATGTGGAAAAAACATTTGCATATAGTTATTTAGAAATCTGCTTATGCTCTTGGAATATTCTCTTAAACATTCCATTCTGGTGTGAGTCAGTCTCCCAAGTCCAAATTGTAACAGAAAACAGTTTGAGGAGTGGTGACTGCTAAGGAACCATCCAACATATATTATGAATACCATACGCTCTGGCTTTAGAAGGCAAAGAACTTAGATTTGGAGAAGGAACATTTAGTCCCTCTTGATTGGGGAAAAGACAATCATCACAGAGTTTCATTCTGGGAAGTGGCCCATACCTGGCCATCTTTACTTCCCTTTTGGATTCGCTCTGATTCCTTAGAAACAAAGACAGAAGCACTATGATGAGGAGAAAAATGGCATCTTCAATGAATAACTTGAGTAGAGGAGGCAGTTAGGAAACAGTTCATGATGGGAGAAGGTGGTGTCAAAGGAGAGATGCCCAAGTGCCTTTTCCTTCCTTTATTTGCCTGAGATAGTGGATAAAAATTTGAAGAAAGCTCAGTATAAGAGAGAAACCAGCAGATTAAAAAAAAGGGAAAGAAAAGCCTAGTACTAGGTTGATCAATTTAGGCTTAGCAAGGACATTCTATTATAGCTCCCAGGGAGTTGTGTTTCTCTAAACCTTGCACCAATTTATACCCCAGGTCATTATTCTAGTATATTTTGATGCTGGGGCTTCCCAGGTGGCTCAGTAGTAAAGAATCTGCCTGCCAATGCAGGAGACCTGGGTTCTGTTCCTGGGTTGGAAAGACCTCCCTGGTGGAGGAGGAAATGGCTATCCACTCCAGTATTCTTGCCTGGAGAATTCCATGGACAGAAGAGCCTGGTGGGCTACAGTCCATAGGGTATCAAAGAGTCAGACACAACTGAACAACTAAGCACATGCCAGCTGTATTCATTCCCCAAAAGAGGTTAGCTGTTTTCACCAGAAGGACATAACCAAGACTCTGGTACCTACTACTTAGGGAACTGTCAACCTTGGAAAGTCTGCCCACACAATCTCACGTCTGTATAATGCTGTGTCTGAGGGACCTGGAGCCCACTTTAACTTTCTTGTGATGGGGGCATCTGTGGGTAATGAAGCTAGCTGAGACTTCTATCCTAGAGAAGCTTGGATAGTCCATGTCTGACTTGTAGGGAGTTACTGGTATGCCTGGCTTTGCCTTAGAGATCAGCCCCCTGATGACAAACCACATATGGTCTTGGAGGTCACAAAAGGAAGAGAGCCAATAAATTATCCCCTAACTGACTAGAACCAATGTATCTGACCTTTCCCGAACAAAGCTGTGCATCTTTTGACCATGAAGCAACCACTTGGCAGATTAGTCATTGTCAGGTTTTAAAGGGCTGAGCTACCCAGACAGAGCAGCTTCCCAATGCTAACAAGATGAAGGAATCTGTGCTCAAAGGCAATGCTAAGCCTGCCTCTGCATACGGGCAGGGATTTTCCTGCTTATGTGTGCTTGAGGGGAGAGAAAGACTAGCAGAGAGGGCAGTCATGATTGGCATGTTGGTGAAGATCAAGGGCTACCTAGGCCATGTAGGTGTCAATATTAACATAGAGAAACAGAGTTCAGAAGCAGCCAGCAAACAGGCTGGGTTGGGCAATGGGAGGAGCAGCCACAATGAGGAGAAAAACATTTAAGGGAAGGTGAGAGGAATGGCAATTCCAGAGTGCTCCTGATGGTTTGACTGACCCCAAGCTGGTCATCTTGGGGCCCTGGAGAGACCTGCACAGAGCGCGGCTTTCCTGAGCTGCCGAGGACACGGCCAACCACTCCGTTAGGCTGCCATCAATTTGGCTTTGGTGGGGACAAGCCAGACTGAAGTTCCAGCAGTGGAGTGTGTCTAATCAGAGACACTTTTTTTTTTTTTTTTTTTTCCCTAACACCTACATTGCTCAGAACACTGTGAGGCAAGGTCAGGCCAGGTCAGGCCATGCCAGGCCAGTTGAAAGGCCTTTTCCTGCGGGACAGAGACCAAGCTCAGCCATCTCGAGAGCTGAATCCAATCCTCCTTGCCAGATTCACGTGTCACCTTTGCCCCTTACTTCCAAAGCTTTATCTTCAGGCACATGGATTGATTTGCAGTTCCCAAACTCACGTCCCACCCCTTGCTGCTGTGCTTTTGCCCAAACTTTTCCTTTCATTTGTCCAACAGCTACTCCTTCCCCTCATGCATCCTTTACCAAGTCAGCCCTCAAAGCCCAGTCTGAATGCCACTTGTTCTGAGAAGCTCATCCTGACTCCTGCACCCTCAGCTTTGCTTTTTGTCTGTTTAGTGGCAGAGTTAGGTGTGTGCAACTGACCTGAGGCAGCTGTTGACAAACAGGAACCAAAGCTGACCTGAGCCCGGTCACCCAGCAGGGTTTGTCCACACCCGGGTCTGGAGCAGGTTCCAAACACACTCTAGCCAGAATGAAGTATGTTTCTTCTGACTCAGAGAAGGATAGTCTTTTTCTTCTTCTTCTTCTTCCAAACTTTCTCAGTTTTGATTTATGGAGTTCATTAACTTAGTTATTTTCCTCTCTTCTTATCCTTTGTGCGTGGTTCTCTAGAAAGCTGATCTTTTAGTTCCAAGGTAGAATTAAATAAGTAACCTTTATGGGGGCACTGTGTAGTTTTCAGAGCACTTTCTCATCTACTACCTAATTGATCTCCATAGGCACTTGTGAATTATCCCCAATTTAGATCTAAGGAAACTGGCTTCTGTCTGAAGCAGCTTGTCCAGATCAGAGAAATTAAGTCGCCAGCTAGAGACTGGAGCCCGGCCTGTCTGTCTCTAAATCATGTTCTCCCACTAACAGCAACCGCGGTCATGGAAACCACCACCATGGGGCACGGATTCATCCTGACAACAAGCTTGTGAGGCACATGCTATTATTAGTTCCAGTTTATAGACGACTGGGTCAACTGACCGAAGAGCACACGGCCAGTAAGTGGAGCCGGCACTTTGATCCAGATATGGCAGAGCCTGCAGAGCCTAGCTGCTGTCCTTGAGTGCTGGGACGTGGCTTTCCCAGCCCCCTGGTGCGCCCTGTCAGCAGACTAGAAGCAGTCTCTTTTGCACCCCTTTCGGAGACCCTTGGCTGAATCCAATCCTCCTTGCCAGATTCACGTGTCACCTTTGCCCCTTACTTCCAAAGCTTTATCTTCAGGCACATGGATTGATTTGCAGTTCCCAAACTCACGTCCCACCCCTTGCTGCTGTGCTTTTGCCCAAACTTTTCCTTTCATTTGTCCAACAGCTACTCCTTCCCCTCATGCATCCTTTACCAAGTCAGCCCTCAAAGCCCAGTCTGAATGCCACTTGTTCTGAGAAGCTCATCCTGACTCCTGCACCCTCAGCTTTGCTTTTTGTCTGTTTAGTGGCAGAGTTAGGTGTGTGCAACTGACCTGAGGCAGCTGTTGACAAACAGGAACCAAAGCTGACCTGAGCCCGGTCACCCAGCAGGGTTTGTCCACACCCGGGTCTGGAGCAGGTTCCAAACACACTCTAGCCAGAATGAAGTATGTTTCTTCTGACTCAGAGAAGGATAGTCTTTTTCTTCTTCTTCTTCTTCCAAACTTTCTCAGTTTTGATTTATGGAGTTCATTAACTTAGTTATTTTCCTCTCTTCTTATCCTTTGTGCGTGGTTCTCTAGAAAGCTGATCTTTTAGTTCCAAGGTAGAATTAAATAAGTAACCTTTATGGGGGCACTGTGTAGTTTTCAGAGCACTTTCTCATCTACTACCTAATTGATCTCCATAGGCACTTGTGAATTATCCCCAATTTAGATCTAAGGAAACTGGCTTCTGTCTGAAGCAGCTTGTCCAGATCAGAGAAATTAAGTCGCCAGCTAGAGACTGGAGCCCGGCCTGTCTGTCTCTAAATCATGTTCTCCCACTAACAGCAACCGCGGTCATGGAAACCACCACCATGGGGCACGGATTCATCCTGACAACAAGCTTGTGAGGCACATGCTATTATTAGTTCCAGTTTATAGACGACTGGGTCAACTGACCGAAGAGCACACGGCCAGTAAGTGGAGCCGGCACTTTGATCCAGATATGGCAGAGCCTGCAGAGCCTAGCTGCTGTCCTTGAGTGCTGGGACGTGGCTTTCCCAGCCCCCTGGTGCGCCCTGTCAGCAGACTAGAAGAGCCAGTCTCTCTCTTGGAGTCAGAAGGTTTGGGCACAGTCCTGGCCCAGCCATCTCTGCTGGGGAAATCAGTGACTGTTCCTGGACATCAAGTTTTCATTTATAATAGGACTTGGACTTTGCTGTCTTACAACCCTAGGCTGGAGTCCTGTCTCACTAAGCACTGGTGAGAGATTGGGTCTGTATGAGTTTTATTTCTTTCCTCTGTAAAATATGGGTCATAATCATACCTGTCTCGTGGGTCACTCTGAGGAGGACAGCAGACGGTGCCTGAGGAGCATTCAGCCTGAGGCCTGCACTGTGTGCATGCTCAAGAAATGGTGGTTGCTGATGATCTCACTTTTTCTCTCAAGCCTAAACCGTCAGCATTTCCTCCCCTCACTGCTGCTCCTCTCCTCTAGTCCTAAGGCCCACCCCATGCTCAGGGCACTGTGCAGCTCTTCTCCATCCTGAGGTCCCAGCCATGCAGACATTGTCATCCATGCCTACTGCCCAGCCTCTTTTTGGTGTACTGGCTCTTTCTCTGTAGCCTAGGAAATGCTTAGGCGTGTCTTAGACTCCTGGAGCTACTTTGGTTTTTCCTCTCCCTTCAACTCCAAACATCTGGAAAGTGGAGATTGCCTTCCTTACCTTAGGGCAATCCCATCCTTACCCTGGCTCCCAGACATTTGCCTCTGTCTCCCAGTGCTCCCCAGAAACTGATTCCACAACAGACCCTCAGTGCTCCTGATCGCCATTCCAACGGGCTCTTGTCACCTAAAGCTCTTCCTCAGGCTTTCTGCACAGAGCTGCTCACTACATTCCCCTGAGATGAAGCTCTTTGCTTCTCAGCTCCCATGGCTCACGTTGAGGGTTTGGTTTTCTTTTCTTTTACCAAACATACGTTACATTTGAGTTTATCAGAAAGTTTCTGAAAACTATCATAAACAAAGCCTCAGTTAGGAATGCTGGCCTCTCCCCAGCCTTGTTGATTCCCCATGGCTCCTGTCCATCTTCTCATCTTCCAGCACAGATACTTCCCAGCTTCTATCCTTGGCCTAGTTCTCTATTTTGACACCCTTTCCCTTGGAGATCTCTCACACTCCCACGATTTCTGTGCTCACTTCTGCGTGGATGGTTCCCAGGTCCCCATCTTCAGTCCTGTTCCCATTTGAGCCAACTGCCTGTTGGATGCCCAGAGGAAGAATCTTCACACATATGAAGCAAAACTAATTGACTCCCCCATCCAACCTGCTTTGCCTGCTTAGGTTATTTCTGATCACAGCACCAACACCTCCTAATGATCAAGGTTTGAGCCCTATGAGTCATCTCGTAGAGCCTCCTCTGTGTCTCCACCGCCCCCCCCCCCTCCATCAGAAACCAAGTCCTAGGAAACCTGCTCCTTTGCTGGATCTTCTCCCAACCCCTCCTCTCCAGCCCACCAACCCTGGCTCATTGCAACTCTCACTATTCTCACCTGGAGGACTAGGGTAGTTCCTGCCTGTGTCCTAACAGCCAACCTTCCTTTCTCCCAATCTTTCTTCCCATCCCAGCAGCCAGGGAGGTCTTTTTACAACCTAGATCTCATTACTTCTTTCCCACACCTTCTCTTAATTGAATGTAATTTAACTTTTACACATTTTGTTTAGGTAGGTTTAGTCACTAAGGTGTGTCCAACTTTTGTGACCCCATGGACTATAGCCCGCCAGGCTCCTCTGTCCATGGAATTTCCAGGCAAGAACACTGGAGTGGGTGGCCATTTCCTCCTCCACAGGATCTTCCTGACCCAGGGATTAAACTCTGGTCTCCTGCACTGCAGGCAGATTCTTTGCTGACTGAGCTACCAGGGAAGCCATTTTCTAAGATAGCATTTATACAGGGATACCATTGCAAATTATTCACGACTCTTCTCTCTCCCCACCTCCTGCACTCTCTTTCTCCCTCCCTCTCTCTATCAATCAATACTTGTCTCTATATCCGTGCTCATCTCTAACCATGAACATAAAGGCAAGGCTAGAAGGAGGCTTGCCTGAGCAATGATTATTGTGTGGGAGTTGAAGTTATTTTTAATTTCCTTCTTTGACCTTTTCTGTATCAATTTAATTTCCAATTAGGAGGACACATAAATTTTATAAAGACAGTAAAGTCATTATCCAGGGAAAGGAAAAAAAAAAAACTCCAGTGACTACTCATTGTCACTAGAACAGAGCTGGAATTCCTTAACCTAGCTTAAGAGGCCCTCTGTGATTGGCCTCTGCCCATCTCTGTCTAAGGGGCTTCCCAGGTGGCACTAGGGGTAAAGAATCCACCTGCCAATGCAGGAGCCATCAGAGACAGTTTCAATCCCTGGGTTGGGAAGATCCCCTGGAGGAAGAAATGGCAACCCACTCCAGTATTCTTGCCTGGAGAGTCCCATGGACAAAGGAGCCTGGTGGGGTACAGTCTATAGGGTGGCAAAGAGTTGGACACAACTAAAGTGACAGAGCACGAACACGCATTTCTCTCTCTCCTCACTGAAGGCCATTCCCTCTACTCTCCTGAAAGTCCCAGAACATACTTCATTCTTCCTGTTTCTTCTTCTTTGCCACCTGAAAGCCCATCTATTTTACTCGATGAAACAGAAAATGGGAAAAATGAGATTTCTCTATGAACAAGTAGATCTCTTTGTTCCTCAAGCATAGCTCTAGCTTCAGAGTGAACTCATTGGTAGGCAGAGAGGCAACCCTGCCTTCCTGTGCAGCCTGTCTTCGGAACGAGGAGCAGGTCTGGGAACAGGAACTGGCACAGGTGGATGGGTGGGGCCCTGCCTGCAGGTGAGGAACAGCAAGAATGGCTAAGGAAAGGCATTGAGAGCCCAGGTGGCCAAGGCAAGCTTTGCCACTCATTGGTCCTCTGTGTACATGAGTTTGGTGACCCAACTTCTTCTCCAAACAAGCCAGAGGAGGCAGAAGGAGAATATGCCTTTAGGCACCAAAGGGTTTCAACTGTTGGGATTCCAGGTAGCCCAGCAGTCCCTACCATACACAGGGTTCTGCCTCAGGACTGCAAAACCTTCAAACAAATGACACTGCTTTGGATGGCCCTTGTCCCCCTTTTCTCATTCCCATTAACCCCTACTGATAAAGAAGGGGAAGGGCAAGGTGTCCCATGCAGGTCACCATCACTGTCCCTCCTAAACCCAGCTCTGTCTTCACAGGGAGCTCTTTGCAGAGATTGCTTAACAACTCTTTGGGTACTTCAGACACAGTGTGTCCAAGAGAGAACCTAACCTTGCTTCCCCACCTTCACCACCACCACCACAAACTGTTCTGCCTTCTGTCTCCCAGATCACAATCAATGATGCTACAATCCGCCTTGCCCCTGGCTCCATATATACATCATGCTGTTTTGCACCTCGAGGCCTTCACATATGTTGCACACTTGATCTCAGTATCTTACCCTCTTCTCTTCAACTGGTCCCTACCAAGACTCAGCTTAGTGGTTGACTTTTGTGGAAATTTTCCTTTTAGCCTTCCTGTCTTCGTTTTTTAATTTTTAATTTTTTTGAGGGGGCGGGGTGGGGAGGGAAGGGGGTGGGCAGGCCACTTCTATTGGTCTTTCATTTATTCATTTTCATCCATCTTTGTTCTTTGACCTGTGTGGGCCTCCCATCGTGGTGGCCTCTGTTGTCGCAGAGCACTGGCTCTGGGCGCATGCGCTCCAGAGCTCTGGCTCGGTAATTGGACACATGGGTCCAGCCGCTCTGCGGCACGTGGGATCTTCCCAGGTCCGGGATCAAACAGGTGCCCCTTACACTGCAAGGCAGTGTCCCTACCCACTGGACCACCAGGGAAGCCCCTTCTTGTCTTCTTGAGACTAGATATGGAGCCCCTCCTTTGTGCTCCTCAGCAACTAGAGGGACCTCATTGTTATTGTCACCTTCCTGTCTGTTTTCTCCAGCAGACCTGAAGCCACTTGAGTGCAGGCACCACACATTATGCGCCTCTGAGTTCCTATCACCAAGTAGAACTCTGCGTACATTTGGTGCTTTGAAAAAGCTAGCTATATGTTTACAGATTCATAGATCCATAACTTTTTCCTGGCTGTCAGGTTCTGGATTCAGTCAGTCACTGTATCCTGCTCCTTTATCTTAACGAAGCCTTAATCCAGTCTACTCTTCTTGAACCTTAGAATGCTACTCCTAGTCCAGACTATCACTGTCTCAATGTCCAACCACCCCAGCCTCCTGAGTGGTCTTCCAAACACCACATGACGCCAGACAAAGCCTTGCAGAGCATATACTTGCTTGTGACATTCTTCTGTCCCAGCCTCATGTCAGCACAAAGTCCAAACCCTGATGATAGTTCATGTCAGAGAGCACAGGGAATTCAGGTCTTGCAACCCTCCTCTGCCCCATTTCCCACAATCCTTTTCCAGAGTCCTGGAGCCCAAGCTAACAAAACAACTTGCCATTACTTTCAGACATTGATTTTTCCCTCCATTCCTTTGTGTATGCTCTTAACTCAACCTGGAATCTCATCCTCAGAGTTGTGTCTCCTCCCTCACGTGCCTCCAGTCCACATCTGTCCCCCGTTACAAGGCTCCAAACAGTCCAGACTCCACCAGGTAAGTGGCTTGTACCAGGGATGCAGATCCCTTGGACCATCTGAGAAAGGACAGGCACCATCTGGTTTGGTCTTTGGCTGGGAAATAGGACTTCTGACTCTCCCTGTTTCTGCAGAGACCTCTTTGTCCCTAAAAATTTACTTCTCAGTTTAGAGGTTAGAAAGTGGCTACTGTGGATGCCTTAAGGACACCACACTGCCCTTCAACTGACCTTTGCTACAGCTGTTGGCAAGGATGTAGGCTGCTGTCTGCACATGTAGAAAGCCTTGGGGACACTGAGGCAACTGAGTAACACTGAGGTCTGAGACTCCCAAAACACAGCCTTCCCATCAGCCAAGTCAAACTTGGAACCTGTTTTAGGAGATGAGGTTGAAGAAGCCAAATGGCAACGAACTTGATCTTATACTTATGTGGGGGCTATGGTTTTTCCTGAGATTGGGAGAAACTTGAGCCAAGAGTTCTCCCTGTAGGTGGATGGATGACTTCGCTGAAGTGGCCAGGGGGTTTTTAACAAAATAGCTTTGTGATATTCTAGCTTAGAGAGGATGATAACAGTGGATAATGTGGGGGGTAGAGAAGTCCAAAAGCATGACATAAAAGGTAGAATTTAGTCCAGGGTAAACCTGTGGGCAGAATTCAGGGACTGCTAAGTTTGGGCTGAGGAATTTCTAGGAAAGCAGATAGAAACTCAACTTTTTTGTGTGTGTTCAGGGAGGGAAAAATATTATCAGAGTGTCTATCTGGTGTCAGACACTGGGCAAGCAGTGGAGACACAGGAATGACCCAGGTGCCTCTCATCCTATCCTCTCGTCCTATTCTCCTTAAAGGATCTTCTGGTCTAGACTGGGAGATTGTCACACCCTCAGTAGGCCTGTGAGCTGAAAAAGCTCCCATGCACATGGAGCTGGGAAGAGTCAGTGAGTTTCCTAAGCCTATCCCATGGAGACAGAGAGGTCCCAGCCTTACTCTCAACATGCAGTGGTCCTTTGAATCTGTCCAGTTTCATAAGAGTTAGTGTTGAGTGATGTTTTGCTCTGTGGAGGATTGCTTTCAATTTCCTTATACTTTCAAGATCTGGAATTTCTTGGCCTATTCTCTTTCTTTTTTCCTTCTCCTCTGGAATGACTTAAACTTCAACCCTCAGCCCTGCCTTCTTGCATTGATAGATGTGTCTAGAGGGACATCATGGCTTAGGAGGTGAAAAATGAAACACAGCTGGTCTTAATTGCTTGCTTTGTCAGGACAAAAAGTGCTTTATTGACCAGTGTAGCTGGCCTTGCTCCCCAGCTTGTCTCTGAGTCACTGTGCCTGTGTCAATAATGGTGCCGCCAACGTGTTGTCTTAATGGCTGAGGCTGATTGACCGTTCGACCCGATTGATTACTTGACTCCCAACTGGAATCTGTCCCAAAATAGCACTTTACATGGGCTCACCCTATGTGGCTTCAGTGCAATCACTTCAACCTTCTGGCAATCAAGTGTTGTCTGATTGGCTACGAACAACCCAGGTAACTTGAATTTTTAGGAGGGGCCAAATGAAAATGATCTTATACTTATGTGGGCTATGGTTTTCCTGAGATTGGGAGAAACTTGAGCCAAGAGTTCTCCCTGTAGGTGGATGGATGACTTCGCTGAAGTGGCCAGGGGGTTTTTAACAAAATAGCTTTGTGATATTCTAGCTTAGAGAGGATGATAACAGTGGATAATGTGGGGGGTAGAGAAGTCCAAAAGCATGACATAAAAGGTAGAATTTAGTCCAGGGTAAACCTGTGGGCAGAATTCAGGGACTGCTAAGTTTGGGCTGAGGAATTTCTAGGAAAGCAGATAGAAACTCAACTTTTTTGTGTGTGTTCAGGGAGGGAAAAATATTATCAGAGTGTCTATCTGGTGTCAGACACTGGGCAAGCAGTGGAGACACAGGAATGACCCAGGTGCCTCTCATCCTATCCTCTCGTCCTATTCTCCTTAAAGGATCTTCTGGTCTAGACTGGGAGATTGTCACACCCTCAGTAGGCCTGTGAGCTGAAAAAGCTCCCATGCACATGGAGCTGGGAAGAGTCAGTGAGTTTCCTAAGCCTATCCCATGGAGACAGAGAGGTCCCAGCCTTACTCTCAACATGCAGTGGTCCTTTGAATCTGTCCAGTTTCATAAGAGTTAGTGTTGAGTGATGTTTTGCTCTGTGGAGGATTGCTTTCAATTTCCTTATACTTTCAAGATCTGGAATTTCTTGGCCTATTCTCTTTCTTTTTTCCTTCTCCTCTGGAATGACTTAAACTTCAACCCTCAGCCCTGCCTTCTTGCATTGATAGATGTGTCTAGAGGGACATCATGGCTTAGGAGGTGAAAAATGAAACACAGCTGGTCTTAATTGCTTGCTTTGTCAGGACAAAAAGTGCTTTATTGACCAGTGTAGCTACGGCCTTGCTCCCCAGCTTGTCTCTGAGTCACTGTGCCTGTGTCAATAATGGTGCCGCCAACGTGTTGTCTTAATGGCTGAGGCTGATTGACCGTTCGCTGACCTGATTGATTACTTGACTCCCAACTGGAATCTGTCCCAAAATAGCACTTTCAGTGGTGTTCATGGGCTCACCCTATGTGGCTTCAGTGCAATCACTTCAACCTTCTGGCAAGTCAATAGATTTGTTGAGTGAATGTGCTGATTGGCTACGAACAACCCAGGGTTTAGTGGAGGCTGAGGACACGTGTGCCAGAATGAGTAAGCCTTGCTGACCCCAAGATGTGCCCAGAGGTCTGCTCTCTGTCTTAGACAGTTACCTCAGGACCTCCAAGGATAAGGAAGACTGGGTGCAAGCTGTAGAGTGACCCCCCAACCACTACTGGTACCTGCTACCTCAGGTCTCAGATCCCCCATCAACTCCTTGGGGAAACCTCCCTGGCCCCTGGGCAGTGTCTGGTCCTTGTGGTCTTCACTGTCAGAGCAGCTTGCCATTTCCTAGTTAGCGCTTACCCCAGCTGGCAATGACGTTTATTTCTGTGACTATGTGATTGATGTCTGTCTCTCCCGCTAACAAGCTCTACAAAGAACAGACCATAACTCTTTTACCTGTTGAACCCAGCACATAACCCAGCACATAGGATGAACCCCTCTCTTTCTACTTCTGTAGGTGCCATGGTAGTTTGAACACCCCTCCCCCTTCCTCCTCCTTCCTTTCCTACCATCACTGGCCAATTGTCTAAAAGTCACCAGATGTCTCCCTTGCCCCTTTTGTTCTCTCCACTCCTTGTATTCTGGCGCATGGGCTAGATTCATCTTCCAAAAGCATTTGCCTTTAATAATCCGAATGGGCTCCTGAATCAACTGGACAGGTATGTCTTTTCTGCTCTTGCTTCCACCTCCGCCTCTGTAGCCTTGTCTTCTTTATTCCCCTTGTCAGTTTTTCTGTTTTAGTCAAGCCCGTCTTCCTAGGTATTGTGTTCCTTGTATCCAGTATCTATCTGTCTATCTAGATACTGACTTGTGTCATCGCAAGGACTGGCAAGTCCACATTCTTCAGGGCAGGAAACTCAGGTAGGAAGCTCTGTGTTGCAGTTATGAAAACAGAATCCTTTCTTCTTCAGTAAACCTCAATACTTTGCTGTTAAAACTTTCAACTGATTGGATAAATCCTGTTCACATGACATGGGGTTCTCTGCTTTCCTCAAAGTCTACTGATTGTCAATCTTTATCACATCTAAAAAAACAATCTCAGCAACGTGTGACTGGTATTTGACCAAATGTTTAGGCTCCAGAGCCTAGCCAAGTTTACACAAAAAAATCAACCCTCACATGCAGTTTAACTTTTACTACTCTGTGAGGAAAGTGTCACTGTGTCTACAGTGCCGATGAGAAAACTGAGGCTCAGTCAAGCTAATTAATTTTCTCCAATCCACCTGACTTGTGGATCACTGTGCAAGGATTAAAATTCAGGTCTTCAGGACTCTACAGCTTCTTGTGAGATCAGAGGTACCAAAAGTCTGTCCTTTGGTGCTCCTTGAGATGCTCAGTCTTTCAAATGATTCTAGACTGGTGTTTCAAGCACCAGCCTGCTAGAACAAATGATAGATATTGTGTGGGATTTTGCAAAAAGAAAACAAATCTCCATTTGAAATCCAATGGGACTCATTTCTATAGCTCTTTCCTCTGGCATCATGGTTTTCTCAATAGTTGCTTGCTCAGGTACGTGGTGGGAATGATCATGGCTTCAGTAGGAGAGCTGGTTTCCCTGTAACAGCCTCTAGGCCATTCAGGGTCTGAGGAAAAACTGAGGAAATCGCCAGGAAGCTTTTAGCTGAATGCCAGGAACAAGAGCTATAGCTTTACCAGATACGCTCACAAGGACCCTCACACAGGGGCTATAGGAATCAAGGTGTCCCCACTCTATCAGAGATTTCACTTTGGCAAACATTCCCAAAGTACTCACGCTGCACCTGACCTAGGGCGATTCAGACATAAGCTCTGTCCTGGAGGAGTTCATAGGACACCATAGTTGTGTGCACAGAAGCACAGAGGAGAGGCATGGATGCAGACCGTGTTCCACAGTGTTTGTCCTTAAAACTGTCTTTAAATACAGTGAGGATGGCTTCTTTTTCTATGACAGTGGTGGTCTGGACAGCTGAAGCTCACTGAAGGCTTCAGACTCGCCTTTGTTCTCCTTGACTGTTATTTGCTATGGCAACAATATTATAACACCATTAAACAACAGGAAATCTACAAAGGAAAAAGTAGCTCATAATTCCAGTATCCTTGTTCATAAGAGGTTATTTTCTATCTCACATTGCCTTCTGGGCCTTAGCATCTTGCATGTATTATTTTTTTACTTTGCTGTAACTGTGTATTTGCACAGATTGTTTTCTCCACTTACTGTTAACTTGTAAGCATTTTTCATGTTGCAACATTATCTTCATAATGATCATTTTTAATGGTTGTATAATGTTACTTGGCAATAATATACAACAGTTTTCTTAACTGTGTCCATATTGTCTGATATCTAGATTTTGTCTAATTCCTTGATATTATGGATAATGGGGCATGAATTACTTGTGTCTGGGTTCTAATTTTGGCTAGCTCTGACTTGCTTTAAGTGAAGGGTTGCCCTAATTCTCTTCTCTAGCCATGGTTTCTAGCCAGAATACTACTAGATCCAAACACTGCTTGGATTTCCATTTCCTGGTGGGGGAAAATAACTTGTCTCTTTATATTTGGTGGCAAATGGAGACACTCAAGGCACAAATTGGAATCATGTGAGGTAAGGCAAGAACTGAGATCAAGGATGGAAGGTGGAACTGCAGTGTGTGTGTGCACGTGTGTGCACATGTGTGTAGGTATGTTTGTGTGCATGCACATGTGTGTATGTTATGAGGTTAAAGACCAGAAAGCAGGCCAGAACAAGTTGGTATCCAGACAAGGCACATGATAGTAGGTAAGGTTCTGATTTGAGGGGTAGTATTTGACATTTTGTGACATTCCTAAATAAAAAACACCCTTAACATGTAAGCTGTTTTAATAGGAGGTAATCATGACTATCGTTTTCCCAGTAGTCATGTATGGATGTGAGAGCTGGACCATAAAGAAGGCCGAGTGCCTAAGAACTGATGCCTTTGAACTGTGGCGCTAGAGAAGACTCTTGAGAGTCCCTTGGACTGCAAGGAGATCAAACCAATCAATCCTAAAGGAAATCAACCCTGAATATTCATTGGAAGGACTGAGGCTGAAGCTCCAATACTTTGGCCACCTGATGCGAAGAGACAACCTATTGGAAAAGAGCCTGATGTTGAGAAAAACAGAAGGCAAAAGAAGAGGATGACAGAGGACAAGATGGTTGGATGGCATCACTGAGTCAATGGACATGAGTTTGAGAAAGCTCTGGGAGCTGGTGAAGGACAGGGAAGCCTGGTGTGCTGCAGGCCACCAGGTCGCCAAGAGTCGGACACGACTGAGACTGAACTGAACTGAAGCATGCCCAGCAATCATGTGTCTTCCCAGGGGCACCTCCATCCCACTCCCCACACGATGCTGCGCGTCTCCTTAGTCTGCCTTCTGTGAGCCTGCCTTTTTGCCAACTGGGTCTCAGACGCTGCAGACCTGTGCTAGTCAAAGGCCTCACATGCTGTAGATCGGTTCCCCAGGTCTGATTCCAGGGCACAGTCTTGCGTAGGCACTCGGCAGGCCCTGTTGGGAAGCTCTGGGCTGTGTTGATTGGTCCTGAAGGCTCTGCCCACAGGTAGTGGTGTTACAGTTAGTTCGTAAGGGACTGCTTTGGCCGCAGGGACATGGCCCAGACTTGATATGTCTCAGCCGCTTTAGTTAGCAGCACCATTTCTTCTTTCACATTAGGATCAGTTCAAGTTTTTAAAAATAAATTCCAGGCAACAGAATTAATTTCTTGCTCTGCTTCCTTTGGTACCAATGAATCCCAGCTTATTAGGCAGATAAAATCTTTCCTCTTGGGGCCTCAGACATCACTTTGAGAAATGACTTCCCATAAACAAAAGAGAGCAGATGACACTGCAGTCAGTTCCGGGTCAGAGAATGGAGAGTCTAGGCCAGGAGCAGCCTGGCTCTCCAGAGAACCAAGGGCATGGGGTCCCCATGTGAGAGTAGGAGAAGACCCCATTCAGGGCCAAGTGGAGGGAGCCAAGAAGCCTCCCCTGCCTTTTTGTCCTATTCAGGCAATCAGTGAATTGGAGGAGGCCAGCCCACACAAAGGAGTGCGATCTCCTTTACTCAGTTCTCCTATTTAAATGCTCATTTCTTCTGGAATACCCCTCACAGATCCACCCAGAAATCCTCTAGGCACCCTGTGGCCTGGTACCATTGACATGTAAAATCAACGCAAGACCCATGTGACTCTCTGGACTAAGCACCTTGCTGGCCAAGGGAATGACTTTGGGCAGATGATGACTTAGAAGACTGATAGAGACATCTGCAGTCCTTAGGTTCCCATTAGCTCAGGTGCACGAGGAGAAGCAGCCTTGAGAGTCAGGTCTTACCACTGCTCACCTTACAATTCCAAAGGTTCAAGGCATTGTAAACCGCTGACAGAAGAATTCACAAATCATTACCAAAAGTCAGTTCTGTTATGAAGCAGGGACTTCGCCCATGCGAGCTCTGTGACTTTAAGCCAGCCACTTTCTTTCATTCAGGTCATGGGGCCATGATGGCTTCTCCCACTGGGGGCTGCTATGAGGTTCTCGTGATCGAATGACCACAGAAGTGCTTCATGCCTAGCTCTCTGAAAAGAGCAGGGATTGTTCCTAACGACTTGCAAAATGTCCTGCCTGCCAGCGGATCAGATTGACTCAGTTGTTAACATGTCCTCAGCCACTCAGCAACCAGCAGGCCCCTAGTGAGAGGTGTTCTTCGACAGGAGTTCAACTCAGGGCTGGAGAGGTGGGTAGGGTGCAGACATCTTGATCTTGAGCATGCAGAGGGCTGAGATATAGACTTGACACTCTTGGGGACTGCTTTGGTGTCCTGTATTAGTTTTCTGTTGCTGTGTTACAGATTGTGTTTGTGGGCTCAGTCGCCGAGTTGTATCAGACTCTTGCGACCCCATGGAATGCAGCCCCCAGGCTCCTGTGTCCATGGGCTTTCCCAGGCCAGACTATGGGAGTACGCTGCCATATTCTTCTCCAGTACTAAAAGTCACTGGCTGTAAATAGCACCCATTTATTCTCTTCTTGTTTCCATGTCAAGAGTCCTCTGATTGCTGGGTAAGAAGCCTCCCCTGCCTTTTTGTCCTATTCAGGCAATCAGTGAATTGGAGGAGGCCAGCCCACACAAAGGAGTGCGATCTCCTTTACTCAGTTCTCCTATTTAAATGCTCATTTCTTCTGGAATACCCCTCACAGATCCACCCAGAAATCCTCTAGGCACCCTGTGGCCTGGTACCATTGACATGTAAAATCAACGCAAGACCCATGTGACTCTCTGGACTAAGCACCTTGCTGGCCAAGGGAATGACTTTGGGCAGATGATGACTTAGAAGACTGATAGAGACATCTGCAGTCCTTAGGTTCCCATTAGCTCAGGTGCACGAGGAGAAGCAGCCTTGAGAGTCAGGTCTTACCACTGCTCACCTTACAATTCCAAAGGTTCAAGGCATTGTAAACCGCTGACAGAAGAATTCACAAATCATTACCAAAAGTCAGTTCTGTTATGAAGCAGGGACTTCGCCCATGCGAGCTCTGTGACTTTAAGCCAGCCACTTTCTTTCATTCAGGTCATGGGGCCATGATGGCTTCTCCCACTGGGGGCTGCTATGAGGTTCTCGTGATCGAATGACCACAGAAGTGCTTCATGCCTAGCTCTCTGAAAAGAGCAGGGATTGTTCCTAACGACTTGCAAAATGTCCTGCCTGCCAGCGGATCAGATTGACTCAGTTGTTAACATGTCCTCAGCCACTCAGCAACCAGCAGGCCCCTAGTGAGAGGTGTTCTTCAACAGGAGTTCAACTCAGGGCTGGAGAGGTGGGTAGGGTGCAGACATCTTGATCTTGAGCATGCAGAGGGCTGTGATATAGACTTGACACTCTTGGGGACTGCTTTGGTGTCCTGTATTAGTTTTCTGTTGCTGTGTTACAGATTGTGTTTGTGGGCTCAGTCGCCGAGTTGTATCAGACTCTTGCGACCCCATGGAATGCAGCCCCCAGGCTCCTGTGTCCATGGGCTTTCCCAGGCCAGACTATGGGAGTACGCTGCCATATTCTTCTCCAGTACTAAAAGTCACTGGCTGTAAATAGCACCCATTTATTCTCTTCTTGTTTCCATGTCAAGAGTCCTCTGATTGCTGGGTCCTCTGCTTGCTGGCTTCTCATGAAACAAGATGTAAGCTGAGCGAAGCTCTTATCTGAGACTCTGGGGAAGAATCTGCAAATTCTGCTTTCAGAGGGTTCCTGTGATTAGATCAGACCAGCCTGGATAATCTCCATATCTTAAAGTCAACTGACTTGAAACCTTAACTACATCGGCAAAATCCCTTTACAGCACTATCTAGATTACTGTTTAATTTAATAACCTGGGAACAGATGTCTTGGGGAACCATCCTTAGAATTTTGCCTGCCACATGTCCGCAATGAATTATTGGAATCATGTTAACAATTTCCCTCTTGAGGTCACTTCAAGTCCCATAAAATGAAACAAAGATTGTGTCTCCTGACCCTCAGTGCAGAAAGGAAACAAGACCTCCTCTTCCTAGTGTTTGTGTGTGTTCTTTTTCTCTAGTGGTCTGGCTAAAGCTATACCCTGAGTTCAGGGGCTGCATGTCCAGAGGAGCTGCAGTTTCAACTGTCAGTCATCAGCAGCAGTGTGTTAGTTGCTCAGTTGTATCTGACTGACCACACAGGTGGGCTACAGTCCATGGTATTCTCCAGGCAAGAATGCTGGAGTGAGTCGCCATTTCCTACTTCAGGGGACCTTCCCCACCCAGGTCTCCTGCACTGCAGGCAGATTCTTTACTGTCTGAGTCACCAGAGCAGCCACAATAGGAAAGAGTCTATTTCTCAGGCAGAAAACTTAAAATCCAAGGCAACCCCAGGCAGGTAGTGAGACTCACATCTCTCAGGGCAGTTAGAAAGGACCAAAGGCCAAGTAGGTCACAGTTTTTCTGGCAGATGACATTGAGACTCCTAAGGGGGAAAAGACTTTTCAAGGCTCCAGATTTGGGGTTGTGTCAGGCTATCTGCTGTTCCCCAAGTAGATGTTCTCCCTCCATGTCCTTCTGGAAGGTGATGTTTGCTCCTAATTAAGTTGAGTTATTTCTAAATGATGACACTGCCCACCAGCCAACAACCTTGGTGTTGGAGGAAACTATAATGTCCACCTACATTTTTAGTCACTGGCTGTAAATAGCACCCATTTATTCTCTTCTTGTTTCCATGTCAAGAGTCCTCTGATTGCTGGGTCCTCTGCTTGCTGGCTTCTCATGAAACAAGATGTAAGCTGAGCGAAGCTCTTATCTGAGACTCTGGGGAAGAATCTGCAAATTCTGCTTTCAGAGGGTTCCTGTGATTAGATCAGACCAGCCTGGATAATCTCCATATCTTAAAGTCAACTGACTTGAAACCTTAACTACATCGGCAAAATCCCTTTACAGCACTATCTAGATTACTGTTTAATTTAATAACCTGGGAACAGATGTCTTGGGGAACCATCCTTAGAATTTTGCCTGCCACATGTCCGCAATGAATTATTGGAATCATGTTAACAATTTCCCTCTTGAGGTCACTTCAAGTCCCATAAAATGAAACAAAGATTGTGTCTCCTGACCCTCAGTGCAGAAAGGAAACAAGACCTCCTCTTCCTAGTGTTTGTGTGTGTTCTTTTTCTCTAGTGGTCTGGCTAAAGCTATACCCTGAGTTCAGGGGCTGCATGTCCAGAGGAGCTGCAGTTTCAACTGTCAGTCATCAGCAGCAGTGTGTTAGTTGCTCAGTTGTATCTGACTGACCACACAGGTGGGCTACAGTCCATGGTATTCTCCAGGCAAGAATGCTGGAGTGAGTCGCCATTTCCTACTTCAGGGGACCTTCCCCACCCAGGTCTCCTGCACTGCAGGCAGATTCTTTACTGTCTGAGTCACCAGAGCAGCCACAATAGGAAAGAGTCTATTTCTCAGGCAGAAAACTTAAAATCCAAGGCAACCCCAGGCAGGTAGTGAGACTCACATCTCTCAGGGCAGTTAGAAAGGACCAAAGGCCAAGTAGGTCACAGTTTTTCTGGCAGATGACATTGAGACTCCTAAGGGGGAAAAGACTTTTCAAGGCTCCAGATTTGGGGTTGTGTCAGGCTATCTGCTGTTCCCCAAGTAGATGTTCTCCCTCCATGTCCTTCTGGAAGGTGATGTTTGCTCCTAATTAAGTTGAGTTATTTCTAAATGATGACACTGCCCACCAGCCAACAACCTTGGTGTTGGAGGAAACTATAATGTCCACCTACAGGGGTGCCCAGTAGGCTACCCACCTGGGTATTTATGGGCACTTGGATCAGTTGTGGATGGAACATTGCCTTTTTCAGACTTTCCACCAGAGTTCAGATCAATAAGTGACTCAGTCCACTATTTCTTCTGATGAGAACATTTCACTTCCATCCAGATAGTGAATGGTGTAAGAAACTTTAATCGCGAACACTGAGGCCAAGTGAAGAAAGATGTGGCCGAGCCACGAGTCAGAGCAACCTGGAGAGCCGCCTGCCGCTCACTGGCCAGATGCATTCAGTTTTCCCAAGCACAATTTTTGCATTAAAAAATATCAAGATATTTACCTCTTTTCTCTGACTTTCAGTGACTGCATAAAGTTGCAGTAGTTGATGATTACAGTTTCATCTCCTCCCTGAAGAATTAGGTCCAAACAATTTTATGGGTTGATTATTTTGTCAAACTTCACAAGAAAAGATAGTCTCTCTCCTTTACATGCTGTTCCAGAGATCAGAAAAAGTGGGAAATGTGCCTACTCGAGTGAGACACCACATCTGCCTGTGTGTGTTAAGACTCTTCAGTCCAGCTCTGTGTGACCCTACAGAGGGCAGCTTTCCAGGCTCCTCAGGGGTTGGGACTCTCCAGGCAAGAATACCAGAGTGGTTTCCCATGCCCTCTGACACATCTGCATAGGGACAAAAAAAGAGAAACACCATTGAAAGGAAATGTCTGTTGAGAATATAGATAGAAATTGGCAAACAGAATATTACTAACTCTGATAGTGCATTAACAACAAAACGAAACACAGAAAGCAAACACACAAGCAAAATATTGCACTATGGTCAAGTACAGTTTATCCCCAGGATGCAAGAAAGGTTCAACATCAGGAAATTTGTCAATGTCCTTTATCGTATTGATGCATTCAGAGAAAACAATGAAAAAAATCTTTGTGGATGCATAAGAACATTTTATAAAGGTAAACATGCATTTGTGTTAAAAAACATTAAAATTATTAATAAAGGGATCCTCCTCACCTCTATTAAGACTACCTGTTAAAACCCCACAGCTGGGCTTCCCCTGGTGGTCCAGTGGGTAAGGACACCGCCTTGCAGTGCAAGGGGCGCTGGTTCGATCCCTGGCCTGGGAAGATCCCACGTACTGCGGAGCGGCTGGACTGATGTGTCCAATTACCGAGCCGGAGTTCTGGGACGCATGCGCCCAGAGCTGGCGCTCTGCAACCACAGAGGCCACCGCGATGGGAGGCCCACAGGAGCCAAACAGCAAAGACAGATGAAAATAGAGAAATGAAAGACCAATAGAAGTGGCCCGCCCATACCCCTCCCTCCCCACCGCACCCCCCAAAAGATAAATAAATAAAATAAATGCTTTAAAAAAAAATTCACAGCAAGTATTATAATTAATAGAGGACATAAACTTTGGAAACATTCCCTTTAAGGTAGGAAGCAAGATGAGGTTTCTGTTGTCACATCTAGGAAGCCCTAGAAAGAATTAAGAAGCATAAGGATTGTTAAGGAAGAAACAAAATGAGTGTGTTTGAAAATGATGTGATCATTTACATAGAAAGATCAAGAAATTAGACCAACTGTTAGAACCAATGAGAAAGTTCTGCTTGTTTACTGGATGAAACATCAATACTCTAACAGCAATAGGATCTTCTGCATTGGCAGTAACCAATTAGAAAATAGAAATGCACCAATATGGGTAGGATACGGGAAACACAGAAGGTGCAAGTGATGGAGATAAACAGCAGTTAAAGGGGAAGAGCTGCATCACATCAAGTTGCTGAGTCATGTCTGACTCTTTGCGATCCATGGATGAGCCATGATTCTCCAGGCACGAATACTGGAGTGGGCAGCCTTTCCCTTCTCAAGGGGATCTTCCCAACTCAAGAATCAAACCCAGGTCTCCCGCATTGCAGGTGGATTCTTTACCCTCTGAGCCCCCAGGGAAGCCCAAGAATACAAGAGTGGATAGCCTATCCCTTCTCCGGAGGAACTTCCCGACCCAGAAATTGAACTGGGGGTCTCCTGCATTGCAGGTGGATTCTTTGCCTATGCACATGGACAGATCTCAAAGTTGTAATGTAGAGCAATAAGAATAAGATGTAATCAGACCACACTACTAACTACCACTTCTTTGTGCTAAGTCCTTCCCAGTTAATCCTCACCACAGCTTCTCCAGCTTGGTATTTTTTTAAATCCCTTCTTCATTGGTAAGAAGGTGGGGTCCAAATCCAGGCTGACCTCAGTCTTGAGCTCTTTCCACTGTGCTAGTACCCAGGGCCACTTGGCAGGCATGGGGTGGGGTGGCCATAGAACTGTAGCACCTTCGCCACTTAGCCCTCTTTCAGCACGGCGCCTTACAGTGTGCAATGCATCTTCTCACCCAAGATTTCATGTGGTCCTCATGAGACATTTACAGATGGGAAACATGAAGCTCAAACGTTAAACGACTTGTCAAGGAGATGAAGGAACTGGGATGAGAAGTCTGATTTTTTTTTTTTTTTTTTTTGCTGTCTACAAGAGACTCATTTTATTTTTTAAATTATAGTTAATTTATAAAGTTCTGTTAGCTTCAAGTGTACAGCAAAGTGATTCAGTTATACGCACTTGCCTATTCTTTTTCAGATTCTTTTCCATCATAGGTTATTACAAGATACTGAGTCTAGTGTTCTCTACTATATATAAAGTGGATGGACGAGAAGTCTGATCTTTTGTCTACCTCAGTGCTTTGGCTGTTGCGCTAGAGTCAGGGGTGCCGTGGCAAAGCTGGCAAACATTTGTTGTGAAGCACCTATTTTTTTTTGTTTTGCTTTCATTTGTTGTATTTTTAATTATCTTTTTAGATTTCCAAATTGCATAGACCAATACAAAATACAATAAAACTGAATTACTAGAAAGGCAAAAATTAAGACAAATTATTTTTTATTATGAAATTTAATAGGCATTATGAAGTTGCTATAAAAGTTTTCAAAAACGTACTCTCTACCTCTCAACCTCCCTCCCTGCAGTCTGGCTCCGAGCCATGGAGCACATTTGCAGTCATGCTGTGCATCCTTTCGGCCTCCCGTCCTTGTCGTTCCCCTCCCCTTTCCCAGAGGAAGCACCCCTCCGTCTAGTGTTGCCTGAGAGGTGGTCAGAGAGCCACCCACTAAGGCTCAAGGTTACCCTCAAGCTGAACCCTTGGGCCACTCAGCACCTTCCCTAGAGAATGTCTATGCTGGGACAGGCGTGTGCAGGGAGGGGTTTGTTTTTGTTTCAGTCGAGTCTGACTCGTGCATAAGTAATTCAGACCACACTACTAACTACCACTTCTTTGTGCTAAGTCCTTCCCAGTTAATCCTCACCACAGCTTCTCCAGCTTGGTATTTTTTTAAATCCCTTCTTCATTGGTAAGAAGGTGGGGTCCAAATCCAGGCTGACCTCAGTCTTGAGCTCTTTCCACTGTGCTAGTACCCAGGGCCACTTGGCAGGCATGGGGTGGGGGTGGCCATAGAACTGTAGCACCTTCGCCACTTAGCCCTCTTTCAGCACGGCGCCTTACAGTGTGCAATGCATCTTCTCACCCAAGATTTCATGTGGTCCTCATGAGACATTTACAGATGGGAAACATGAAGCTCAAACGTTAAACGACTTGTCAAGGAGATGAAGGAACTGGGATGAGAAGTCTGATTTTTTTTTTTTTTTTTTTTGCTGTCTACAAGAGACTCATTTTATTTTTTAAATTATAGTTAATTTATAAAGTTCTGTTAGCTTCAAGTGTACAGCAAAGTGATTCAGTTATACGCACTTGCCTATTCTTTTTCAGATTCTTTTCCATCATAGGTTATTACAAGATACTGAGTCTAGTGTTCTCTACTATATATAAAGTGGATGGACGAGAAGTCTGATCTTTTGTCTACCTCAGTGCTTTGGCTGTTGCGCTAGAGTCAGGGGTGCCGTGGCAAAGCTGGCAAACATTTGTTGTGAAGCACCTATTTTTTTTTGTTTTGCTTTCATTTGTTGTATTTTTAATTATCTTTTTAGATTTCCAAATTGCATAGACCAATACAAAATACAATAAAACTGAATTACTAGAAAGGCAAAAATTAAGACAAATTATTTTTTATTATGAAATTTAATAGGCATTATGAAGTTGCTATAAAAGTTTTCAAAAACGTACTCTCTACCTCTCAACCTCCCTCCCTGCAGTCTGGCTCCGAGCCATGGAGCACATTTGCAGTCATGCTGTGCATCCTTTCGGCCTCCCGTCCTTGTCGTTCCCCTCCCCTTTTCCCAGAGGAAGCACCCCTCCGTCTAGTGTTGCCTGAGAGGTGGTCAGAGAGCCACCCACTAAGGCTCAAGGTTACCCTCAAGCTGAACCCTTGGGCCACTCAGCACCTTCCCTAGAGAATGTCTATGCTGGGACAGGCGTGTGCAGGGGAGGGGTTTGTTTTTGTTTCAGTCGAGTCTGACTCTTTGTGACCCTGTGGACTGTAGCCCGCCAGGTTCCTCTGTCCATGGGATTCTCCAAGCCAAGAATACTGGAGTGGGTTGCTGTGCCTTCCTCCAGGGGGTCTCATCCACCCAGGGATCGAACCTGAGTTTCCTGCCTTGGCGGGTGGATGCTTTAGCACTGAGCCATCAGGGAAGCCCAGTGGATGGGTTGAGAGAGCAGAAATTGCCTGGAGTGATTACAAAAAGCAACAGCAGGAAGAAAGGCAGTTTCTAGTTGATTATAGAGTTGGAGACCACGTACCCCAGGGCTGCAGTGCCAGAACTCTGACTCTGAGTTCCAAAACCACCAGGCAACTCCCAGCCTGCTTTTTGGAGAAACAACCTGGAGGGAGCTCCTTGTCCAGAAGTGACTCTTGCAGTGCGAATGTCTTTTGGATGAGTGTGTGACTTCATTCACACACTCCTGCAAACAAGGTCAGGGCCCTGAGGGTCAGTTTGGGCGGGGACCACTTCAGGAATGTGCGATCAGTGTCTTCACATGGGGCTTGACACACTGCTGCCTTTATTGTCGAATTCTTAATAATTCTGAAGAAGGGGCCTCCTGTTTTTATTTTGCATTGGATCTCACAAATCAGGCAGCCAGTGGTGATATGGGGTTTGTGTTCAACACGGTAACCCACAGTGCGCCACGATGGGAGATACTGGGTAAGGGACAAGCAGGCTGGATGTCCTCCTACAGGACAGATGAAACATGCTGAATCCCCCATGGAGTGTAGAGAAATCGGCAGTCAGTGCAAGTCGCATATTTCTCCTTGTAAGTCAGACAACATCCATTGTGTGTGCGCGGAGGATAAAACTGTATTGAGAATACCTAATAAGATATTCCGATCCATTGTGTTCCAAGCTGGAGGGAATCAAACGCTGTGGTCTTAGTGCCCTCTCCAGAGATTCCAGTGACCCCAGGAGAAGAATTAACACAAATATCATATGATATTGCTTATATGTGGAACCTTAAAAATGATAGGAATGAACTTATCTACAAAACAGAAGCAGACTCACAGACATAGAGAACAGACTTATGTTACCGAAGAGGGGAGGGAGAGGAAGCATAAACTAGGAATTTGGGAGTAACAGATTTACACTACTACATATAAAATAGACAATCAACAGGGATGTCCTGTTTAAGACAGGGAACACTACTCAATATCCTGTGATAAACCGTAATGGAAAAGAATCTGAAAAAAAAAAAAAAATATATATATATATACGTATATATACATTGTTTGCTGGTTTTAGTCGCTAAGTCATGTCAGACTCTTTTGTGGGCCCATGAACTATAGCCTGCCAGGCTCCTCTATCCATGGGATTTCCCTGGCAAGAATACCAGAGGGAATTGCCAATATACCTATATAATATATACCTGTATTTATTTACTTTGCTGCATACCTGAAATTAAGATAGAATTGTAAATCAACTATACTTCAATTTATACATTTTTAAAAAAAAAAACACAGTTGCTTTGCATGCACCTCTTTAAATTCCCATGCCTTGTCAAGGTAAATGTCATTAGCACCATTTTGCATACAAAGAAACTGAGGTGGAGAACAGTTAAGCAGTTTGCTTCAAAGTTGATTCTCCCTTACGTAATAGCAGAGCCTCTAAGCAGTGACCCTGTGAGAGAACCAGCAGGGGGCTTATACTCTGTGAGGAATCCACATTCCTAGGAGCGAGAAAATTTGCAGAGTACTGTGGACCTGGGGCCGCGGGTTACCTCCACGGGTCTCTCACACACACATATTATCTTGGTATGGCCGCCTGCCTCTGACTGAGTTCCCTTCTCCTCCATCCCTTCTCTCTGAATCTACCCTGCCTGTCACCCACTGTCTCCTTCCTTCTGGAGCTAAGGAAGACCCTCCTCTCCTCAGCAAGAGCGATACATTTAACCCTGCGCTTCTGGGTCCGTCTGAATTCCTCTGTGTAAGCTGCTACCAGGCAGCCCTAGGGCAAAGGTGATAGGCAGGGTAGATGCATTCTAGAAAAATAGTACTATTTACTGTTCTCCAAACACATCTTTTCTAGCCATGGATCAAGCACTTTCGTTTCACCTACCTTTGTCAAAAAAAAATCCCCAAAAAACTCCACCTTCTTGAAGGTCTAGAGCTAATTAATGCTGGTTCATAAACTTTTCATGAACAGAATTCATTACCTGGGTCTTGCATCATTGTGTTGCTGCTGGGAGCAGCAACTCAGCTTATTCGTATTTTATGCCAATTGTCTAGTCTGGTGTCTTTTTGCTCCATTGGATATTGAACTCTGTGAAGGTAGGACCATGTCTTAGCCCTTTCTGCATTCCCAAGGTCTCCTTTATAGAAAACACTCAGGGAAGTTCATGAGTGGAAGCCTGCATGCAGCCTTTCTGCCAGAGTCAAGTGATTCCTATTTGGATTCCTGGATCGAGTATAGGAATTCCTGAAAATGCTTATCTCCCTGAGTGGACTGCAAGTCAGGGGAGGGTATGGTCAATGTCAATTGTATCTCTCTGTTCCCTGCACAAAGTAAAGTTTCAAATACCATAATTGAATGAAAGGATTATAGAACAAGCCAGCTAATACTATGGAAGACAATATCATCATTTTCTTTGCACATTAAGATGTGTTTGAAGAAAGCCTCTACTCAGCTCAAGACTTAAGTCACCATGGAGCCCTGGGTGGTGCAGTGCAAGACAATGTGTGAGAGTGTGTGCATGAAGAAGTGTGCAAGGGAGAGAAAGAAGAAATGTTCTGGTCCATGTGCGAGCTAGTGAGTAAGAAGGGAAAGGACTAAGCCACTGAATGAATGAATGTCTGAGTGAGTCAGTGACCACTAATTTAATGGACAAGCAAATGAGCCTCTGTCTTTGGGGAACTTGTGTAGCTTTCTGGGCTTCCTGATCCCTTGGCAGGGATCTTGGAAGAGTTTGGAAGGGTCTTTGCTTCCTTTTTTGGCAGCCCTAAGGAAGACCCTCCTCTCCTCAGCAAGAGCGATACATTTAACCCTGCGCTTCTGGGTCCGTCTGAATTCCTCTGTAAGCTGCTACCAGGCAGCCCTAGGGCAAAGGTGATAGGCAGGGTAGATGCATTCTAGAAAAATAGTACTATTTACTGTTCTCCAAACACATCTTTTCTAGCCATGGATCAAGCACTTTCGTTTCACCTACCTTTGTCAAAAAAAAATCCCCAAAAAACTCCACCTTCTTGAAGGTCTAGAGCTAATTAATGCTGGTTCATAAACTTTTCATGAACAGAATTCATTACCTGGGTCTTGCATCATTGTGTTGCTGCTGGGAGCAGCAACTCAGCTTATTCGTATTTTATGCCAATTGTCTAGTCTGGTGTCTTTTTGCTCCATTGGATATTGAACTCTGTGAAGGTAGGACCATGTCTTAGCCCTTTCTGCATTCCCAAGGTCTCCTTTATAGAAAACACTCAGGGAAGTTCATGAGTGGAAGCCTGCATGCAGCCTTTCTGCCAGAGTCAAGTGATTCCTATTTGGATTCCTGGATCGAGTATAGGAATTCCTGAAAATGCTTATCTCCCTGAGTGGACTGCAAGTCAGGGGAGGGTATGGTCAATGTCAATTGTATCTCTCTGTTCCCTGCACAAAGTAAAGTTTCAAATACCATAATTGAATGAAAGGATTATAGAACAAGCCAGCTAATACTATGGAAGACAATATCATCATTTTCTTTGCACATTAAGATGTGTTTGAAGAAAGCCTCTACTCAGCTCAAGACTTAAGTCACCATGGAGCCCTGGGTGGTGCAGTGCAAGACAATGTGTGAGAGTGTGTGCATGAAGAAGTGTGCAAGGGAGAGAAAGAAGAAATGTTCTGGTCCATGTGCGAGCTAGTGAGTAAGAAGGGAAAGGACTAAGCCACTGAATGAATGAATGTCTGAGTGAGTCAGTGACCACTAATTTAATGGACAAGCAAATGAGCCTCTGTCTTTGGGGAACTTGTGTAGCTTTCTGGGCTTCCTGATCCCTTGGCAGGGATCTTGGAAGAGTTTGGAAGGGTCTTTGCTTCCTCAGATTTTAAATTGCATCAAGTACTTCCCTTTCATCTCATTTCCTTTCCTTTCATCCATAGGCTTTCTCCAAGGATGATGTACTTTCCAACTTTATATTATACTCTCTCTCTCTCTATATATATATATAAACATACTATATATATATATATATATATATATATATATATATATATATATCACCATGAAAGCAGTGCCACTTGAAAACTCGATTAATTGCTAATGTTCTTCATTGTTTATCAAGTGCTGGTTCTTGCTTGTAATCTTTAAAGAGAATGAAATTAAAAGAATTAAGAAACAATTACATCTGGAAAAAGAAATAACTCTCCCCAAATCTAATCCCCTTCTGATGGAGAGCTCCGCGCCGAGCGGCTGGGAAGGGGAGGGGGAGAAGCGCCCACGCGCCGCTGAAGTCCCCGCGCTGGTCTGGGGGAAGAGAGTCGTGACCTGCCAGCATGATGTGGGCTGTGGAGGGGTTGGGCGTGCTTTTGCCGATCTGCCGAAGCAGAGCGAGGGCCTGAGGGGCTGGCTCTCTTGCTATCGCTGCACTTCCCCATACGGGGGATCAGGACGGCCAAGAGGGCCCTGCAATCTCAGAAGTCAGGGACCCCCCTCCCACACTCTCTTGCCCTTTATCACTGGGGAGAGGAACAGATCGGATTGGGGGCACTTGGGGAAGGGCAGAAAGAAGTTCTAGGGCAAGAGCCTACGAGGCAGACAGGCAGTCAGGAGAGCCACAGGGTCAAATGTGGGGCCCCCAGCTTGAGCCCTTTCTCTGCCCTCTAGCTCGCTGCAGGCATCAGCGAACTCCGAGCGCTGCCTGCCCTGCCCACCGGCTCTGTCTCCAGCTTCAGCCCTGGAAAGAGAGGCCGGGGCTTCCCTGCGGCTGGCCTCCGCCCTAGGACGACCACGAGCACCTGAGATCCTTTCTCCTGGGCAAATACTCCAAACAGCTCAGGCTAACACAAAGACCTGTTTCTTACTCCTTAAAAATGTGGTAAAAGATTATTTCTGAGTGCTGCATCCATGGCTACAAGAGAGGCTATTTCATAGAAAAGTGTCCAGAAAGGTTCCTGTGAGAACATGGTCTCTTGCCTCCCACGCGGTGGTCCTGCTAGGTCACCCCCTGAGCGCTGCTCACAGGCTCTTCTCTGAGGACCAGTCTCTCTTTCAGCCATGGGACTAGCACCGAAAAATGCTCCATTTGCAAATTTGCAAGGAGCGAGCATCAGGGTCCCATTTCAACCTGAACTTTTGAGGGTATCTGCCCAGGAGAAGGGGGCTTCAGCACTGCTGAGACTGCTGTCCCGGCAAGAGCACCGCATGGGAGCCAAGAGCCCCTGGTCTCATGGACACCCTGCGGGGCTACCTTGGAGCCATTGCTTCCCCCTACCCAGCACCTTGCTCCCTGTGAACATGCAGTCCTTAGGCTTTCTCTGGTCTTCCATTTCTTTGACTTTATGAGTCTGAATTGGATGCCTGGTCCTCAAGTGCTTTCATGTGTTGGATTCCCCTGAAGCGCTTGTTAAAACATGACTTACTGGGCCCATCATCTGGAGTTTCTGATTTACTCGGTCTTGTGTTTCTAACATGCTTTTTTAAAAAAAATTGAAGTTTAGTTGCTTTACAGTGCTATGTCAGTTTCTGCCATATAGCAAAGTAAATCAACTATACGTATATGTATAGCCCCTCTTGTTCTGGATTTCCTTCCCATTTAGGTCACCACAGAACACTGAGTAGAGTTCCCCATATTAAACAGGAAGTTCTCATTAGTTATCTGTTTTATACACTCGCTGGTGGTTCAGAAAGTAAAGAATCCTCCTGCAATGCGGGAGACCTGGGTTCACTCCTCGGGTTGGGGAAATCCCCTGGGGGAGGGCATGGCAGCCCACTCCAGTCTCCTTGCCTGGAGAATCCCCATGGCCAGAGGAGCCTGGGGGGCTACAGGCCATGGGGTCGCACAGAGTCGGACACAACTGAGCGACTAAACACAAACACAGCACACTAATTATATGTATCAATCCCAGTCTCTCAATTCACCCCATCCCGCTCTCCCCGCCTCAGGGGCCAGACAGCTGTTCCCTATGTCTATGACTCTATTTCTGCTTTGTAAATAAGATACTCTAATAAATTCTTTCAGATTCCATATATAAATGTTAATATCCAATATTATTTTTTCTTTCTGACTTACTCCACTGTGTATGACAGTCTCTCGGTTCATCCACCTCTCTACAAATGGTACAATTGCATTCTTCTTTTTTATGGCTGAATAATGTGCTAAGTCACTTCAGTTGTGTGCAGCCCTCTGGGCGCTAGGCCCCCAGGCTCCTCTGTCCATGGGCTTCTCCAGGCAAAGAGGCTGGAGTGGGCTGCCATGCCCTCCCCCAGGGACTCTTCCTGACTCAGGGATCGAACCCAAGTCTCCTGCAGCTCCTGCACTGCGGGCAATTTCTTCCTGCTGAGCCACCGGGGAAGCCCAAGTAATCCTCCACTGTCTATATGCCCCACAGCTAACCTGCTCTAATGTCATGCTGATCTGGGGACCACGCTGAGAAGCACAGGCCTCGATGATATCAAAATAGGTTTCTGAGAACAAAGCAGTATCCTGTGTGTCTCCTCATCAGCTTTTTGAATAGCCTGATGGTCTAGGGAGTCTCCATCCTTTCAGAGCCAGAGAAGCAGGCTCGTGATGGTACCCAGTCTTGCTGAACATCTCATTGCCAGTGAATAGTGAAGCCAAGATCTGAAGCCAGGTGTTTAGTTCCCTTTCTAAGCAGTTTAGAGCCTTTGCCTGCTCCTCCCACATCCCGCAGCCTAGGGGAAGCCCGCGCTTGTTTTTCAGCTGTCTGCCAAAGGGAGGCCCGGCACACTGAGTGAGCGCCGTTGTGAGATGTGGTAGTCAGAGCACGCGTGTGGGCATGTGAGCCTGCTGGCCGCCTGCGAAAGGCTTGATTGCATAATGGCATTTAGAAAATGGCACTTGTCTTTTCTTCAAAGACCTTCAAGATGATGAATTGGGGCTTATTGAAATGGCCTTAAATCAAGGCTTTCATGCACAACCGTTTGCTCAGACTCGTACAAAGTGTATTTCTCTTTGGAGTCGCTGATAGCAGATGCTTGAGCCGCCGGCCACCTTCTGGGCTCCGGGGCTGGACCAGAGATCAGAGTCACCGACGAAGAGAGTCTGGAGCCAAAACAACCTGACAAGACAGAAACTGCGAGGTCCCATATACCTATGGGGACTCCGAAGCCCCAGGAGAAGAGACTGACCCAAAGGCACCTGGTAAAGCCAGTCAGGCAACTGCCTTCTGAGTGCTTCAGAACCTTCTAATGGTTATTTCCCCATGGATCTATTCTGGCATCTGCGTATGTGGGCAATATACTGTCTGGGGGTTGCCATTTGCCCTGGTGGACCCCTTCCTTTCTGTGTTCCCCTCTTCTTTGTCTTCCAGGATGGGTCAGGGTGATGTGCAGGCTGTTCTATCCACTCCCAAGCTCTGTGGGTTCTGAGGATGCTGCTATCGGTGACTTCAGTGCTGCAGTCCCCTCCTCTCTTCACCCCAACCCATCCCCACCGTCATCCTAAGAGTCTGGGAGGACGCTGCGTGAAAATCGCCCATTTCATCTCTTAGTGATCTCCCAGCGCCTACAGCCCCAGCTGCCTTGTCCACCCACAGGCTGTCACTCTCAGGTGTCCATTTTGAACTTGCATAAGCCGAAAGTAAGTGTCTCCTTAAATTCCGTGCTCTGGGGTAGGCTGTCACAGCTCACACCTGACCTGCTGTCCAGGAAGCAACATTTTGAGAGACATTAGTGGCCCTTCTTAGTGCCTTAGTTTACCCGTTTGCTGAATTATAATAAAGGGAGTCCTTGGCTTCTAGATATCCTTGAGTGGCAAGGAAAATGAGAGAAGGTTAGGAGGGAAGACGGGCTGGAGGATGAAGGAAGATCCTCTGACACTGGAGGGCTAGGCGGGTACCGTGTGCGTGGCTGTGGCTCTGTTGCTGGGCCCATCTCTCTCCGGCTTTCTCCTGGGTCAGCTTCGGAGGCCTCCGCAGAGAGAGGCTGCCATGCAGCTGGCTGGTGACAGACCTCCTCCCGGGGTTTGGACTAAGCCTCCAAGGTTTGGCAGCCATGTCACTTGAGATAAAAAAAAAGTCACACAAAACGCAGCACAAAGCAACAAAACACTGCCATCAACTGAAAACAATGTCAGGAAGAGATACAATCATGAATATGGAATTGAGTGATGAGCTTTGACAACAAAATTCTAAGTTGTAAGAGGAGAGAAAGTGCAGCAAGGCAGAAGTGTAGATTGACTGGGACTATGAGGACGGAAGGGGAGAAACAGGACACACCTCCCGGAGGCAAAGATGACGGAGCCCCTTGGAGAAGGGCCCTGCTTTTGAGGATCCCCTCCTCCATCCTGGGAACAGATGGATCTGGATGACGGCATACTCTGTAATGAGGATGAATGATCAGGAAGCATAGGAGGCTGTGGGAATCCAGAGGAAAAGCTCATAACCCAGACCTGGCGAAAACACAGGGAGGGGAGTGCAGAGACAAAAAAGTCTTTACAGCAGTTGACGTTTTGAACTGGTAACAAGAAAATAAGTATGAGTGTGCCATATGGAAGGAAGGGGGAGGCCATCTTGAGAGCAAGCGACAGGGTGAGCAGGGGCTCAGCGGTGGGAAGAAAGAGCACACACGGGCTCTAGTGAGGGTAAAGCCTCAGAGCGAGGACTGGTGAGACACCTGGGCTGCTGTTGTGACTTTTCCGTGGAAATGGGTAGTAGACAGTTGAATATACAGGTATGACGTGTGAGCTAGAGATAGAGGTTTCTGTAAAGTAGAGAAGGAAGGGCCAACAAAGAAGACTGACAAGGAGTAGCCTAAGAGACAAGGGGGACAACACACAGGCTGGTGTTTTCCTCTTCCCCATGATCTCAAAAGGTCAGATCAAAGGAGGCAAGATCCACAGCCAGTGGATTTAGTACCGTGGAGGCTCCCGGCAATGGTCCTCAGTGGAGTGTGGCTGGATTAGACTGGATAAAGAGTTGAGTTGGTGCAGGAAAGGGAAGGGATGGCCCAAGCCAAGTAGATACCTTCTTTTAAAGTTGTTGCTGAGAGAGACCTGATTTTTGTTTGTCTTTGCTTTGTGTGACTTTAGAGGATGGTGGTGACCTCTGTGTAGGTCAAGCCTGGAAATGTCAGTTGTGGACCAGCAGGGCTTCCCAGCTCCTCCAGCCAGCCCAGTGGGAGGTGATCCTTGTCATCCTGGTGCTCCTAGAGCAGCCACTGTCTCTACTCTCTGCACTGCTACCTTACACATGGGCCGCGGCAGGTAGAGGAGGTGGAGGTGCAGGTGGAGGAAGGATTCTGGGGACAGAGATACCAGCCAAGCAAAGTCAGAAGGAGGAAAGATCACAATGAATCTGAGGAATTGATAGAAAATGAACATGACTGACAGTGGGCTACGGGCAGAGTTGTTGTTTCAGACATGATGGCTCAGGTTACGGCAAGTCTTGTTAGCCACCGTAAGTACTTGGAGCTTTGTATATTTGAAGGGCAGTGGGAAGCTATTAAAGGATTTTTAGTGCCATGATATAATTTGCATTCTTAAAAGATCACTCTGGTGTAGAGAAATGATTATTGGAGCAAGCTAGAAGCATGGAAATCATTTCTTCATTTACTAAATATTTACTGTGTGTCATTCTATGACAGAATTGATCTCGTGCTTGGGATAGAGTCATGATCAGTAAAGACAGGGTCCCTCCTCCCATGGAGGCATTTTTTTGCTTGGAGAAACAGACAATGGCAACTAAATAACTAAATGACATCATTTTGGCTTCTGACAAGTATCAGAGAGAAATTAAAATAGTGATGCAGACAGTGACAGGAACTGAGCAGCTCTATCAAGATGACCAGAGATGGCCTTGATGAACAGTTAGTATCTGAACTGAGACCTGAATAAAAAGAATCCAGCCATTCAAATATTTTCAATAAGAGCATTACAGATCTCTCAGAAGAGTAACAGCAGATGCAAAGGCCCTGTGGTAGGCACAGTCTTGGTGTGTTTGAGGAGCAACAAATAGAGAAGAGTGCCTCCCAGTTACAAAGCAGGAGTGGGAGACTGGTAAGAGACTGATATCAGAAAGTGAGGCAGGCAGAAACCACGCTAGAGTTTGAATTTGATTCTTAGATTTGTATGTATGAAGTAATCCACACAACAGTCTCTAGTAAGTATCTGAAGGATAGGAAATAAGATAAAGGTCAAAGCTGTAGGTGGACTTGAAGGTCACCTCAGAAACCTCTGCTCAGACAAGTGAAGGAACTTACACAGAACTGCATAGATGTAAGAGGCAGGGCTGCAGCAAGGAACTCGGCCTGTCTAATGACAGAGCCCGTGCTTTCTCTGCAATGTTCCACCTCTGGGTGGAGGTTGGTTTGTGGATTCTTTCTTTACCGGTGTTTACAGCTGCTGGCCGTTTGGCCTTGGCACAGAACTGAAATGTGAATGATCAAAGATAGGAGGCTGGCTAGGTGATCTCCGGCCTTTCCTGGGCCTCAGATCCTGGCCTGAAAGGTGAGAGCTTGAAGCATGTTTTGGCCTCATAAATGGTTCATAAGCTCTGATGGTGAGCTCCAGATTTGTCACTCCCTAATCTTGCGGTGGCTATAGCTGGCTGACATCGAGCTCTGAGGAGCAATGTAGTAAATCTTGGAGAAAAAGTAGAAAATTACATTTTTTCTCAGATTTCACTTTTGAATGTGCTGGTGCCTCTGTCAATAGCTCCCACTTGCAAGGAAAAAAGCAGAGTGATCCACAGGAAGAAGGCATTCTTAGAGGGAACAGCCCAGCAATCCGCATACAGAGCGAGAGGGCTGTACACTGATCCGACCGCTTGGTCCCCTCAGCTCATGGTGCTCACCCCTTGACAACAACCTGGGTTAGAGGTCGGATTCCCCCTTTTGCATACTGGCGATGTAGACTCAAGAAGGTTCGAAACTCACTCAAGTCATCTAATCAAGCTAATAAGAGGCAAAGTTATGCCTCAAATCTGAGCTGAAGTTCAGAGTCCTGTACCCTTGGCCCTGAGTGCGATTCAACTGCCAACCAAACTGGGGATAAAATCTGCCTAAATAAGGAAAGGGCAGAATAATAACGGTGACAGTAATGAAATCCTGCTGCTGCTGGTAAACAACTTTTCATGGACTTCTGTGGAGATCAGAGTAGGGAACCACCCATGTAGGGGTGCCCGAGCTGCACCCACGCTCCAAGCCCTGTGGCTAAGATGGGAGCCCACTGCAGGCTCCCTCCTCCTCACCTGCTCCTGATCCTGAAACAGCAGCAGGAAATCCACCTTCTTCCTTTCTTCCCACTTTCCTTTCCGCCCTCAAGTCCCTGGCTGATACGCTTGCTGGCCTCACCCTGCCGGCAGAATCATAGTGGGCCTCCCGCCAATGGGACGGGCCATCAGACTGAGCACAGTGTGTCCAAAATATGACCACAGCCTTTTGCTCCCTTCCTCAAGATTGTGGTATCGATGGCTGTGCTTGCCACCAGAGATACAGCCGTGCGTGCAAACGCGTGGGACCTGTTGTCCGTTTTGAACAGTACTTCAGGAAGCATGCTCCACACACACGTGTCTCGTGGGCTCATGGCAGGCAAGAGTTACAGAATGAGCAAGGCAAGCAACTGGCCAGAGAGTGAGCTCAGAACTGAACTGCTCTGTGGCCCCACTAGGCGACATCCCTTCTCTGGACCTTGGTGTGCCCAACAGTGACAGCAGTTAGGTGAGAGGGCCTCTGGGACTGCTTCCAATTTTTATTATCATCCATCCCTCTTCTTTTCCCTCTCACGTGTTTCCTCTGACTCTCTTGCTCCATTTTGCTCTCTTACTCTCACTCTGTCTTACGCTGTCATTTGCTTTGGCTGCCAAACTCCCTGGGGCTTACTGTAAACGTGTAACTGGTTTTGTAATAAACATTCCACACTCTGTGCCGCCAGATGTGTGTGCTTGCTTCAGAGGAATCCCTGGGGTGACACTGGCTTGTTCCAAAAGACAGAATCATGACCTGTGCCTGAATTCCTTTTCACTTGTGGCCTGGAACCAGTTGACGGGAGGAAGCTAATTTCATATCCAACAAGAATGCGTCTGTGAACAGAGGCTCTGCGTTGGCAGGTTGACTTACTTGCCTTTGCCTGGTCTCTGGAAGCAGGGCACAGAATTCAGCAGCCATTACTTGTCATAAACATTTATGAGAGGAAAGAATAGAACTATCTTGTGAGCTGGCCGGCAAGAATCAGAGGCCAATTTCAAGGACACACGATCAATAGGAAAATTCCCATTGCCCTACACGTATCGCTCAGTGAGGACCCCTGTGATGTCAGGAGAGAGAAAAATTGAATTTCTATTTTTGTTGACTTGTCATTGAAATTTCTCATTTCATTTCATTTCGTAGGCAATGAACCACAACAACATTAGTAATCTGAGACTTTTTCTCTAACCAAAATCACAGATTATTTTCCTAGTGTGTTATTATCATTGAGCGATCTCAAGATAGTCTTTACCATCTATACTATTTTGAAATTCCAGTAGTTGCTAGAATCACCACTAAATTTTTTAATTTCTTGCGTTAATAAAGAAGCATTTATGACAGTATTTCATACAGGCTTTGTTTATACTATTTTGGTATAATTTGTTTCTTTTATAATCTTATGCATTTTAATGCACTTATTATTCTGAAATGGGGTTCGTGCGTCTCACCCATATGCCAAGGCTCCACAGCACAACAGAAGTGTAACACAGCAGTCTAGGGCCCATCCAAGTCTTGGAAAGTGTGGAGCTTTGAGTCTGGTGAAGAAGCAGGCTTTCCTTTTCACTAGACCCAACTCCGGGCACCTACTCACTCCCTACACAAGATAACTGCCGGGAAGTTATTCATTGTCCAACATCAGAACAGCTTGCTCTTCTCACAAGGGCTGGGCTGAGGCCTTATTTTGATCTCACCGTGGTCTTTCTGTGCCCACCATCCGCTCTTCAGTCTAAGTTCTGCTGAAATACAGGCGTCTCATGGCTTCTCCCTCCCCTGCCTGTGCAACCTCATCCTCCTTCGCTCTTGGTCATGCTCACTGGATTCACTATTGCCCCTGCTCCGCCTCCTTCCTGGCTCCTGGCCGGCCCACAGCTTAGCCCAGGAGGGGCCGTGGTGCCACCCGTGCCCTGCCTCTTCCAGTCGGACTCCTACAGCAATTCCGCTTGAGGCTTCGGGAAGGTGCTGGGATTGCTTGTTTCTGCTGCTGCTGACGGCAGGTGCAGAAATGAAAGCAGACCAGCTCTGAGCCCGATCCTTTGACTCCACGGCCTTCTTACCCACTCGGATCTCTCTAGCTACACCACATTTGCTTGGAACTTGGGGTCCCTGAATGTCCCCTCCCATCCAGGGTTGTCATCAGCATTGAATGAGCCATTTCCTATTGGAGGTCTAGAGGATGGACCCAGAAAGTTTTCTGGTGTGCCAAGCTACCTGTTTGCGGATCACTTAGTAGCCATATGATCTTGGACAACTCCTTAACCTCTAGGTGCCTCAATTTCCTTATCTGCAATAGAGAAGATTGTTGTTAGGGAGATACAAATTCACCCCTTAAAATACTTAGCACAGTATACTCAATCAGTGACAGCACCATCTTTATTAAGCAGGTGTATGTTTTCAGGGAGGGAGCAAAATGAGGAATTCTGGGTATAAGATGCATCTAGATTCCAGGAAGCTCAGTTTGACATCTGCTGTCACTGCCCCTTCCCAGATTGCCTGCATTGGAACCTAGAAAGGAGGCGACCTTCCAGCTTGCTCTACTGTTCCCACTCAGCCTGTGTCTATTTGGAGCCTATGGTTCCTTAACAAGCCCTCCCTCCCAGGACTATCATGGGCATCAAGGAGGCATGGCTTATGCAGAGATGGGAGCTCCTTTGAAACAGCGATGCAGTAGATCCCCCAAGAAATTCGCCTTTGAAAAGGATTTGTTTTGGACTCTAGATTCACCTGCCTGCAGCAGCTGGGTAGTTTCCCAAAAGCCCAATAGCCCAGAGTCACGGAGCCTGGACTGCACGGCTCCCCTCCTGCAGTAGCCTTCCCCGACGCCCCCTGCACAGCACCCCACTCCCGATGAGGCCAGACTCCTGCCCTTGTGCCTAGTCTCCACCTGGCTCCTTACCTGTGTTCCACCACCCCCCATGCCTTGATCCAGAGGCCCTCCCTTCCCACAGCCCCATACCCCCCATCCTTTGAGGCCCAGCGCCAGTCCCTCCTCCTCCAGGAAATCTGTACTGAGTAGAGTCACACATTCTCAGACGTCACAGCTCCAGTTGCCCACGCGTTACTCAGCCTTTATTGACTGCCCCTCCTTTGGATTCCTGCAGCACTTAATTACAGAGTGTCATCAATTGTGCCTTAATTTTTCCTTGTGCATTAGAGTGTTGTCCCCCAGCGCTCTAAAAAGCTTTTAGAGGACAGAGAGAAGTAAAGACACCAACAATTCTTCCTGACACTGCAGTAGAAATACAACTATTGTGGCGTCTGGAGAGCTGAAGATGAACCTTTTTACTGTGCTGTCGTTCAGTCACCCTACTTTCAGACCTAAGTCTTATCCTACAGAGTCTTTAAAAAAGCATCTTGGAGTATGGTTGATTTACAATATTGTGTTTGCTTCAGGTATGTAGCACAGTGATTCAACTATACACATACACATGTTTACACACACACACAAACACACACACACGCATGTATGCTGCACTGTGCTTAGTCCCTCAGCTGTGACTCTGAGATCCATGGCCTGTAACCCCCTGGGGGCCTCTGTCTATGGGGAGTCTCCAGGCAAGAAAACTGGAACGGGTGGCCAGGCCCACTCCAGGGCATCTTCCCAAGCCAGGGATGGAACCCAGGTCTCCCGCATGGCAGGCGCATTCTTTACCATCAGAGCCACCAGAGAAGCCCATACATATGTATACATGCATATATATTCTATGCATATAATACATACATATATAAATACATTTATATGTATATATATTCTTCAGATACTCTTACTCTATAGGTAATTACCAAATATTGAGTATAGTTCTCTGACCTATACTGTAGGCCTCTGTTCATGTTCAATTTTCTTTTTGTCCCTAAGATACTTAGTGACTCAACCTCCAGGACCTGGCCCAACCCGTCGACCCTGGAGTTGAGGCCCAAGTGTGGCAGTACCTGCTGTCTCCTCTGAAGGGCTGCCCTCTCAGGCTGGGGCCACTGGTGGAACCAACCGTGCTTGGGCAGAGGCTGCACGCACACGAGATCACGACTCTTCAGATGGCCCGCAGAAGGGATTGCTTTAATAGGGTAGTGTGGCTCCATCGCCTGGGGCAGACTATTGTGCTCTGATGGACGTCTGCCCAGTAGGTTCCTTACACAGACAAGTCTGGCACAGACTGTCTCCATGTCAGTCATCTATGATGCTTTTTCTGCAGTGAAACCTCAGTCTTCTTTCCAAACTACCTCTGCTGAGCCAGTGATCTGAGGCAGCAAAGAAAGACAGGGGCAGCAGCAATATGCTTGTTCTACCACATTTATTGAACATTTGTTGCCTGTCACATCTGTGTTGCTTGCTGGGGTGACAAACAGGAAACGCGTTCCAGAAGCTGATGGTCTACTTTGAAAGGCAATCAATTTGAGGCAATTAAACTCCATGATGTGGGAGCCACAGGGGCTGTGAAGGCTTCCTGTGAGCCTGACTTCCCAGATCAAAGGAAAGCTCTTTCCATTTCCCAAGGTTCCATAGTGAGGTACTCTTCCAACAGCGCCTCCCCTGCCCCAGCTCCTCTGCACTCCTTCTTCCACTGCAGCTGCTGACAAAGGTCCAGCAGTGGAGGAAGGAGTGCAGAGAGAGACATTCATCTGATAGACAAGCAGAGAGGCAGTTTCCAGTGAGGGGCTGAAGGATGGGGGTCTCTTGGGTCATACCGGCGCTAGAAGATTTGCCATCTCACCGGCAATAGCACTTATCTCCAAAGCAAGAGCAGAGGGAAGCCCTGAGACCATGGTTATGAAAAATGGCCTTCTCTCTGCATGGCACTTATACAATGAGACCTATAATGATTGTCCTTGTGTCTTGTCCACAGACACTACATAGGGCAAATATTGATAGCTGTGTTCCAGTGGAAAGAGGCATGAAGTTGGGGTTAGGGATTTGTATTTGAGTTCTGGCCAAACCACTTACTAGCTATGTGACCTTGGGTAATTTATTTACTTTCCTTGCCTCTGTTTCCTACTCTGTCAAATGAGGTTAGTAATAGTATTTTGGGGCTTCCCTGGTAAATCAGCTGGTAAAGAATCCAGGAGACCCTGGTTGGATTTCTGGATCTGGACGATCCCCTGGAGAAGGAATAGGCTACCCACTCCAGTGTTCTTTGGTTTCACTGGTGGCTCAGACAGTAAAGAATATTTTGATTAGGATCAAATGAGATCATATGTTTTAAAATTCCTCAATAGAGATGGGCTTCTGGTGGTTCAGTGGTAGATCTGCCTTGCAGTGCAAGGTACTGGTTTGATCCCTGGCCCAGGAAGATCCCACACCTGGAGCAGCTGGACCAGGTAAAGAATCTGGGGGTGGTGCAAGGGAGGCCTTTTGAGCCATTTTTTGATCTGAGGCAGCAAAGAAAGACAGGGGCAGCAGCAATATGCTTGTTCTACCACATTTATTGAACATTTGTTGCCTGTCACATCTGTGTTGCTTGCTGGGGTGACAAACAGGAAACGCGTTCCAGAAGCTGATGGTCTACTTTGAAAGGCAATCAATTTGAGGCAATTAAACTCCATGATGTGGGAGCCACAGGGGCTGTGAAGGCTTCCTGTGAGCCTGACTTCCCAGATCAAAGGAAAGCTCTTTCCATTTCCCAAGGTTCCATAGTGAGGTACTCTTCCAACAGCGCCTCCCCTGCCCCAGCTCCTCTGCACTCCTTCTTCCACTGCAGCTGCTGACAAAGGTCCAGCAGTGGAGGAAGGAGTGCAGAGAGAGACATTCATCTGATAGACAAGCAGAGAGGCAGTTTCCAGTGAGGGGCTGAAGGATGGGGGTCTCTTGGGTCATACCGGCGCTAGAAGATTTGCCATCTCACCGGCAATAGCACTTATCTCCAAAGCAAGAGCAGAGGGAAGCCCTGAGACCATGGTTATGAAAAATGGCCTTCTCTCTGCATGGCACTTATACAATGAGACCTATAATGATTGTCCTTGTGTCTTGTCCACAGACACTACATAGGGCAAATATTGATAGCTGTGTTCCAGTGGAAAGAGGCATGAAGTTGGGGTTAGGGATTTGTATTTGAGTTCTGGCCAAACCACTTACTAGCTATGTGACCTTGGGTAATTTATTTACTTTCCTTGCCTCTGTTTCCTACTCTGTCAAATGAGGTTAGTAATAGTATTTTGGGGCTTCCCTGGTAAATCAGCTGGTAAAGAATCCAGGAGACCCTGGTTGGATTTCTGGATCTGGACGATCCCCTGGAGAAGGAATAGGCTACCCACTCCAGTGTTCTTTGGTTTCACTGGTGGCTCAGACAGTAAAGAATATTTTGATTAGGATCAAATGAGATCATATGTTTTAAAATTCCTCAATAGAGATGGGCTTCCCTGGTGGTTCAGTGGGTAAAGAATCTGCCTTGCAGTGCAAGGGGTACTGGTTTGATCCCTGGCCCAGGAAGATCCCACACGCCCTGGAGCAGCTGGACCAGTGTTTTCAATTACAAGCCAGCACTCTGGAGCACATACGCCCAGAGCTGGTGCTCTGCAATGGGAGAGGCCACTATGATGGGAGGTTCACACAGGCCAATGAATAAAGATGGATGAAAATAAATAGATTAAAAAGTCAATGAAAAGAGGCCAAAATTTTTAAAAATTCCTCCATAGAGCCTGATATACTATGCGTAATCCATGAGTGCTTACTGGCTGCTGTTATTAAAATACCTCTTCTTTCTCTCACTAGTACTAATAAAAGCAGCAGCAGCATCTTTATACCAATTCCTCCTCCCCTTTTCTGGCCTGTCTACCCCTCAGCTAGCTGAGTGTGTGAGCAACCGGGGAACAGAGAATGCAACAATACAGAGATGTCGTCAGGTGGGTCCAGGCAGCTTCCTAGCAAAGAAATGACAGTTGTTGCCAGAGGACTTCTGGCATTGGGGGTTGGCGAGACGGCTGAGTTCATGTACTCAGAATACTACACCCCGCTGAGGAGGTTAACTTGTACATTTCATCTGATGAGTGTATTAAAGCAGTAATCAGTTCAGTGCAGCGCTCTTTCTGGGAATTAATGACTGGGCAGACAATACGGTCCGCTTTGCAGCCATTAGTGCTGGGCTATTACTGATTCTGAGAAGGACTACTTTAGGTCTCTGGTGAGGGTATGAACCAAATGTTTTGCTAGATTGGCTGATTGAGGAGATGCACTTGGGACTTTGAGACTCAATGTCCTCCCCATTAGCCATTCAGCTGCGTGTACCACTTTGATCTGTTCCATGCTTGCACTAATAATGCTTGTATGTTTGGGCACATTTTAAGCAATGTGATGGCCAATGTCATTGTCAAACCCCAAATTAGAGAGTACCTTTTAAGTGGAAAGCACTTACCTTTGACATAAAATGTCATTTGGGAGACAATGGATGGTGACTTTGGTTGCCTTTGGTTACCGCTCTACAACCTAATAGCTTTTGGGTTGCCAGCTCTGGGTTTTGGTATTCAAGAAGTTATTATCAAGACTATTCCTCCTGTTTCTCTCTCCCACTCTCTCTACTTCCCTCTTTTCATTCCTTTGCTTCAAGAACATTGAATAGGAGATCTACCCTCTTAACAAATTCTACATGTACAACACTATATTGTTAACTCTTGGTGCTTGGTTGTACACTGGATCTCTAGAGCTTATTAATACGATATAATATTAAGTTTATACTCATTGACCAACAATTTTCCCTTTCCCCCATCATCTGTTCTGGCAATGATAATTCTGTACTCTACTTCTGTGAGTTTGACTATTCTATATTCTTTATAGAAGTGGAATCATGTAGTCTTTGTCCTTCTGTGACTGGCTCATCTCACTTAGCATAATGTCCTCCAGGTTCATCCATGTTGTCACAAGTGGCAGAATTTCCTTATTTTTTAAGGCTGAAAAGTATTCCATTACATGTATAAGACGTATTTTCTTTGCTCATCTGTGAGTGGACATTTGGGCTGTTTCCATGTCTTGGCTATTGTGACTGGTGCTCCTCTGAACATGGAAGTGAAGGTATCTCTAAGACACTTACTTCAACTATTTGGGTCACTGACTCACATGGCAGTACTATCACAGGTATGTGCATATTTCCAAGCTCATCAAAAAATGTGCATTAAATGTGTTCAATGTTTGGTGTATCAATTATACTTCAATAAGACTCTTCCTTCTCAACTCTGCTGCAGAGCTGTTTGCAGCCCTGGAGATTTGCCTTCTTTATGCATTTCTAGAAGCTGCTCTGACTTGCTCCCCGCCACAGGGGCACCTAAGTACCTCCCAGCACTGTTTTAGACCTCCGGAGCACATGATACTCATGGGGGAGGGAAGGAAGTGAATAAAGCAAAGATCAGAGTTTAAGGACCCATCAATCATCACTTTGCTGGTCAATGTCAGAGACAGAACTGATATTAGTGTTTCTGCCTTCAAGTTCAGAGCCACTTCTCCCTGATTGCATCAGAGAAGTCTATGTGTTCTCTGAGGAAGAGCTACACAAAGCACTGATTGGCTCTAAAATGATGAGTTGGACGCAGAGTGCAGATCAAGGCACTGCTTCACTCATTGAGAAGGTCTTACTAGGAAATAAATTTCAGCTACATTGAACAGTGTGCTTAGTGATACGTTGCTTTCCATTCTGGTTCAAGCTCCTGATCTACCCTCTTAACAAATTCTACATGTACAACACTATATTGTTAACTCTTGGTGCTTGGTTGTACACTGGATCTCTAGAGCTTATTAATACGATATAATATTAAGTTTATACTCATTGACCAACAATTTTCCCTTTCCCCCATCATCTGTTCTGGCAATGATAATTCTGTACTCTACTTCTGTGAGTTTGACTATTCTATATTCTTTATAGAAGTGGAATCATGTAGTCTTTGTCCTTCTGTGACTGGCTCATCTCACTTAGCATAATGTCCTCCAGGTTCATCCATGTTGTCACAAGTGGCAGAATTTCCTTATTTTTTAAGGCTGAAAAGTATTCCATTACATGTATAAGACGTATTTTCTTTGCTCATCTGTGAGTGGACATTTGGGCTGTTTCCATGTCTTGGCTATTGTGACTGGTGCTCCTCTGAACATGGAAGTGAAGGTATCTCTAAGACACTTACTTCAACTATTTGGGTCACTGACTCACATGGCAGTACTATCACAGGTATGTGCATATTTCCAAGCTCATCAAAAAATGTGCATTAAATGTGTTCAATGTTTGGTGTATCAATTATACTTCAATAAGACTCTTCCTTCTCAACTCTGCTGCAGAGCTGTTTGCAGCCCTGGAGATTTGCCTTCTTTATGCATTTCTAGAAGCTGCTCTGACTTGCTCCCCGCCACAGGGGCACCTAAGTACCTCCCAGCACTGTTTTAGACCTCCGGAGCACATGATACTCATGGGGGAGGGAAGGAAGTGAATAAAGCAAAGATCAGAGTTTAAGGACCCATCAATCATCACTTTGCTGGTCAATGTCAGAGACAGAACTGATATTAGTGTTTCTGCCTTCAAGTTCAGAGCCACTTCTCCCTGATTGCATCAGAGAAGTCTATGTGTTCTCTGAGGAAGAGCTACACAAAGCACTGATTGGCTCTAAAATGATGAGTTGGACGCAGAGTGCAGATCAAGGCACTGCTTCACTCATTGAGAAGGTCTTACTAGGAAATAAATTTCAGCTACATTGAACAGTGTGCTTAGTGATACGTTGCTTTCCATTCTGGTTCAAGCTCCTGATCCTGTCAAAGATGAGTATGTGGCCCATACTTTGAGTAGTAGTGGCCTAGAGTATCAGAATTGTAAGCTCTGTAGAGGTAAGAGATCACGTCTGTCTTAATAATCTTAATAACTACCTACCATTTATTTATCTGAGCTTTCAGATATTGTGCTAAGGTGTATATATAAACTCCTCTACAACCTTATGAGATTGACACTACTATGAATCACATTTTACATCTGAAGAAACTGATGAATGGGAAACTTAAGTAGCTTTTCTGCAGTTATATATTTTATCAGTGAAGAAGCTGAGTTTTGAACTCAGACCCCCTGACTTAAGGGAACACACTATTTGCTATAATGTTGCATACCTCTCATGTCACTGTGGTATTCCCAGGGTAAAGTTCAGAAGTAATATGCATTTTTGAAAAGGATGAAATATTTTCTTAGGGTGAGTAGACAGTGCTGGGGAGCCAAAGGGTACATCATAGGAGGAGTCAGATGGCAAGACAGAGGCTGAAAGAAAGAATGACCAAATTGTCTCCTAATGCCAGAATTTATGAATTAGAATGGGATACTGACACTTAATAAAGAAAATTTTAAAAGACATAAGAAAACCACCCATAACTTGACACCACATGAGCTGGGAGCAAGTGAGAAACGTGAGCTAGCCCCAGAATGTTTGTCATCCTATTTAGAAGCTTAGGAGGAGCCCAGTTTGTGTCCAGTCAAGAATCAGGTCATTTGGGGACCATAATTTCATAAGACAGACATGGGCACTTTCATACAATCTTCCCCAAGTAACTCTGTTCAACAAATTTAGGATAGGGCATAGTCCTTGGAGTCAGATAGACTGAGTTCAAATGAAGAACATTAGAAATAAATAGAAGGGTAAGTTTAAAAAGTCTCTTTCATTCTCTTATTTCTCTAAAATATAGGATACTGACTAAAGAAATATTTCAAAAAATTTTTCTCTGAGGAAGAGCTACACAAAGCACTGATTGGCTCTAAAATGATGAGTTGGACGCAGAGTGCAGATCAAGGCACTGCTTCACTCATTGAGAAGGTCTTACTAGGAAATAAATTTCAGCTACATTGAACAGTGTGCTTAGTGATACGTTGCTTTCCATTCTGGTTCAAGCTCCTGATCCTGTCAAAGATGAGTATGTGGCCCATACTTTGAGTAGTAGTGGCCTAGAGTATCAGAATTGTAAGCTCTGTAGAGGTAAGAGATCACGTCTGTCTTAATAATCTTAATAACTACCTACCATTTATTTATCTGAGCTTTCAGATATTGTGCTAAGGTGTATATATAAACTCCTCTACAACCTTATGAGATTGACACTACTATGAATCACATTTTACATCTGAAGAAACTGATGAATGGGAAACTTAAGTAGCTTTTCTGCAGTTATATATTTTATCAGTGAAGAAGCTGAGTTTTGAACTCAGACCCCCTGACTTAAGGGAACACACTATTTGCTATAATGTTGCATACCTCTCATGTCACTGTGGTATTCCCAGGGTAAAGTTCAGAAGTAATATGCATTTTTGAAAAGGATGAAATATTTTCTTAGGGTGAGTAGACAGTGCTGGGGAGCCAAAGGGTACATCATAGGAGGAGTCAGATGGCAAGACAGAGGCTGAAAGAAAGAATGACCAAATTGTCTCCTAATGCCAGAATTTATGAATTAGAATGGGATACTGACACTTAATAAAGAAAATTTTAAAAGACATAAGAAAACCACCCATAACTTGACACCACATGAGCTGGGAGCAAGTGAGAAACGTGAGCTAGCCCCAGAATGTTTGTCATCCTATTTAGAAGCTTAGGAGGAGCCCAGTTTGTGTCCAGTCAAGAATCAGGTCATTTGGGGACCATAATTTCATAAGACAGACATGGGCACTTTCATACAATCTTCCCCAAGTAACTCTGTTCAACAAATTTAGGATAGGGCATAGTCCTTGGAGTCAGATAGACTGAGTTCAAATGAAGAACATTAGAAATAAATAGAAGGGTAAGTTTAAAAAGTCTCTTTCATTCTCTTATTTCTCTAAAATATAGGATACTGACTAAAGAAATATATTTTCTCATGGGATTATATATAGAGATTTCTCTCTATCGCTCTTTCTGAAATAAGTAAAGCATAAAAGGGTGATGGAGTAAATAGACCTATACAAATAAAAGACTTTACAGTTTATATGACAGTATTTTATGTACAGTATTAACTCTAAGCAAGCAATTAAAATTTGAGCTTATGATTTAGCACATAGAGCAATAATTAAAAAGTAATACAAATAGACAATCTAAGTAGATTTATACCTATTAAAGTAATAATGAGTAAATAATGAACAACCTTCCAAAAGAGAAAGCACCAAGCTCAGAAGAATTTATGCAAATTTCCTAAAATACTTTTAGAAGATAGAAGCAGAGAGAATACTACTTTGGAACTCATTCTAGAAGGCCAGAGAACTACACAGCAATCTCTCTTTTTAACAGAGTTGCAAAAGTTCTGAACAAAACATTAGAAAACTCAAACCCAATGATGTAGAAAAAGAATTATGCATTGTGACCAAGTGAAAGTTACACCAAATGTGCCTGGTTGGTTCAGCATTCAGCGATCAATTAGTGCAATTCACTGCATCAACAAGTTAAAGAAAAAAAAGTTACATGACTATTTTAATAAATGCAGAAAAAACATTTGATAAAATCCAACAATCATTCATGATAAAAAGAGAACTCCCAAGAAATTAGAAATAGAGGGAAGCTCCCTCAAATCAATAAGGAACACAGCAAAACACCCATAGCATACTTAATGATGAGAAACTTGAAGCCTTCCTGCCATCAGGAACAAGATGAGTGTTACTGGATCACCTCTCACAAGTGCTTTTCAACATTGTACTATGTCTCGGCGAATGTAATGAGACAAGAAAAGAAAAGAAAAGATATACAGATTGGGAAGATAGAAATAAAACTGTCTTTGTTCACAGATGACATGATTATCTAAGTAGAAAATCTGAAAGAATCTACCAAAAATCCTCCTGGAACTAATAAGGAATTAAAGCAAGGTTGGAAGATACAGTGTTAATATACAAAAGTTCATCACTTTCCTATATACCAGCAATGAACACACGGAATTTTACTTTAATTTTTGTGGAATTTTACTTTTAAAAAACACACTACTATTTACTTTGGCACACATACAAAAAGAAATACTTAGGTATAAACCTACAAAAGTACAGAAATTTCCTTTTTGCTTTTCAAAAGTTCACTTTACACCACTTCATTTTTATGAAAGACCTGCATTAGTATATATTTCCACTAACTGAAAGAATTTGAGCAGGATTTTTTACAAAAAAAAAAACAAAAAAAAAAACAAAGGGAAAACATCATATAGTGTCTGTTTTGCAGGGAGCTGCTAAAGAGGCAGCACGTACCCCAAGCAGCCAGAGTGGCGCTTCCCAGCTCTTTCCCCGGTAACTGCACTTGGCATCACAGCATCAAGTCACTGCAGCTCTGGTCTTCCCAGGTGGTACTAGTGGTAAAGACTCCAGTTGCCAAGGCAGAAAACATGAGACGCAGGTTTGATCCCCAGGTCAGGAAGGTCCCCTGGACGAGGTCATGGCAACCCACGCCAGTATTCTTGCCTGGAGAATTCCATGGGCAGAGGAGCCTGGCGGGCTACTGTTCATGGGGTCGCAAAAAATCAGACTCGACTGAAGCAAGTTAGCATGCACTGCAGCTTCGAATGGCATCTGTGAGCATCTATCTGTTCTTTTATCTTGCTTTATTAACAAGATGTGTCCTAAGGTAACTGCTTCTCCACTTTTTGCCGTGACAGCATGTGAAAGGCTTCGTAAGAACTTCCACTTTTGTATACTGGGGAAATACTGTATGTACGGGATACAGTTGAAGATAATTACAAAACTCTGATGAGGGATATCAAGGAAAAACTACATGAATGGAGAGAAAGTTCATTTTCTTGGATAAGGAGATACAATTTTCCAAGATGTCAGTTCTTCCTGCCTTGATGTATAGATTCAGTGTAATTCCAGTCAAAATCTCACTAAGCTATTTTGTGAATATCAACAAGCTGTTTCTAGAGAATAAATGAGAGCTGAAAGACTCAAGATAGACAGTTTGATACTGAAGGAAGACTGGCCCTACTAGACTAAAAGCCTTACTATAAAGCTACAGTAATGAAGACAGTGTGGTATTGGTGAAAGAGTAGACAAATAGATCAATGGAACAGAATAGAGACATCAGAAATAGACTCTCGAAAATATAGGTGACCGATCTTTGACAAAGAGCAAAAGCAGCATAATAGAGCAGAGACAGCCTTTTCAACAAATGGTGTTAGAACACTTGGGCCTCTATATGCCAAAAAAAAAAAAAAAAGGGAATCCAGTTTTGGATTCAGTTTTGAATTTGAAGTGTGTAAGTGATCTTACATACTTCACAAGAATTAACTCAAAATGAATAATAGAATTACATGTAAAAATTCAGAGCTATAAAACTGCTCTGAAAAATAAAATTTATTAATTAAAAACATAGTATAAAAGGCATACATAAAGAACTAATAGATACATTTAAATGAAAGCATACAAAATATTCAGATAAATAAGAAGATTTCATTTAAATTTCCTGGGGAAAGGGAGCATAAGGGGTAAAATCAATATCAACAATTACATTAAGTTTTAATTGAAAAACATGAATTAAAAGGCAGAGATTGTTAGCCTATATAAAAACAAGATTCAGCTATATACGGTCTACAAAAGATGCATTTTAATGCAAAGACACAAATGTATACCATGCACAAAGTAACCAAAAGAAGAATGGAGTGGCTATATTAAAATCAAGATAAACTTTAAGACAAAGTGTATTATCAGAGATAAAGAGTAACATGTCATAAATATGAAAGGTTCAATGCATCAGAAAGGCACAACAATCATAAATGTATATGCATTTAATAGAGGAGTTTCAAAATGACAAAGAGAGGTATCAACAAAATTAAAGGAGAAGCAAGACATTAACAGTCTTTTCTAAATAATTGATAGAATAACTGCACTAAAGAAAAAATTAAAATATAGATGATACAAACAACTTATCAACCACCCTGAAATCAAAATTTGATTAATGCAGCTTTTTAAAGAAGCTGTGAAAACAACAAAGGAAATCCAAAGTAAGTAGAAGAAAGGATATAAAAAGAAAAGAAAAACAATAGACAATATTAATCATGTCAAAAGCTAGTTCTTCTAAAATATCAATGAAATTGATTAATGTCTTTTGTGCCTAATTAAGAACAAAAGGGAAAAGAAACAGGCTACTAGGATCAAGAGTGAAAGTGAGCTTATCACTGCATGTCTAACAGACATTAAAAGGATAGTAAGGGAATGCTCTGAACAAATGCCACTCCAGTTCTTGCCTGGGAAATCCCATGAACAGAGGAGCCAGGTGGGCTAGAGTCCATGGGCTCTCAAAGAGTCAGACAGGACTGAGCATGCATGTACATGCACATGAACAAATTTATGCCAATAATTTGAAAACTTATATGTTAGACAAGTTATCTGAACAGCACAACTTACCAAAACAGACACAAGACAAAATATTCAAAAACTGTATAACCCTATGTCTGTTAAATAAGTTAAAGGTTGTTTCATTGGTGAATATTATCAATCATTTAAGGGAAAGAAAAAACCACACCTGTTTTACACAATGCCTTATCAGAAAATAGGCACAAAGGGAACAATTTCAGATTTTTAAAGTAAGGCTGGCATAACCCTGACAACAAAATATGAGATAAGCCATTAGTAAAATTACAGAACAATATTTCTCATGAACATAGACATAAAGATACACACCAACTATTCTCATTTAATCTAAAAATATGTAAAAATGATAATCCATCACAACCAAGAATAGTTAATCCTTGGGAGACAAGATTATCTTCATACATGAAAAATAATCCATACAGTTCACAATATTAACACATAAGAATAACAGTATTTTATAATTTCAATAAACATGGGAAAAGTATTTGACAAAATTCAGCACTAATTTTTAATAAACTCTCAGCAAATAAGCATTTCATAGGACCATCCTAAATCAGACAAAAGATATAAATGAAAAACCTGCAACTAACATCATATTTATGGTGATATATTGAATGCTTTCAACCTAAGATCAGGAAAAAGGAAATATGCCCATGCTTGCTAATTTTATACAACATTGTACAGGCAGTTCCAGTCAGAAAAACTGCAAAAAGAAACAAAAGACAAATATTTGGAAAGGAACAAGTAAGACTGTCTATATCTGCAGATGGTACGGTTGTTAATGTTAAAACGCTAAGGAATCTACAGGCATCTACTTTAAGAAGTGAATTTAGGAATATTATTGGATATAAAATTATTATGCAAAAAGGAAAAACCTGAAATTCCATTTATAATAGCATCAAAGCCATAAAGATCACATTTCTGAAAATAAAAAAACACAGATGAAAGCTAGATAATTAGAAATATTGGCCAATTTATGGAACGGAAGATGCAATTTTGTACAAATGTCAATTTTCCTCAAATTGATTTTTGGATCCAATGCAATTCTGTTCAAAATCTCATTCACAGCTTTTGCATAAAAATGATAAACTGATTCTAAAACATGCAAAGGAAAAGGATGTTGTATATCTATAGAAATATTGATAAAAACAATTCTAGAGTAGCTCCTGTCGACCAAAAAAAACCAAACAGCTTGAGAGTTGTGGGTTAAGTTTTATTTGGGGCATAATTAGGACTGCAGCCCAGGAGGCAGCATCCCAGATAGCTCTGAGAGATGGCTCCAAAGAGGCAGTGGGAGGAAAATCAATATATAAGATTTTGGTGAAGGGCGAGTTCAAATAATATTAAACAAAGGGTTTTTATTTTACAAATGGTTTCCGGTTAATTATGAGGATATGTCGTCTTCAGGAAGGAATTTAGCGCTTTACTAGGTGTGAGAAGATGCAAGGATTGAGATGGTAAAGTCTGTTCCTAAAAGCGTTTGCCTATCCGAAGCCCTGCCCACCGGCTTCCTTGGAGCACAGAGTGCTGATTTCCGTCAGGGGGTGCTGAGAGTCAGCAGCTCCCAACAGCACAGCGTTCAATCTCTGCAGAGGCAGATGGCAAATGCCCTTGTTGTCCATTTGTAGTTGACACTACTATGACCTGATTTATAGATTTACTATAAAGGCTATAGCAACCATGAAAGTTTGGTACTGGAATAAATATTAGCAAATACTGACGCTGACAGTGGAGAAACAGACTAATTTTATACAACATTGTACAGGCAGTTCCAGTCAGAAAAACTGCAAAAAGAAACAAAAGACAAATATTTGGAAAGGAACAAGTAAGACTGTCTATATCTGCAGATGGTACGGTTGTTAATGTTAAAACGCTAAGGAATCTACAGGCATCTACTTTAAGAAGTGAATTTAGGAATATTATTGGATATAAAATTATTATGCAAAAAGGAAAAACCTGAAATTCCATTTATAATAGCATCAAAGCCATAAAGATCACATTTCTGAAAATAAAAAAACACAGATGAAAGCTAGATAATTAGAAATATTGGCCAATTTATGGAACGGAAGATGCAATTTTGTACAAATGTCAATTTTCCTCAAATTGATTTTTGGATCCAATGCAATTCTGTTCAAAATCTCATTCACAGCTTTTGCATAAAAATGATAAACTGATTCTAAAACATGCAAAGGAAAAGGATGTTGTATATCTATAGAAATATTGATAAAAACAATTCTAGAGTAGCTCCTGTCGCCCAAAAAAACCAAACAGCTTGAGAGTTGTGGGTTAAGTTTTATTTGGGGCATAATTAGGACTGCAGCCCAGGAGGCAGCATCCCAGATAGCTCTGAGAGATGGCTCCAAAGAGGCAGTGGGAGGAAAATCAATATATAAGATTTTGGTGAAGGGCGAGTTCAAATAATATTAAACAAAGGGTTTTTATTTTACAAATGGTTTCCGGTTAATTATGAGGATATGTCGTCTTCAGGAAGGAATTTAGCGCTTTACTAGGTGTGAGAAGATGCAAGGATTGAGATGGTAAAGTCTGTTCCTAAAAGCGTTTGCCTATCCGAAGCCCTGCCCACCGGCTTCCTTGGAGCACAGAGTGCTGATTTCCGTCAGGGGGTGCTGAGAGTCAGCAGCTCCCAACAGCACAGCGTTCAATCTCTGCAGAGGCAGATGGCAAATGCCCTTGTTGTCCATTTGTAGTTGACACTACTATGACCTGATTTATAGATTTACTATAAAGGCTATAGCAACCATGAAAGTTTGGTACTGGAATAAATATTAGCAAATAGATCAATGGAACAGAACTGACAGTGGAGAAACAGACTCACACCACATTGTCATTTGAGTAGTTTAACTTTAAATGAATTATTAACCTAAATAAAAAAAGCTAAAACCCTTAAACTTTTAAAAGAAAAAAGTAAACCATTTCTGTGACTCAATGGAAGGCAAGTGTTTCTTACAGACGTCACAGAAAACAAAGCTATGAAAAGAGGAAAAAATAATGAATTAGACTTCATCCAAATTAAAATTTCCTAATCAAAAGAAACCATAGAGAGAGAACTTCCCTGGTGGCCCGGTGGGTAAGACTCCACACTCCCAATGCTAGGGGCCAGAGTCTACTTTGGCCACTTGACGTGAAGAGACGACTCATTGGAAAAGAGCCTGATGTTGAGAAAAATAGAAGGATAAAGGAGAAGGGGACGACAGAGGACAAAATGGCTGGGTGGCATCACTGAGTCAATGGACATGAGTTTGAGCCAGCTCCGGGAGAGAGTGAAGGACAGGGAAGTCTGGGTGCTGCCGTCCATGGGGTCACAGCTGCTTGCCTGTTCGCGGAGATTCCCTACGGAAGGGAGAGGAAAGAGAGAGAGAGAAAATGTGAGGTTTGAAGGGAGCAAGGCAGCAGTAAAGAGGAAGAGAAGGACAGCTGGGAATAAACAGAAGCTTATTCAGGAGGGCAGCCCCTGAGAGATTTAGTTACAGAAGTTATACACCCTGGGCTTGGGCGGGAAAAAACGGCGGCGTGCTGGACGGAACTGTGGGGTGTGGGAGTGGGACACGTGAACTACTGATCTGACCACCACGGGGGTATTGGGTGGGACAGGTCCTTTCCAGAACCAGGAACTGGGAGCCCTGGGTCAGTGGGGACACCTGAACTACTGGTCTGACCACCACAGGGGGTCGTAAACACAGTATTTATTACTCCTTATCGGCCTTTTGCACAAAGGTATGTCATCTTCCAGGAAGGGCTGGAACCTTCGCAAGGGGAATGAGTCCTTGGTAACTAGGACAGAGGTCATGGGGCCTCCTGTCAGTCCTGACAACAAAGAGTTGGACGTGACTGAGCAATTGAACTGAACTGAAGGGAAAGAGATTCCACATGCTCCAATGAGGACCCAGCATCGCCACACAAATAAATAAGTAAAGTATTAGAAGGAAAACGTAGCAAATAAGCATGCAAGCCACATAAGGAAAATATATTCACAGAACAATTGTATGAAAAAGATCTCATAACTAGGGTGTGTATGTGAGTGTTCGTCAGTTGTATCTGACTCTTTGGGACCCAATGACAGGCTTGGAAAAATAATGAATTAGACTTCATCCAAATTAAAATTTCCTAATCAAAAGAAACCATAGAGAGAGAACTTCCCTGGTGGCCCGGTGGGTAAGACTCCACACTCCCAATGCTAGGGGCCAGAGTCTACTTTGGCCACTTGACGTGAAGAGACGACTCATTGGAAAAGAGCCTGATGTTGAGAAAAATAGAAGGATAAAGGAGAAGGGGACGACAGAGGACAAAATGGCTGGGTGGCATCACTGAGTCAATGGACATGAGTTTGAGCCAGCTCCGGGAGAGAGTGAAGGACAGGGAAGTCTGGGTGCTGCCGTCCATGGGGTCACAGCTGCTTGCCTGTTCGCGGAGATTCCCTACGGAAGGGAGAGGAAAGAGAGAGAGAGAAAATGTGAGGTTTGAAGGGAGCAAGGCAGCAGTAAAGAGGAAGAGAAGGACAGCTGGGAATAAACAGAAGCTTATTCAGGAGGGCAGCCCCTGAGAGATTTAGTTACAGAAGTTATACACCCTGGGCTTGGGCGGGAAAAAACGGCGGCGTGCTGGACGGAACTGTGGGGTGTGGGAGTGGGACACGTGAACTACTGATCTGACCACCACGGGGGTATTGGGTGGGACAGGTCCTTTCCAGAACCAGGAACTGGGAGCCCTGGGTCAGTGGGGACACCTGAACTACTGGTCTGACCACCACAGGGGGTCGTAAACACAGTATTTATTACTCCTTATCGGCCTTTTGCACAAAGGTATGTCATCTTCCAGGAAGGGCTGGAACCTTCGCAAGGGGAATGAGTCCTTGGTAACTAGGACAGAGGTCATGGGGCCTCCTGTCAGTCCTGACAACAAAGAGTTGGACGTGACTGAGCAATTGAACTGAACTGAAGGGAAAGAGATTCCACATGCTCCAATGAGGACCCAGCATCGCCACACAAATAAATAAGTAAAGTATTAGAAGGAAAACGTAGCAAATAAGCATGCAAGCCACATAAGGAAAATATATTCACAGAACAATTGTATGAAAAAAGATCTCATAACTAGGGTGTGTATATGTGTGAGTGTTCGTTGCTCAGTTGTATCTGACTCTTTGGGACCCAATGACAGGCTTCTCTGTCCATGGGATTTGAAACTTCAGGCAAGAATACTGGAGTGGGTAGCCATTCCCCTCTCCAGGGGATCTTCCTGACACAGTCTCCTACATTGTAGGCAAATTCTTTACCATCTGAACCACCGTGGAAGCCCCTCATAGCCAGTATGTATTAAGAAATCCTACCGCTCAATAATAAGAAGTCAGACCACCTAGTTGTGTGAAGAACAAAGTATTTGAGCACCCACTTAACAAAAGAAGACCTAAGAATGGTCAAAAGGCACCTGAAAAGTATTACCCATTATCTGTAATCAGGCCAGTGCAAATTAAAACCACAGTGAGAAACACACTCACCAAAATGGCTGACCTAAAATGACTGATACGCCACCAAGTACGGAGATGATGTGGAACAAAAAGAAACATCATACACTGTCGTTTGGAATGCAAAACGGTAAAACTATTTTGGGGAAAAAAATCTACTAGCTTCCTATAAGACTAAACATAACACCTGCCTTTTGATTCAGAAATTCAACTTCTAGGAATCTCCCCAAGAAAACTGAAAGTATTTGTCTACACAATAACCTGTACAAAGTTAATAATAGCAGTTTTATTCATAATAGCTAAAAATCAGAAACAACCTGGGTGCCTTTCAAAAGAAGAATGGTTTAAAAAGCAGTGATACAGTCAAACAATGGAATACTACTCAGAACTAAAAAGGAGTGGATTGCTGACACACGCAATAACTTGGATTAATCTCAAAATAGCATGTTGAGTGAAAGAAGTCTTACATGATTCTTATTATATAACTCTCAAACAAGCAAGAGTAATTTTTATAGAAAAACATCAAATTTGGATAGATAGTATGGGAATTACTTCCTGGGAAAATGATGATATTTTATATTTTGATATGCATTTATTTTATCTATGTGTATTCATTTATTAAAAACCAGAGAATGAATACTGTAATTTGAGTATTTCATATATATTTATATAAAAATAAAAACCCTTGAAATTTTTTAGTTGATTATTTAATGCTGGTGTTTTGTGGGAAAGATACTGATGTCTATAATTAATTTTGCATTGTGCTCCCTCCAAAAACCTTGGATTAATAATGGATTGAGTGATGGATAGGTATGTGACAAAACAAATGCAGTAAAACTATAATGTAGAAACTAGACGATGATAATATATATGTTCATTCTAAAATTATTTCTACTTTACTACAAGTTTATTTTCAAAGTCACAATAAAGTATTGGGAAATGGCCAATAATGGAGATATTAAAATAATAACCTGTAAAAAGGCAGGAGAATGGTTTCTTCCGAAAGAGCAGATGAGATAGATAGAAAAGAGATAACAATATGGTATACTTATAAGAGGGTTTTCCTCATAGCTCAGTTGATAAAGAATCTGCCTGAAATGCAGGAGACCCAGCTCAGGAAGATTCCCTGGAAAAGGAAACGGCAACCCACTCCAGTATTCTGGCCTGGAGAATCTTATGGACAGAGGAGCCCGATAGGCTACAGTCCATGGGTTCACAAAGAATCGTACATGACTGACGCAACTTAGTATGCAGGAATACTTAAACATAATCCTATCAATAATGCTCTGAATGTAAATAGTTGAAAGACTGCCCAGAAAAGCAAGAGATTGTAATAATGGATCAAAAAACAAAGACCCAATAATAGGCTATTTGTAAGAAACACAATTTAAATCTAAAAACTCAGATTGGTTGACTGTAATAGGGCAGAAAAAAATAAGCGATGCAACTGCTAAACATAAAGCTGGCATGACTATATTCCTATCAGAGTAGGCTTAAATATAAGAAAAATTTCCATGTAAAAGAAGGATATCCACAGCAACAACATTGTTGATTAGTCAAGAAGACACAATAATCCTTAACGTGTATGCATCTAGGATAGAGCCAGCTGATAGACTGGCTGATGGAATATACACTTTCCTCAAGTACGCATTGTATGTTTGCTAAGAAAGACCATACGCTGGGGCACAACAAATCAAGTCTAAATAAATTTCAGAGTGTGTTCTCTGACCATAATGGAATTAAAAAATCAAGAACTAAAAGAAGTCTTAAAAATGTTCAACTATTTGGAAATTTCAAGTGATTCATGGGACAGTAAAGAAATTCTGTAAGAGACTGTTGAACATTTCAGACTCAATGACAGCAAAACCACAGCACATCAAAAAATGTGTGGTGTTCTAAAGAAGTGCTGTCAGAGAAGTCCATAGCTTCAAATACTTACATTAGCAAGAGGGAATGGTCTAACAGCTACATTTCACCTTTTATTTCAGGAAAAGAAGAGGAATGATGAGGAGGAGTAGGGAGAGAGGAAACTTTATTAAACACAGATTTTAGTAAAGATAAGAGTGAAAATCAGTAAATTAGAAAAAGAACACAAAACAGAAAAAAATCAATTAAAGGATAATTTTACAAGATTAATAAAATTGATAAGCCTTTAGTTCTATTAATCAAGAAAAATTAGATGAGACCTCAATTACTGATATTACAATGAAAAAAGGGACTGCTACAGACCCTCCAAATATTAAAAGGATAAAAAGATAATAAGAGAATGTTATGAACAACTTTATGCCAATAAATTCGACAACTTAGACAAAATATTTGACAGATACACATTACAAAAATGGAAAAAAAGACAATAGAAAATATGCATAAACTTATGCTAATTAAATTCATAATTAAAAACCTTCCCACTATAAGAACCCTAGCCCAGGTGTTTCCTTAATGAAGTCTGTCAAGCATTCAATGAAGGAATTCAAATGCTATTTCAACTCCTAGAAAATAGTGGAGGAGAAAACACTTCCCAACACTTTTTATGAACTCAGTATTAACCTGATTCTATAAGTGAAAATATTATAAGAAAGCAAAGCTATAGACCAATATCTCTCATGAACATAGATTCATGTTTACAAAATATAACAATATATTGGAAAAGTGATATATCATGTCCAAGTGGGGTTTATCTGGGAATACAAAGTTGGCTTAATATTTGACTATCAATCCATATAATTCACCATATTATTGGAGTAAAAAAGAAAAATAAATTATCTAAATGGATGCAGGAAATTAATTCAATACAGTTTAAAACCCAGTCGTCTTTAAAAAAAAAAGCCAAAAAAATTTTTCAAGAAGATCTAGAGTGCACAAAGCAGAACTAAGAAGTCTTAAATGTTCAACTATTTGGAAATTTCAAGTGATTCATGGGACAGTAAAGAAATTCTGTAAGAGACTGTTGAACATTTCAGACTCAATGACAGCAAAACCACAGCACATCAAAAATGTGTGGTGTTCTAAAGAAGTGCTGTCAGAGAAGTCCATAGCTTCAAATACTTACATTAGCAAGAGGGAATGGTCTAACAGCTACATTTCACCTTTTATTTCAGGAAAAGAAGAGGAATGATGAGGAGGAGTAGGGAGAGAGGAAACTTTATTAAACACAGATTTTAGTAAAGATAAGAGTGAAAATCAGTAAATTAGAAAAAGAACACAAAACAGAAAAAAATCAATTAAAGGATAATTTTACAAGATTAATAAAATTGATAAGCCTTTAGTTCTATTAATCAAGAAAAATTAGATGAGACCTCAATTACTGATATTACAATGAAAAAGGTGACTGCTACAGACCCTCCAAATATTAAAAGGATAAAAAGATAATAAGAGAATGTTATGAACAACTTTATGCCAATAAATTCGACAACTTAGACAAAATATTTGACAGATACACATTACAAAAATGGAAAAAAAGACAATAGAAAATATGCATAAACTTATGCTAATTAAATTCATAATTAAAAACCTTCCCACTATAAGAACCCTAGCCCAGGTGTTTCCTTAATGAAGTCTGTCAAGCATTCAATGAAGGAATTCAAATGCTATTTCAACTCCTAGAAAATAGTGGAGGAGAAAACACTTCCCAACACTTTTTATGAACTCAGTATTAACCTGATTCTATAAGTGAAAATATTATAAGAAAGCAAAGCTATAGACCAATATCTCTCATGAACATAGATTCATGTTTACAAAATATAACAATATATTGGAAAAGTGATATATCATGTCCAAGTGGGGTTTATCTGGGAATACAAAGTTGGCTTAATATTTGACTATCAATCCATATAATTCACCATATTATTGGAGTAAAAAAGAAAAATAAATTATCTAAATGGATGCAGGAAATTAATTCAATACAGTTTAAAACCCAGTCGTCTTTAAGAAAAAGCAAAATAGCCTCTTAGAGAATGAAAGAGATGAACAGGCAGACTTGGTCAGGAGGCCACCGGTTTCCAAGGAGAAGGAGGAGGAGGGGAGCAAATGTTTTCTAGCCTAAATGTTTGCCATGATAAACACCTACTCTGGAACTAACTGTACTGTCTTGTGGAGGCAAACTATTTTGTATTGAAGTGTCTCATCTAGTCTGGAAGTCTGGAGACCATCCTCCAGTTGATCTTATGTTCATGTTGCAGATTTCAACATGAGTATACAAATATCTATCACATTTCTGTGCACTAACAATGAAGTAGCAGAAACAGAAATAAACGATTCCATTTACTATCATAACAAAAAATAAAATCCCTAAGAACAAATACAAACTAGGAGACAAAAGACCTGTACACTAAAAACTATAAGATATTGTTGAAAGAAATTGAAGAATACATGAAAAAGTAGAAAGATATTTGATTCTCATGGATTATAAGAACTAACATTGTTAAAATATCTGTATTATCTCAAGTAATCTACAAATTTGATGCAATTCCTGTCAAAATTCCCACGGTATTTTTCATGGAAAGAGAACATAAATTTCTAAAATTTATATTTTTAATATTTATATGAAGCTACAAAAAACTCTTTAATAGCCGAAGTAATCTCATGAAAAAAAAAGTGGAGGTATCACACTCCTTGATTTCAAATTGTATTGCAAGCCTATTGTAATCAAAACACCGTAGTATCGGCATGATCAATGAAACAAAGCTAAGAGCCCAATAATAAACCCACACATGTATCGACAACCTATGACAAAGAATACAATGGAGAAAGAACAGTCTATTCAATAAACAATGTTCGGAAAACGGAACAGTCACATGCAAATGAATGAAACTAGACCACTATCTCACATCATACACAAAACCAGCTCAAAATTGATTAGAGAATGAATGTAAAAACTTAAATCATGTGCAAGACTTAAATCATGTACAGACTTAAAACTTGTACAAGAAAAATAGGCAGTACACACTTTAACATCAGTCTTAACAGTATCTTTCTGGGTATGTCTCCTTAAGAAAGGGAAACAAAAGCAAAAATACACAAATGGGACTATATCAAACTAAAAAGCTTCTGTCTAGCAAAGGAAGCTCAAAAGTGTTGAAAGGGGGTTTTTATGAATAACAAAAGATAGCTTTGTTTATTATTATTATATTTTAGATCAATCCAATAGAGTCTTTCTTCACTGTAATGAAAATCCAAGATCACTGATATGCCAGCATCTGCCACCAATTACTCATAATTTATTCCTTCCAAGTCAATCCTAAAGATACTTTTTCCATGGGAGAAAATTAAGAAGGGCGCAGGACCTGTGTGCAGTAAAGCCAATCTACTAATACCATGTTGTGGTGAAGGCCAGTGCAGTGTTTATTGCAGAAAGTTATACAAGGAGCCTGGGATGGCTAGTGCCCTCAAACCCTGCCAGCTTTGTCTATTTTATCACTTAGGCAATACCAAGGTTTTTAGGAGTTTTGTGCCAGAAATAGGCAAGAAAACCAAATTATTTTTTTGTTATGAATCACAATATAACAATAGAGAACAGTAAAATAGTTATATTGATTTTTTTCATATTTAAAAAATTTTTTTATTTTATATTGGAGTAGAGTTTATTAACAGTGCTGTGCTATTTTCAGGTGGATAGCAAAGTGATGCAGTTATACATGTATCCACTTTTTTTTTCAAATTCCCTTTTAGATTATTACAGAATAGTGAGCAGAGCTCCTTGTGCTGTACAGTAGGTCCTTGCTGGTCCATTTTAAGTACAACAGTGTGTACATGTCCCTCCCAAACTCTAGCCGTAAGTTCATCCTAAGGTCTGCAAGTCTATTTCTATTTTGTAAATAAGCTCATTTGTATAACTTTTTTAAAAAAAAGATGCTGTACATAAGCGATATTATATGATAGATGCCTTTCTCTATCTGACTTACTTCAGTTAGTATAATCATCTGTAGCTCCATCTATGTTGCTGCAAATGGCATTATTTCATTCTCTTTAATGATTTAAAAGATGATTTAATGATTTATAAATACCAGGTTAACTCAGTTGGGAAAGGATACTTTTTTTTTCAACAAATGCTGCCAGAATAACTGATATATGTTTGATACAGAAAAAAATTAACCTTGCCCCTTACCTGATGCCAGTCATGAATATTAACGTGACATGGATCATAGACTTTAACACAAGCGCTGAAACTATGAAAGTTAGGGAAAACATCTTTTTGACCCTGGATTATGCACAGTTTTCTTAATTAAGGCACAGAACCCAAAAGCTATGAAAATTTGCTAATTTGGAATTCATCAAAGTTAAAATGATGTGCTCTTCAAAAGACATTGTTTAGAAAGTGAAAAGACAAGCTACAGAGTAGGAGCAGATGTTCATAGCACAAATATTTGATGCAAAACTTTTATCTAGAGACTATAACTCTTAGAATTCAATATTAATAATAAAAACAATCCAATTATAAATGAATAAAAGATTTGAATAGCTCATGTCACAAAAAAAGATATATGAAGAGTCTATGCCGTTTAGTTGCTCAGTAGTTTCCGACCCTTTGTGACCCCACGGCCTGCCATGGGACTCTCCAGGCAAGAATACTGGAGTGGGTTGCCATTTCCTCCTCCAGGGGATCTTCCTGATCCAGGGATCAAATCTGCGTCTCCCGCACTGGCAGGCAAGTCTTTATTACAGAGCCACCAAGGAAGCAAGTTCTTGAAAAGATGTTCAGTCATTGCTGTGTTGTGCTGTGCTATGTCGCTTCAGTCATGTTCGACTCTCTGCAGCTCTATGGACTGTAGCCAGCCAGTCCTCTGCCCATGGGATTTTCTAGGCAACAATACTGGGGTGGGTTGCGGTGTCCTCCTCCAGGGGACCTTCCTGATCCAGGGATTGAATCTGTGTTTCCTGCGGCTCCTACATTGCAGGCAGATTCTTTACTGCTGAGCCATCGAGGAAGCCCCTCTCAGTCATTAGGGAAATGCAAGTTAAAATTACGAGATAGTGGGCTTCCCTGGTGGTCCAGTGGGTAGAGAGTCCCTTTTGCAGTGCAAGGGGCACCGGTTCGATCCCTGGCCCGGGAAGATCCCACATGCCGATCTGGACCGGTGTGTCCAATGACAAGCCAGCGCTCTGGAGTGCATGCGCCCAGAGCCGGTGCTCTGCAGTGAGAGAGGCCACTAAAATTCAAGGCCCACACAGGCCAAAGAATAAAGATGGATGAAAATAAATAAATAACTAAGAAAGAGTTTGTGGCATGAAGTCAAAAAAAAAATTACAAGATAGTAGCACATACCCCAAAAAATGACTTGAAAAAAGACTGAAGGTACCAAGACAAGCACACCAAATGCTGTTGAGAATGTGCACCAACTAGAGTTTTTATGCAATGCAAGTGGAAATGTAAATGGCATAGTCACTTTGGGAAAGAGTTGACCAGTTACTTATAATGTTTAGGATACATTTATCATGTGAGTCAGCAATTTTACATGTAAATATTTCCCACAGAGAAATCAGAGCATATGTCCACATAAGTGTTCATAGCAGCCTCACTCACAGGAACTGAGAACTAGAAAGAACTCACATGCGCAGCAGCAGGTCAGCAGATTCTTTAAAGAGTAGTGATTTGTGTACATATTATGTGAGCCAGTCATTCCTTTTCTAGATAATTACTCGAGAAAAAATGAAACTATAAGTCTATGCAAAGACTAGTGAATGTTAATAGAAGCATTATTTATAATGGCAAAAATTGGAGGTGATTAGCTGCCTATAAACTGGTGTATGGACAAACAAAATTTAGCATATCTATAATATCTATAATATATAATATAGGATGCTGCTCAGCAATATAAAGGAATAAACTACTGATAGCATCAACAACTGGATCAGTCCATGTTATGCTGAGTAAAAGAAGTCAAATAAAAAGGATCACTTACTCCATGATTCCAATTGTGTACAATCCTGGGAAATAACCATTGCTCTACAGTTACAGAAAGGAGATAAATTTTTGCTAGGGGTTAGACTGATTCCAAGCGGATGGGACGGACCTTTCTGGCATGATGGGAATGTTCTGTATCTTGACTTCCGTGGTAGTTATGGGCAGAGAGGCATTTGTTAGACATTGTTAAATTGTGCACCTAAAAAGGATGCATTTTATGTTAATTATTCCTCAATACATCTGATGTAAACAGCTCTGTCTGTGGTTTCAGTGCGCATCATGGACAGAGGAAGCCCAGATGCACATGGAGACTCTTCCCCCAACATGTGCAAGTCCTTTCTGCTTCCTTTCACCGGATACTTCCAAAGCTTTCTAGTAGCAGGTCAGTCACTCTCTGCAAGGCAGAAAGCATCTAGCTCCATATAGGAACAGAAGCATGAAAGAGGAACAGGGATACTCATAGAAGGCCTGGAGCAGCTGGCTGCCAGCTCTGTCCTGAGAGGTGAGGGAGAGCAATGCCAAAGCCCTCTGTCCTAAGTGAGAGGGAAGGGAGGGAGTTGAGGAGTGAGGTGTTATGGCTGACGCATGTATTATACTTGGAAACTCTCCCACAGTTGCTAATCCCATATATATATGGCTTCCCTGCTGACCCAGACGGTAAAGAATCCACGTGTCCTGAAGGAGACCTGGGTTTGATTTCTGCATCAGGAAGATTCCCTGGAGTATTCTTGCCTGGAAAATTCCTTACACAGAGGAGCCTGGCAGCAGAATCACTGTGCTGTACACCTGAAATGAACATCACATTATAAATTATACAGACACACACACACACACACACATACTTCTTTTTCATCATGGTGGGTCCAATATCATTCCTGAGCAGCAAGGCCACAGCAATAAGCCTACTGACAGGATGTCCCAGCACATTATACCTGTGAAACTGCTGCACATTCATGCCCTTTGTCCCTGCCTTCTGGGAATGACTGGGAGAAAATTTCTATACCTCTCTGAACCTCAATTTTCTCATCTTGACCTGTAAGTCAGGTGTCTTAAAGGTCAGGAAGTCTTGAACTAGTCTTAGAGGCTGGTGGCAGAGGAGGAGAGAAAGAAGAAGGAGCTCAAGCAGGCGGGAATCTGGATGTCCCATTCTACTTGTGTCCATTTTACGTTCATAGCCCTCAGATCTCAAAGCATCAGCCTTTATTTTTTCTCTTGTCTCTCTTCCATGTAGCTCCTTCCCCCCCACACCCCACCCCCGCCACTTGCCCAAGCCTTTGCTCCTTGGAGGGCATTTTTCTTTAATTGCAGATACCTTTTCCAGGGACCCTAGCCCGAATCCTTTCGAAGGGACACTCCTGCCTAGATCTTAACTGTGCTGGGCCTGTGGAGTCTGAGATCCACCAACCAAGAAAGCAATCTGGAGAATTTAGGCAGCATGTGGGGCCTTACCTGCATGCTAGGGACTGCATATAAAATGGCAGTAACTGGTAGTCAATTCAGGAAAAGTATATTCTTCCTTTGCTTGCAAGTCAAAACTCAGTGGGCCTGTGAAGAACTGAGGATGTGTACAGCCCCCCAAATCTATTCAAAGCATTCACACCAATGAGTATTTATGAGGCTCTTACTTTGCGCCTGGCCTGGTGCTGAGCACTCTGATGCTGCCGTGAGTAATCAGCGACCAGTGGGTTACAAGGCTCTCACTGTCTTTCAAGGGAGCTGGACACAGGTGCTGGTGATATTACTACAGGAGGGGAGATCCAGCCTCTGCCTACACATCTGCTGACCCCGGATCATGTTGCTCTGGGGAGAAGGGAGGAGGCTTAAGCCCTCTGAGGAGTGGGGATTGCAGGATCTCAGGGGCCTCATCATGCCCCCTGGGTTGGAGGTGAGAGCCTTCTTGTCCACGAGGGCTCCTCAGCATCTTTAGTCCAGGTCAGGATCTGTTTTACTAGAAGGTTCCCCAGGGCTGACCAGAGCACTGCTCGGATGCTAGAGCCTCATTGCTCCCAGCCTAGTAACATCTTGCCTTCTCTAATTAACAATTGAAACGCAAGTCTGTTATAGGGAGAAAGGGGGTTGCTTCTTCAATCTCAAGATCTTTCTTCATAAAGATTGAGGATTAACTGACCTTCTAATGAATAAAAACAAGGTTTTAATTCAGTTTAAAATCCTCAGAATTCCAGAGAGGGCACAGAGTTATTTTCAGCTGGTACCAGGACCCAGATCAAGGTGTGCTGCAAAGTTCTGCAAGGATGTCCCCAGGCCAGTGGTCACCTTCTGGAAGCCCATCATGGCACTTGGCCTTGGGCTTTGGACTGCAGGATGCCCAGCAATGAAGTGATGTTCATTGCTCATTTCTCTCCTGTTCTCATAGCACCAACAGGCTAGGAGAAAGGGACTTGGCCTGGAAAGATGGAAGATCCTGCAGATCAGAAAAAAGTGTGAAGGAAGGCAGTGAGAAATAGTGGAAGGAACCTAGACTTTGGAATCAGGTGATACCGGGTCAAATTATGCCACTGACTAGCTATGTACCTTATGAAAATCACTTCTCTGATCCATACTGTCCTTATTTATAAAATGGAGATAATAACAGTACCTCCTTCATAGGGTTGTATTGAAAATTTGAGATATAATTCACAAAATGCCTGAAACGAGGTAGACTTCTTAAAGTAGGAGCTATTGGCAGAAGTAGGATTGTTCCATTATCATCATTAATGTCATCTTGATCAACAATATAGATCCATTGGGGACCTAGAACAGGTAGCAAACCACTTGAAGCATGTGCTTTAATGACCTTGTCTTGATATGAGTGTCGTGAGAGGCTGGAGAAGTGTGGGACGGAGCCTAGGTATAAGCTCCGTTAGAGAAATTCAAGCTGTATTGGAGCACCTTGTCTACAGAAAGAAATTCCTGGCCATTTGCTGGAAGAGGAATGATATTCAGTTGTTGAAATGGTCAAAGTGACCTTTTCAGATCTCTGTGGCTCACTGCACCTAATAGTCTTCCAGGCTGGCCTTAAGTGCATTCTACCTCTTACCATTTCTGGCTCCAAGGCCCACTTCCTGATGGCTTAGTCAGGGAAAGAGCAGGATGAGCTCCATTCTCAGGCAGTCACGACGGCTTCACGGCTGTGGCTTTTTGAGGATGCTGACTGCGAATGATGCGGCACTCCATTTATGCTGGAACTTGCTGCCTTTTGCAATGTTCAGGAGCCTACTCTATGTATTTGGACTGGTTTTCTGTGTCTTTCAAATGATAGGTTTTAGGGTGTGTGGGAGAATGGCACAGCATTTTAAAGACAGGTCGGTAAATTAGAACCTCATAACCCATTTGTACTCTTGCTGAGCCATGCTCTTCCAAGACTAAGTAATATCAGGAATCCACTGGGGTGACATTCTGTTCCTATTCCAAGGTGCTGGTAAAGCCATGTCTTTGTCTGAAAGCTAAATATACTCATTAGAACTAAGGTGAAAAAATTATTAATTTCCCATTTTAAAGATGAGCTAACACAGTCAGGGAAGTGAAGTGAATTCACCTAGCTAGTAAAAGAAGGAAAAAAAAAGAGTTCCATCAAAGGGCTCGGTAGGCTCTGAATGTTGACAAACCTGTAGCAATCAGACAAATGGCAGCTCTTTTCTCCTATCCCCTCCACTACCTCTCCTTCCATTCCCTTTCCTCCTCTCTCTCTACTCTACCCCTTGATGATCTTATTCATTCTTACAGCTTTCAGTATTGACTGTAAGCTTATGGCTCCCAAAATCATGTCCCCAGAGTGGATCTCTCCTCCGAACTGCAGGTGTCAATATGACATCACTGCTTGATTATCAAATACTACTTCTTTAGAATTTTTTTCAACTTTTATCTGGGGAAATGAGTCAAGAAAAAGAAATAAAAGGCACCCAAATTGAAAAGGAAGAGCTAATACTATTTCTCTATTCATAGTTGACATGAAAATTATGAAGACTCTATAAGAAAGCTACCAGAGCTAATAAAGAAATTCAGAAAAGTTGTAGGGTATAAAATCACACAGAAACCAGTTGTGTTCTATGCACCAATGATGAATAATTCAAAAAGGAAATTAAGAAAGTAATATTGTTAAAAATAGCATCTACAATAATTTAACCAAGGAGGTGAAATGCTTGTATGCTGAAAACATTGCCAAAAGAAATTAAAGAAAATCTAAAAAAAAAAAAAATTAGAAAGACATCCTGTGTTAATGAGTAATATTGTCAAGATGAGACTTACAGATCCCAAATAATATTTATCAAAATTGCAACAGCTTTTTTCCAAGAAATAGAAAATCTGTACTCTCAACTTCAAATTTGAAACTACAAAGCATCCCCAAATAGTCAAAACAATCTTGAAAAAAAGAAGAAAGTTCAAGGGCTTACACTTCCCCAATTTCAAAGCTTACTGCAAAGCAGCAGTAAACAAAACAGTGTGGTAGAGATAAAGACCACACAGAACTGAGGTCCAGAATTAGGCTTACACATCAATAGCAATTGATTTTTGGCAAGGATGCCAAGATCATTTAATAAGTGAAAGAATAGCGTCTTCAACAAGTGGTACAGAAGCAACTGGATTTCCATTGGCAAAAGAATAAAGTTGGACTCCTATATCACACCCTGCATAAAGATTAACTCAAAATGGATCAGTGACCTAAATATAAGAGCTAAATCATAAAACTCTGAGAAGAAAACATGAAGGGATCTTCATGATCTCGGATTTGCCAGTGGATACTTAGCTGTAGCACAAAAAACACAAGCAATGACAACAACAAAAATAAACAAAGTGTACTTCATCAAAATTCAACTTTTATGCATCAATGTGTATTTATGAAAATTAAAAGACAGTATATAGAATGATAGAACATATTTGCAAATCATATGTCTGATAAGGGTTTATAAAGAACAATTAAAATTCAACAACAAAAAGACAGAAACTCACCAAAAAATGAGCAAAGGACTTGAATATACATTTTTTCAAAATATATATACGAAGGGAAATGAGCATACAAAAAGGTGTTCAGAATCTGTGTCATTAAGGAAATGCAAATCAAAGCCCAGTGAGATATCATTTCATATCTGCTAGGATGTCTATAATTTTTTTTTAAAGGAGAATAACAAATGTTAGTGAGAATGTGGAGAAATTGCAGCACTGGTACTCTGCTGGTGGGAATGTCACTTGGTGTGGCTTCTGTATAAAACATTTTGGCAGTTCCTCAAACAGCTAAAGATAGAATTACCACGTGACCCAGAAATCCCACTCCTGTGTATTTATGTAAAAGAACTGAGAAGAAATAACTCAGTTACTTGTACTTGTCCAATGTTACATTGTACTTGTCAAGATGAGACTTACAGATCCAAAAACAAATTGCAACAGCTTTTTCCAAGAAATAGAAAATCTGTACTCTCAACTTCAAATTTGAAACTACAAAGCATCCCCAAATAGTCAAAACAATCTTGAAAAAGAAGAAAGTTCAAGGGCTTACACTTCCCAATTTCAAAGCTTACTGCAAAGCAGCAGTAAACAAAACAGTGTGGTAGAGATAAAGACCACACAGAACTGAGGTCCAGAATTAGGCTTACACATCAATAGCAATTGATTTTTGGCAAGGATGCCAAGATCATTTAATAAGTGAAAGAATAGCGTCTTCAACAAGTGGTACAGAAGCAACTGGATTTCCATTGGCAAAAGAATAAAGTTGGACTCCTATATCACACCCTGCATAAAGATTAACTCAAAATGGATCAGTGACCTAAATATAAGAGCTAAATCATAAAACTCTGAGAAGAAAACATGAAGGGATCTTCATGATCTCGGATTTGCCAGTGGATACTTAGCTGTAGCACAAAAAACACAAGCAATGACAACAACAAAAATAAACAAAGTGTACTTCATCAAAATTCAACTTTTATGCATCAATGTGTATTTATGAAAATTAAAAGACAGTATATAGAATGATAGAACATATTTGCAAATCATATGTCTGATAAGGGTTTATAAAGAACAATTAAAATTCAACAACAAAAAGACAGAAACTCACCAAAAAATGAGCAAAGGACTTGAATATACATTTTTTCAAAATATATATACGAAGGGAAATGAGCATACAAAAAGGTGTTCAGAATCTGTGTCATTAAGGAAATGCAAATCAAAGCCCAGTGAGATATCATTTCATATCTGCTAGGATGTCTATAATTTTTTTTTAAAGGAGAATAACAAATGTTAGTGAGAATGTGGAGAAATTGCAGCACTGGTACTCTGCTGGTGGGAATGTCACTTGGTGTGGCTTCTGTATAAAACATTTTGGCAGTTCCTCAAACAGCTAAAGATAGAATTACCACGTGACCCAGAAATCCCACTCCTGTGTATTTATGTAAAAGAACTGAGAAGAAATAACTCAGTTACTTGTACTTGTCCAATGTTCATGACAGGATTATTCACAGTAGCCTCAAAGTGGGAACAGCTCAAGCATCCAGCAACAGATGAATGGATAAGTAAAATGTGGAATATGCATACAATGGAATATTCTTCAGTCATAAAATAAATGAAATTTCTTACATATGCTACAGTAAATCTGGAAAACATTGTGCTGAGCGGAATAAGTCAGACAAAAATGGGCACAGGTTACATGATTTCACTTCTGTGAGGTACCTAAACTAAACAAATGCACAGAGTTAGAAATGTAAGTGGAGGTTGCCAGAGACTTTAATGAGGCAATAATGAAAGAATAATGCTTAATGATCACAGAATTTCTGTTTATGATGATGAAAAAGTTTTAGAAATAATGATAATGGCTTTAGAATATTGTAAATATGACTAAAGTCACTGAATTGCATACTTAAAATAGTTAAAAATGACAAGCTTTATGTTATACATATTTTATCACCTAAAAATTGGTGAAAAAAGTCAAACTTTATCTCAGTTCTGTGCACTTATTTCTACCTACACTACTCTCACCTAGGTGCCTGTTTTGTAGTTTTCAAAGTAAGTTTTATCCTTCTTTTGTTTAATTTGCCTCTGAGTCTTTCATTGTGTGTGATGCAATTTTGTTTTTGCATTGGCCATTGCTATTGTACAGAAATGCAACTAATGTTTGTGTGTTTGTTGATCTCTTGTATCCTGCAGATTTTTTTAAAAAAATATTTGTTAGCTCAAACAGTATTTTTGTGGTTTTTAGAATTTTTTGCATATAACTTTGCAGACAACTTCACTTCTTCCTTTGTAATCTGAATGCCTTTTATTTCATTTTGTTTTTAATTGGTCTGACTAGAACTTCCAGTGCAATGTTGAAGAGAAGAGTTAAGAGGGAACATTCTTATTTTGTTCCTGATCTGAGGGGGAAAGTTTTCAGTTTTTCATTATTCTGTATGATATTAGCTTTGGCTTTTTACATAGAATCCTTTATAAGGTTGAGGAAGTTTCCTTATGTTCCTTTGTTGTTGTTGTTTTTCAGTCACTCAGTTATGTCCAACTCTGTGTGACCCCATGGACTGCAGCACTCCAGGCTTCCGTGTCATTCACTCTCTCTCAGAGTTGCCTCAAACTGATGTCCATTAAGTTGATGATGGCATCCAACCATCTCATCCTCTGTTGCCCCCTTCTCCTCCTGCTCTCAATCTTTCCCAGCATGAGGATCTTTTCCAGTGAGTCAGCTCTTTGCAGCCAGGTGGCCAAAGTATTGGAGCTTCAGCTTCAGCATCAGTCCTTCCAATGAATGTTCAGAATTGATTTGCTTTAGGACTAATTGGTTCGATCTACTTGCAACCTGAATGGACTCTCAAGAGTCTTCTCCAACATCACAATTCAAAAGAATCAATTCTTTGGCACTCAGCCTGATTTATGATCCAACTCTCACATCTGTGCATGACTACTGGAAAAACCATAGCTTTGACTCTGCAGACCTTTGTTAGATGTCTGTTTTTCAAAACGCTACCTTAGGTTTGTCATAGCTTTCCTTCCAAGGAGCAAGCGTCTTTTGATTTCATGGCTGCAGTCACCATCAGCAGCGATTTTGGAGCCCAAGAAAATAAAGTCTGTCACTGTTTCCATTTTTGTCAAATGGTTTTTTCTGGTGATTGCTAAAAGGATCATGTGGTTTTTGTCCTTTACTCTGTTCATATGGCATATAATATTGAGTATGATCCCATTTTTAGAAAGCAGGCAAATAAAAGTAAACAGATTCTGCAGGGATACATAGTATATATTTCAAAATTTAGAAAATAAAAGACAAGGGCCCAAAATCTCAAAGATTCCATTTATGGCCACTGTTAACGGGAAGGGAGACTGAAATGAGCAAGCCTCAAAATGGTTGCTATGCTGCTGGGAATGTTCTTGTTCTTATTCTGAGTGGTCAGTGGATTGGTGTGTGTTTCTCTAGTATGCTCCAAAATGTTCCATTATTTTTCTGCCTGTTTCAAAGATTGACAAGATGTAACACAAGGCACAACTGAAGTATCTAGAAAAAGAGACCTCAGCCTGTGGGGATCAGCTTCCAGTCTGACCTGACTGCAGAGAAAGACACCTCTAGGAAGGAAGCAGTGATGCCAAGGTACAGTGAAGAATCATGTCCAGGGAAAGAGGTGCTCAGGCACTGAGCAGAGATGGACAAAAGCATCTTCAGGAGTGAAGTGATCTTTCTGGCTGGTTAGGCATTCCTGGAGGGCACATTGAGCCTGCTGATTTCCAAGAGTCCAGCATGTGCCTAATAATGAGGGCTCCACATAGACAGAAGAGATCAGGCCCACATGTGCTTGTCTTGCTCAAGACACAGGCAAAGCCTGAAGCTCTAGCTGTGAAGTTGAGTGGGAGAGGTGCTGGTACAGATTTCTAGGGTATTAGATGTGGTCTTGCCCAATAAGTTGTAAAGGTCTGTGTCCACAGAAATGTTCAGGGGTCTATGCTGTTTCCCTGAATTTCATCCAGACTAAGGCTGCTTGTTGGGAAAAATAGAACACAAAAGGAGAAGGGGGCGACAGAGGTCGAGGTGCTTGAATGACGTCACTGTGTCAATGGACATGAGTTTGAGCGGGCTCCGGGAGATGGTGAAGGACAGGGAAGCCTGGTGTGCTGCAGTCCAAGGGTCACAAAAAGTTGGACACGACTGAGGAACTGAACTGAACTGAGGCTGCTTGGGGTCAGTCCACCTCTCCTGGATTTATCACTGACTGTACTGGAGATGCTGAAGAGATCAGCTCTGCAGAGACTTCAGGTTTCTATTGGAAGCTGTGGCCCTGAACAGAACAGACATGTTGGCAGCCTCTTGGAATCCGTTGATAATGATTAAAGCCTCAGTGCGCAGTGCAGGGTCCTGCAGATGGAGACCTGTCACTTCTGCTTGTGCTCCTACTCCATCATCTCTGGCTGACTCCTCGGCATGTTGATGCAAGGAAGAAGCCTGGAACCCCAATCTGATGCTTGAGCACTTGTTGCGATGGTCTGGGCTTTTTGAATGTCAATGAGAGAAACACCTTCATTCTAGATGCAGTCACATTCTGGTTGTCTTTCCTCCCCATGCCCACTAAACTAACCCCTATTAACACATTCCCGAGCAACTAATAGCTTCTGAACCAGTCTCCCTGCCTCCAGTATCCATCCCTCTTCCAGTCTACTTTCCAAGCTGCAGACTAGGTGAGCTTATACAAATGGAAATCTGACTGTGCCATTGGCCTGCTGAGAGCGTACCCTGAAGACAAAATCAAACCTGCTTAAATTCCAGAAAGTCTTCCAGTATTCTTTTTTTTTTTTTTTTTAATTTTGGCCTCTTTATTGTTTTTTTATTTATTTATTTTCATTCATGTTCACTCTTCGGCCTGTATGGGCCTCCCATTGCAGTGGCCTCTCTTGTAGCAGAACACTGCCTCTGGGTGCATGCGTTCCAGAGCGCTGGCTCGTAATTGAACACACCAGTCCATCTGCTCCACGTCATGTGGGATCTTCCTGGCATGTGGGCCAGGGATTGAACTGTTGCCCCTCACTCTGCAAGGCAGACTCTTTACCCACTGGACCACCAGAGAAGCCCTTCCAGCATTTTTAAAAGGTGATCAGCCTTTGCTTTGCTGGAGAGCTAGAGTTTTAGACTTAGTTGCTCTTTGAATGTCACGTAGTCCAGAAAGCTACAGCATCGGGTCTTTTTCTAGCTTCAAAAAAGCCTATATTTTTGCAAGAATTTAACCAGGTAGAAGGACCAAAGCCTGGATTTGAACACTGACCTGTTTCTTAAGAAACAAGAGATAAGAAGGCCTTCTTAAGGGAACAGTGCAAAGAAGTAGAGGAAAACAATAAAATGGGATAGACTAGAGATCTCTCCAAGAAAATTAGAGGTACCAAGGGAACATTTCATGCAAAAATAGGCACAGTAAAAGACAGAAACAGTATAGACCTAATAGAAGCAGACGATACTAAGAAGAGGTGGCAAGAATACACAGAAGAACTATACAAAAAAGAACTTAATGAGCTGGATAATCACGATGGTATGATCACTCACATAAAAAAAAAGAAGAACTTAGAGCTGGCTATTTCAAATCCTAAAAGATGATGGTCTGGGCTTTTTGAATGTCAATGAGAGAAACACCTTCATTCTAGATGCAGTCACATTCTGGTTGTCTTTCCTCCCCATGCCCACTAAACTAACCCCTATTAACACATTCCCGAGCAACTAATAGCTTCTGAACCAGTCTCCCTGCCTCCAGTATCCATCCCTCTTCCAGTCTACTTTCCAAGCTGCAGACTAGGTGAGCTTATACAAATGGAAATCTGACTGTGCCATTGGCCTGCTGAGAGCGTACCCTGAAGACAAAATCAAACCTGCTTAAATTCCAGAAAGTCTTCCAGTATTCTTTTTTTTTTTTTTTTTTAATTTTGGCCTCTTTATTGTTTTTTTATTTATTTATTTTCATTCATGTTCACTCTTCGGCCTGTATGGGCCTCCCATTGCAGTGGCCTCTCTTGTAGCAGAACACTGCCTCTGGGTGCATGCGTTCCAGAGCGCTGGCTCGTAATTGAACACACCAGTCCATCTGCTCCACGTCATGTGGGATCTTCCTGGCATGTGGGCCAGGGATTGAACTGTTGCCCCTCACTCTGCAAGGCAGACTCTTTACCCACTGGACCACCAGAGAAGCCCTTCCAGCATTTTTAAAAGGTGATCAGCCTTTGCTTTGCTGGAGAGCTAGAGTTTTAGACTTAGTTGCTCTTTGAATGTCACGTAGTCCAGAAAGCTACAGCATCGGGTCTTTTTCTAGCTTCAAAAAAGCCTATATTTTTGCAAGAATTTAACCAGGTAGAAGGACCAAAGCCTGGATTTGAACACTGACCTGTTTCTTAAGAAACAAGAGATAAGAAGGCCTTCTTAAGGGAACAGTGCAAAGAAGTAGAGGAAAACAATAAAATGGGATAGACTAGAGATCTCTCCAAGAAAATTAGAGGTACCAAGGGAACATTTCATGCAAAAATAGGCACAGTAAAAGACAGAAACAGTATAGACCTAATAGAAGCAGACGATACTAAGAAGAGGTGGCAAGAATACACAGAAGAACTATACAAAAAAGAACTTAATGAGCTGGATAATCACGATGGTATGATCACTCACATAGAGCCAGACATCTTAGAATGTGAAGTAAACTGGGTCTTAGGAAGCATTACTATGAACGAAGCCAGTAGTGGTGAGTGAATTCCAGCTGAGCTATTTCAAATCCTAAAAGATGATGCTGGAAAACTCAGCAGTGGCCTCAAGACTGGAAAAGGTCAGGTTTCATTCCAATCCCAAAGAAGGGCAATGCCAAAGAATGTTCAAACTACAGCACCATTGCACCCATTTCACATGCTAGCAAAATAATGCTCAAAATTCTCTAAGATAAACTTCCATATGCACAAGCTGGATTTATAAAAGGCACAGGAACCAGAGATCAAATTGCCAACATCCACTGGATCACAGAAAGAGCAAAGGCATTCCAGAAAAACATCTACTTCTGTTTCGTTGACTACACCAAAGCCTTTGACTGTGTAGATCACAACAAACTGTGGAAAATTCTGAAAGAGATGGGAATACCAGAGCACCTAACCTGTCTCCTTTGAAACCTGCATGCAGGACAAGAAGCAATAGTTAGAACTCGACATGGAACAATGGACTGGTTCCAAATTGGGAAGAGAGTACATCAAAGCTGTACATTGTCACCCTGTTTATTGAACTTCTGTGCAGAGTACATCATCAAAAATGCCACTCTGGATGAAACACAAGCTGAAGTCAAGATTGCCAGGAGAAATATCACTAACCTCAGATGACACCACCTTTATGGCAGAAAATGAAGAGGAACTAAAAAGCCTCTTGATGAAGGTGAAAGAGGAGAGTGAAAAAGCTGGTCTAAAACTCAACATTTATAAAACGAAGATTATGGCATCTGGTCCCATCACTTCATGGCAGATAAATGGGTAAACAAAGGAAAGGATGAACAGACTTTGTTTTCTTGGGCTCCAAAATCACTGCTGATGGATGATTGCAGCCATGAAATTAAAAGACTCTTGCTCCTTGGAAGAAAAGCCATGATGAACTTAGACAGTGTGATAAAAAGCAGAGACATCACTTTGCTGGCAAAAGCTATGGTTTTCCCGGTAGTCATGTATGGATGTGAAAGCTGGGCCATAAAGAAGACTGAGGGCCAAAGAATTGATGCCTTTGAAGCATGGTGCTGAAGAAGACTCTTGAGAATCCCTTGGACAGCAAGTAGATCAATCCAGTCAATACTAAAAGAAATCAACTCTGAATACTCATTGGAAGGACTGATGCTGAAGCTGAAGCTCCAATCCTTTGGCCACCTGATACAAAGAGATAACCTGGAAAAGAACCTGATGTTCAGAAAAATGGAAGACAAAAGGAGAAGGGGACGACAGAAGATGAGATGGCTGGATGGCATCACTGAGTCAATAGACATGAGTCTGAGCATGCTCCTGGAGATGGGGAAGGACAGGAAAGCCTGGTTGCTGCAGTCCATAGGGTCTCAAAGAGTTGGACATGACTGAGCAACTGAATTGAGCTGAACTGTTCCTTAATCCCTCGTGCCCACTAGACTATGTGAGGTCTCCAAGTATGGAACTTGTCAAAGTCTCTATTAAATGGTTGACCTACAGTATCAGGCCTCCTAGCCAGAGCTCTGGTCACTAGAATCAATGAAAACAAGCCCACGACCTTTGCACAGTACTGCTGTGTCAGGACTGGCAGCTTCATCCCATTTTCCAAAGTCTTCTGGGGCCCTTAGCACTCTGGTCAGCCTCCTCTGGAATACTCACCCTGTTAGAACTAACTCATCCCCACAGCCCAGAGAGAGTTTTTGGAAATCAAATATTTTGTGTGTGTGCTTAAGAGCTTTTTTTTTTTTTTTTTGGCCACTTCTATTGGTCTTTCATTATTTATTTTCATCCATCTTTGTTCTTTGGCCTGTGTGGGCCTCCCATCACAGTGGCCTCTGTCACTGCAGAGCACCAGCTGCACTCCAGAGCTCCGGCTCGGTAGTTGGACACATCGATCCAGCTGTTCCATGGCACGTGGGATCTTCCCAGGCCAGGGATCGAACTGGTGCCCCTTGCACTGCAAGGCGGTGTCCTTACCCACTGGACTACCAGGGAAGTCTCTGCTTAAGAGTTTTGATGTTGCACAAATCTAGATTCCAATCTCCACTGGACCCCTTATTAGCTCTGTGATACTATCCAGATGACTTAGCATCCACAAGCCTCAGTTTCTGCACAGGTAATATAAGGTTAATAGTAGTACCTTACTCGCTTGGTTGTGAGAATTAAATTGAGTTCATTTATGAAAAGCACTTGAAATTCCGCCTGGCATAGAGTAAACACTTAATGAAACTCTCTTGGCAGCCCTGTGCATCTCCCTGGACTCACTTAGGAACAGGCATTTACTTTTATTTTGATTAGAAAAAAATGATTTAGGTATAGCTCACATGCAGTAAAGATTAAATGAATTTCTATATGTGTAAGTGAATGTCTACATATTAATAAATGTGTATAATGACAACCCAGCTCAAAATATGGAGCATATTCTTTACTACCTTCTCCCTGCCTCTTCCCATTCAATACCTCACCCCTAGGTGTAGTCAATAATCTGGTTTCTATTCCTATAGCTTAAGGTTTGTCTCTTCTAGAGTTTCATAGAAATAGACTCGTGAAATTTATATTTTTGTCTAAAATCTTTCCTGCAGCATGCTTTTGAGGTGCACCCAAATTATAGGGCATATTGGGGCTCATTCTTTTTATTCCATTTTTATACCACTTTTTGCTTATCCATTCAGTTGTTGATGGACATTGGATTTTTCCAACCTGGGGCAAATGTGAATAATGCTATTGTGAGCATTGGAGTACTAGTCTTTTGTGGACATAAGCTTTTGTTTCATTTGTGTAAATACCTAGGAGTGGAATTGCCAGCTCATATGGCAACTCTATATTTAACTTTGTAAGAATCTGTCAAACTATTTTCCAAAGTGTTTGTTCCATTTTAGATTCCCACCAGCAATGTATGTGGAACCCAGTTGCTCTCCATTCTTGCCAACAGCTGTTATTATCAGTCTTTTTAGTAGGTTTTTAGTAGCCTTTCTAGTGGATGTGCAGTAACAAGAATTTATTAAATGATTCTTCTGTGCTCAGTATTAATAAAGGTTTTATATTAGGCATAGGAGGTGCAAAATTCCAACTACTTCTCTTCAGTATTATTTTTCTTTTCTTTTTTTCAGTATTATTTCAGCATTTTCTTCAATATTATTACTGCTCAGGCATCAGGACCTAACAGCTCTGTGATGGAGTTACATCAGCAATCTGTGCTTTGGTACAGGTGAGGAGACGAAACTGTTCATTCATGAAACAGTGGGGCTCTGCACTGTGCCAGAGGTTGGACTGGACTCCAGGCGGCTGGTAAAGCAGCCAAGTATTTCTGCCTGCCACAGAGAGAGGGTTCCAGGCCAGCTGGCAGGGGTGGTTGGCATCTGGGCAAGCTCTCAGTCACACAACCCAGATACAAAAATCTAAATGAGACTTGAAGTCAGGCTAATCTGGACTCCAGTCCTTTCGACCATGCCCACTTTGAGGCTGAACCTAATTTAGGTTTGAGAGGTTCTTTTTGCAGAGGAATTATTTTTCAAGCCAGGAGATTGGTGCTATTCTAGTAAGTCTAAAGGCAGGAGGAGAGAAGCAGAGGGCTCTGCAGGGCTGGCGCATAGCAGATGAGCAGCACGAGGCACTGTGCTTGTCAGCTATGGACTTCTCGGCCATCCTAGGATCAGCCAGGTCACTCACCTATCCCTCGAGGTGGAACCACACCATGGCTGGGCGGAAACTCACCATTTATAATAAGAAGGCATGACCGCCCTAGAGACTTTCCACCTGAGAGGGGAGTCATATTTGGGAATGTTCACTGATGTCTTTGTCTAAAATCTCTTGAAATAACTGGATGCTTTGTCCCGGCGGCCACTCCCACAGTAATTTTCATGCATTCTACCAGACTTGTAACTTAAGTCCTATCTCCTCCAAACTTCCCTTAAATTGTGTGCCAATCAATCCAGCCGTTTTCAAGCTATGCAGAAATAGTTGCACAGGCAGAAACGAAATTGGCAATCTATCTAAAGGGCAGAGTAGGATAGCACACGCCTACTCCCACTCCCTGTTCCTTTGGATAGAGTACTAGGGAAATGGGGGACACTTCCCAAAGGCCCTTCTGCCATTTCCTCGGGAGAAATAAGACATATGTTGTTTTTTTCTGAAAAGCTGGTTCTTGGAATGTTTTACTTTTAAATAACCATAGCAGATTCATCAGTCTGTATTACGTAGCGACAGCATTTTTTTTTTTTCCATCTTTTTGTTGTTGTTGTTTCCTCCTAGCACAAATCTCAGTAGCCTTGGGGAACCTGTTATTCTCCCCTGCTATCATTCAAAAGGTGCCTAACACAAGCCCCCCTGTAGGCAAGCATAGCTCCGGAGTAGAAACAGGGCAGTGCTAGTTGAACCTGGACAGGGGACCTACTACAGGCATTGCCAGCCCGTGCCCATGTGCTGGTGTACGTCCCCCTTAGGGCCCAACAGCTGTAAATAGCATACTCTTCTCAAGGGGCCCGCGTCAGCCCCTGTACCTCTTTTTCAAAGTTCTTTGGTCTATTGTATGTTGTATGTGTTTCCAGGTTAATTTTAATATTAGATTTACTATTCCTATAAAATAGTCTGTGATTTTTTATTTGGAATCATGTTGTATCTATATAACAATTTGGAGTGTGAACATTTCAGCAGTACTGAGTCTTCTGACCCAACAACACAGTATATTTTTCCATTTATTCATTTTCTCAGCAGTGTTTTGTGAATTTCACTGCATAACTATTTTATGGGTTTTGCTTTGTTGGTCAGATATCTCCAAGTCTTTCATAGTTTTGAAGCTATTATAAATGATATTGTTTTTTATTTCAACTTGTTTATCGACAGTACATAGTTCTACACTTAATTTTTGTATATTGATCTTTTCTTGCAAACTCACTATATTCATTTCCTGGAATGCCTACTGTAACAGATTCTCACAAACTCTGTAGCTTGAAGCAACACAAATTTATTCATCTTAAAGTTCTGAAGATTAGAAAGCTAAAATCAGTCTCAGTGGGCTAATATCAAGGTGTCCTCTGGACTGTCTTCTTTTTCTGGCTTCTAGAGGCTGCCTGCATTCCTTGGCATAGAGAGCCCCATGTATACCTGCTTCAAAGCTACGAAAATAGCATCTTCCAACCTTTCTGTCCGTCTTTCCCTCTCTCTTTCTCTCTCTCTCTCTGATTCAGCCCCTTTTGTCCCCTATAATAAGTACTCTTGTTATTATACTGGCTCTATCCAGATAATCTAGAATAATATTCCCATCTCAAGACTTTTAACTGAACCACATCCACCAAGTCTTTATCGCCATAAAAGGTCACATGTTCACAAGTTTCAGGGATTAGGGCTTGGATGCCTTTGGTGGCTGTTATTCTGACTACAACACTTACCAAAGGCACAGAGTTTTAGAAATTGTTTTTTAGATTCAGTCAGATTTTCTATATAGACACTTTTGTCGTTTGCAAATAAAGTTTTCTTTCTTTTCTTTCTCAATCTACATACTTCTATTTCTCGTTCTTTTTTTTCCTCTTGACATAGGGGTTATTGCACTGGCTAGAATGTCAAGTACACTCTTTATAAGTAGAACAACTTGTTGATCGTTGCTGTGTATAAATTGAAAGTGTTAGTCGCTCATTCCTGTCTAACTATTAGCGACCCCATTTGTTTTAGATATCTCCAAAAGATTTACTATTCCTATAAAATAGTCTGTGATTTTTTATTTGGAATCATGTTGTATCTATATAACAATTTGGAGTGTGAACATTTCAGCAGTACTGAGTCTTCTGACCCAACAACACAGTATATTTTTCCATTTATTCATTTTCTCAGCAGTGTTTTGTGAATTTCACTGCATAACTATTTTATGGGTTTTGCTTTGTTGGTCAGATATCTCCAAGTCTTTCATAGTTTTGAAGCTATTATAAATGATATTGTTTTTTATTTCAACTTGTTTATCGACAGTACATAGTTCTACACTTAATTTTTGTATATTGATCTTTTCTTGCAAACTCACTATATTCATTTCCTGGAATGCCTACTGTAACAGATTCTCACAAACTCTGTAGCTTGAAGCAACACAAATTTATTCATCTTAAAGTTCTGAAGATTAGAAAGCTAAAATCAGTCTCAGTGGGCTAATATCAAGGTGTCCTCTGGACTGTCTTCTTTTTCTGGCTTCTAGAGGCTGCCTGCATTCCTTGGCATAGAGAGCCCCATGTATACCTGCTTCAAAGCTACGAAAATAGCATCTTCCAACCTTTCTGTCCGTCTTTCCCTCTCTCTTTCTCTCTCTCTCTCTGATTCAGCCCCTTTTGTCCCCTATAATAAGTACTCTTGTTATTATACTGGCTCTATCCAGATAATCTAGAATAATATTCCCATCTCAAGACTTTTAACTGAACCACATCCACCAAGTCTTTATCGCCATAAAAGGTCACATGTTCACAAGTTTCAGGGATTAGGGCTTGGATGCCTTTGGTGGCTGTTATTCTGACTACAACACTTACCAAAGGCACAGAGTTTTAGAAATTGTTTTTTAGATTCAGTCAGATTTTCTATATAGACACTTTTGTCGTTTGCAAATAAAGTTTTCTTTCTTTTCTTTCTCAATCTACATACTTCTATTTCTCTTCTCTTTTTTTCCTCTTGAGATAGGGGTTATTGCACTGGCTAGAATGTCAAGTACACTCTTAAGTAGAAGTGATGAAAGTGGACTTTTTTTTTTCTGGATCTTACAGCAAGACCTTTGATGTATGTGTATTCTGTTGCTGTGTATAAAAATTGAAAGTGTTAGTCGCTCATTCCTGTCTAACTATTAGCGACCCCATGAACCGTAGCCCGCCGAGCTCCTCTGTCCATGGGACTCTCCAGGCAAGAACACTGGAGTGGTTGCCATGCCCTCCTCCAGGGGATCTTCCCAACCAAGGGCTTGAACCTGAGACTCTCGCATTGCAGGTGGATTCTTTTTTTTTTTTTGCTAGGGGAGGGGGAGTGGGGAGGGAGTGGGACGGGCCACTTCTGTTGGTCTTTCATTTATCTACTTTCATCCATTTTTGTTCTTTGGCCCGTGTGGGCCTCCCATCGCGGTGGCTTCTGTTGTTGCAGAGCGCTGGCTCTGGGCGCATGCGCTCCAGAGCTCCCGCTCAGTCATTGAACACATCGGTCTAGCCGCTCCGCCGCACGTGGGATCTTCCCAGGCCAGGGCTCCAACCGGCGCCCCTTGCACTGCAAGGCGATGTCCTTACCCACTGGACCACCAGGGAAGCTCTGCAGATGGGTTCTTTACCAGACATCTGAGCCACCAGGGAAGTATGCATAAATGCCAATTAGGTCACATTGGTTGACAGTGCTGCTTGACTCTTCTCTACCCTTATTGATTTTCTATTTATTGTGAGAAATGTATTTCTAAATGGAATTATACATATGGCTTTTTTTTCTTTTTGCAATTCTGTCATTTTTAATGATTTAAAAATAAGTTATGAATTACAGAAATGTTATGAATTATATGTTATCTTGATGAACAGACTTCCTGATCATTATTACATGAGCTTATTTATCTCTGATAATACTCTTTACTCTGAAATTGACTTTGACACTATTAATATAGCCACTACCAACTTTGTTTTTAATAGTGTTAGCATGATTTATCTTTTCCATCATTGTACTTTTTAGCTATTTGTGTTTTTGTATTTAAAATGTTTTTCTTGGAGGCAGCATAAAATTGGGTCATACCTCTTTATCTAATCTGATAATCTCTGCTTTTTTGTTCATTTGAACTGTTGTGCTTAATGGAATTATTAACACAGATTTGTATCCATCATCTTGCAGTGTGCTTTCCATTTGTCCCCTATGTTTTTTTGATACCATTGTCCCTTTTTTCTTTTATTTATGATTCCATTTATTTACTTTTTTTTTATTAGCTATAACTTTTGGTTTGTTATTTCAGGGGTCTTTTAGGGTTTAGTAGACATCTTTTTGTCTTACCAGGTTTGCTTAGTGGTGAAAAACCCACTCACCAATACAGGAAGCATAAGAGAGGTGGTTTCGATTCCTGGATGGGAAGATTCACTGGAGAAGGAAATGGCAGCCCATTTGCCCTTTCCAAGCCTTGCAGATATTATTGACATACTTTACTTGTACATATAAATTACACAGTACTTTATTGGTTAGCTTGATTTGTAATTATCTTTCAAAAAGTTTTAAATCATAAGAAAAAGAATTAAATCTATTTACCCTCCATTTTGGGTACTCACCCTCATTTATAGTCACATTTCTGTTTCATTTTCCTTTTTTCTGGTTCCTTTCTGTAACAGCTTGTACAGAGGATCTGCTGGTGGTAATATCTTTTAACTTTTGTATGTCTGAGAATGCCTTTATATCATTTGACTGTTGACCAGACATCTGAGCCACCAGGGAAGTATGCATAAATGCCAATTAGGTCACATTGGTTGACAGTGCTGCTTGACTCTTCTCTACCCTTATTGATTTTCTATTTATTGTGAGAAATGTATTTCTAAATGGAATTATACATATGGCTTTTTTTTCTTTTTGCAATTCTGTCATTTTTAATGATTTAAAAATAAGTTATGAATTACAGAAATGTTATGAATTATATGTTATCTTGATGAACAGACTTCCTGATCATTATTACATGAGCTTATTTATCTCTGATAATACTCTTTACTCTGAAATTGACTTTGACACTATTAATATAGCCACTACCAACTTTGTTTTTAATAGTGTTAGCATGATTTATCTTTTCCATCATTGTACTTTTTAGCTATTTGTGTTTTTGTATTTAAAATGTTTTTCTTGGAGGCAGCATAAAATTGGGTCATACCTCTTTATCTAATCTGATAATCTCTGCTTTTTTGTTCATTTGAACTGTTGTGCTTAATGGAATTATTAACACAGATTTGTATCCATCATCTTGCAGTGTGCTTTCCATTTGTCCCCTATGTTTTTTTGATACCATTGTCCCTTTTTTCTTTTATTTATGATTCCATTTATTTACTTTTTTTTTATTAGCTATAACTTTTGGTTTGTTATTTCAGGGGTCTTTTAGGGTTTAGTAGACATCTTTTTGTCTTACCAGGTTTGCTTAGTGGTGAAAAACCCACTCACCAATACAGGAAGCATAAGAGAGGTGGTTTCGATTCCTGGATGGGAAGATTCACTGGAGAAGGAAATGGCAGCCCATTTGCCCTTTCCAAGCCTTGCAGATATTATTGACATACTTTACTTGTACATATAAATTACACAGTACTTTATTGGTTAGCTTGATTTGTAATTATCTTTCAAAAAGTTTTAAATCATAAGAAAAAGAATTAAATCTATTTACCCTCCATTTTGGGTACTCACCCTCATTTATAGTCACATTTCTGTTTCATTTTCCTTTTTTCTGGTTCCTTTCTGTAACAGCTTGTACAGAGGATCTGCTGGTGGTAATATCTTTTAACTTTTGTATGTCTGAGAATGCCTTTATATCATTTGACTGTTGACTGCTATTTTTCCTGGATATGGGGTTTTAGGTTGACAGTTTTATTTTTCTTTCAATGCTTTAAAAACTTTGATCTACTGTCTTCTCATTTGCATGTTTCCAAAGGAGATTTTATGCTATTTTCACTTTTGTTCCTCCATATATAACATGTCTCTTTTTCTGTCTCCTCTCAAGATTTTACCATTATCATTGGTTTTCAGAATTTGCCTATGATGCACCTCAGTGCAATTTTCTTCATGTTTCTTGTGGTTGGTGTTTGCTTTTTTTTTTTTTGGCTTATGATTTTCATATAATTGGAAAACAACTGGCCATTATTTTCTCACAGGATTTTTCTGCCCCCTCTTTTTTCAGAGACTCTAAAGATATGCTTATTAGGCCACTGGAAGATGTTCTATAGCTCAGTGATGCTTTACTATTTTTTAAAATAAATCACTTTTTCTCTCAACTTGACATTTTGGGTGGTTTCTGTTTCTATGTCTTCAAGGTCCCTTATATTTTTTCTGCAACATCTAATCCTCTGTTAATCTCATCCAGTGAACTTTTAAAATCTCATACACTGTGGTTTTCTTCTGTAGAAGTTTGATTTGTATCTTTTTTTTTTTTTCTGGGTACCTCTAGGCAATTTTATTATTTTTTTTTCAATTTATTCGTCTTTTTTTTTCCAGTTTTTTTTTTTTTATTATTCTTTATTTTAAAGGTTTTACAGAGTTTTGTTGTTCACAGACATGTATGTTCCCAGATCAGTCATATGCATATACATGGTCCCCACCCGCCCAGATCCCCCCATCCCACCCCTGCAGACTATTAGGCTTATATCCTGATGAAATCAAAACTGAAAGAAGCACCTATACCCCAATGTTCATTGCAGCTCTCTGTACAATAGCCAAAACATGGAAGCAACCTAGATGTCCATCGACGAATGAATGGATCCAGAAGCTCTGGTACATATATACAATGGAATACTGCTCAGCTGTTAAAAGAAATGCAGAAGACTCAGTCCTAATGAAGTGGCTGGCTCTAGAACCTATCGTAAAAAGTGAAGTAAGTCAAAAAGAGAAAGAAAACGAAAAAATGCCTTTATATCATTTGACTGTTGACTGCTATTTTTCCTGGATATGGGGTTTTAGGTTGACAGTTTTATTTTTCTTTCAATGCTTTAAAAACTTTGATCTACTGTCTTCTCATTTGCATGTTTCCAAAGGAGATTTTATGCTATTTTCACTTTTGTTCCTCCATATATAACATGTCTCTTTTTCTGTCTCCTCTCAAGATTTTACCATTATCATTGGTTTTCAGAATTTGCCTATGATGCACCTCAGTGCAATTTTCTTCATGTTTCTTGTGGTTGGTGTTTGCTTTTTTTTTTTTTGGCTTATGATTTTCATATAATTGGAAAACAACTGGCCATTATTTTCTCACAGGATTTTTCTGCCCCCTCTTTTTTCAGAGACTCTAAAGATATGCTTATTAGGCCACTGGAAGATGTTCTATAGCTCAGTGATGCTTTACTATTTTTTAAAATAAATCACTTTTTCTCTCAACTTGACATTTTGGGTGGTTTCTGTTTCTATGTCTTCAAGGTCCCTTATATTTTTTCTGCAACATCTAATCCTCTGTTAATCTCATCCAGTGAACTTTTAAAATCTCATACACTGTGGTTTTCTTCTGTAGAAGTTTGATTTGTATCTTTTTTTTTTTTTCTGGGTACCTCTAGGCAATTTTATTATTTTTTTTTCAATTTATTCGTCTTTTTTTTTCCAGTTTTTTTTTTTTATTATTCTTTATTTTAAAGGTTTTACAGAGTTTTGTTGTTCACAGACATGTATGTTCCCAGATCAGTCATATGCATATACATGGTCCCCACCCGCCCAGATCCCCCCATCCCACCCCTGCAGACTATTAGGCTTATATCCTGATGAAATCAAAACTGAAAGAAGCACCTATACCCCAATGTTCATTGCAGCTCTCTGTACAATAGCCAAAACATGGAAGCAACCTAGATGTCCATCGACGAATGAATGGATCCAGAAGCTCTGGTACATATATACAATGGAATACTGCTCAGCTGTTAAAAGAAATGCAGAAGACTCAGTCCTAATGAAGTGGCTGGCTCTAGAACCTATCGTAAAAAGTGAAGTAAGTCAAAAAGAGAAAGACAAATACAGTATACTAACACACATATATGGAATCTAGTAGGACGGTCTTGATTTGTATCTTTTGATATGTCTATGTCTCTACTTTTGTTCCCACACAGAACACGATTGTAATAATTGTTTTCGTGTTCTTGTTTGCTATTTCCAACACCTGTGTCAGTTGTGGGTTTGTTTCACCTGATCGATTTCTTATTTATATTTTCCTGGCTTATTGTATGCCTGCTAATGTTTGTTTGAAACCAGATATTTTGAACTTTACCTTGTCAGGTGTTAGATATTTTTGTATTCCTCTAAATGGTCCTGAGTGATATTCTGGAATGCAGTTAATTAGAAACAAATTTATTCTTTTGGGTCTTTTAATATTTACTTTGTGGGACCAAGCCATTTCTCAGTATTGAGCTAATGATTGCCCAGTTTTGAGGCAGTTTTACTGTGTACCCTACCCAATGCCAGGTGAATTATGAGTTTGTCCAGTTGAGTGATGGGAACTAGTCTGAAGCCAGTTCCTCTGGGAGTGCAGTGGTTTTCACTCTCGTCTTGATTTCCCCAGCCTTGAGCAGTTTCCTCATGTGCATGTGCTGATCAGTAGGCAGCTGAGTACCAGAGGGGGCTCCTCTGCAGGTCTCAGGAGGTCTTTCTCTATTCACCTCTCCTCTCCAATATCCTACATTTGAGCTTGAGTGCCATCGTCCTTCCAGATTCAGCTCCATCTTCTGCACTCAGGGATACTGTCAGGCTCTGCCTGGGTCCCCTCCTTGCATCACAGCTTGAGAACTCTCTCAAGGCAGTAAGTAGGGATAATCAAAACTTACCACTTTTGTTTCCTGCTTTCGCTGGAATGTCTGTCCTTTGTTGGCTGATGTCACAGTGTCTTGAAAACTGTTATTTCACATATTTTTATTTCTCAAACAGGAAGATAAATCCAGTTCTTGTGACATCATCCTGGCCGGAAGTGTAAGTCTCAATTTTATTTAAAATTAAAATGTGATATAAAATTAAATTTATAAGACTTTCAGCTGTTAAAAGAAATGCAGAAGACTCAGTCCTAATGAAGTGGCTGGCTCTAGAACCTATCGTAAAAAGTGAAGTAAGTCAAAAAGAGAAAGACAAATACAGTATACTAACACACATATATGGAATCTAGTAGGACGGTCTTGATTTGTATCTTTTGATATGTCTATGTCTCTACTTTTGTTCCCACACAGAACACGATTGTAATAATTGTTTTCGTGTTCTTGTTTGCTATTTCCAACACCTGTGTCAGTTGTGGGTTTGTTTCACCTGATCGATTTCTTATTTATATTTTCCTGGCTTATTGTATGCCTGCTAATGTTTGTTTGAAACCAGATATTTTGAACTTTACCTTGTCAGGTGTTAGATATTTTTGTATTCCTCTAAATGGTCCTGAGTGATATTCTGGAATGCAGTTAATTAGAAACAAATTTATTCTTTTGGGTCTTTTAATATTTACTTTGTGGGACCAAGCCATTTCTCAGTATTGAGCTAATGATTGCCCAGTTTTGAGGCAGTTTTACTGTGTACCCTACCCAATGCCAGGTGAATTATGAGTTTGTCCAGTTGAGTGATGGGAACTAGTCTGAAGCCAGTTCCTCTGGGAGTGCAGTGGTTTTCACTCTCGTCTTGATTTCCCCAGCCTTGAGCAGTTTCCTCATGTGCATGTGCTGATCAGTAGGCAGCTGAGTACCAGAGGGGGCTCCTCTGCAGGTCTCAGGAGGTCTTTCTCTATTCACCTCTCCTCTCCAATATCCTACATTTGAGCTTGAGTGCCATCGTCCTTCCAGATTCAGCTCCATCTTCTGCACTCAGGGATACTGTCAGGCTCTGCCTGGGTCCCCTCCTTGCATCACAGCTTGAGAACTCTCTCAAGGCAGTAAGTAGGGATAATCAAAACTTACCACTTTTGTTTCCTGCTTTCGCTGGAATGTCTGTCCTTTGTTGGCTGATGTCACAGTGTCTTGAAAACTGTTATTTCACATATTTTTATTTCTCAAACAGGAAGATAAATCCAGTTCTTGTGACATCATCCTGGCCGGAAGTGTAAGTCTCAATTTTATTTAAAATTAAAATGTGATATAAAATTAAATTTATATCAAAGTAGCCACATGCATACTTGAAGAATGCTGTTCTAGAGGATTATAAGAAGTTCAGTGTGAAAGTTTTAGGGACATTGGGGTGAGGGACAGGAATATGCTGTGGGACTAGGGGATCTCAAACAGGGGCTCTGTGGTGACCTGGAAGGCTGGGGTGGGGATGAGGATGGGTGGGGAGAGATTCGGGGCAGGACGTGTGGACACCTGTGGAGGATTTGGGTCAATGTGTGGCAATAGACAACAAAATTCTATACATAAAAAAAAAATTCAGTGTGCTTGAAGTGCAGAATGCAAGGACCATGTCACCAAATAAAGCTGGTCTAGTCAGGCTCTCTGTTTTCAATTCAAGTTATTTACCAGCCTAGCTTTACTCAGCTCCACGTGCCTTCAAGAAACAAGGTCATTTTCTCAATGAAAAGCTCCACTTGTCACCACTAGTGCTTCCTCGCCCAGCTCTGCCAGCTGTTTTGGTCACTGTTTCCACTGAGTTCACCACGGTGCTGCCCAGGCCTGATAGAAATGGACTTAGCAGATGCTAGAGCAAGTGCCTCGTTGAACATGGGATCGCATTTCCATAAGTGAAGGATGCCTAAGGGGCCAGATAACACAACTTGGAGGTACAGGTGAGGTCACAGCTTCCTAGTTGGATTTTCAAGACTAGGCACCACGGGATAGAATGGGCTATTTTAAGGCAAGGTGGCTCCATTTCATTCCACCTACACATGTGACTCGACGGCTGGCTGGATTTCTTTTGAACGTATGGCCAGCCGCATCATTTACCACTTGCTATTTGCTTTGACTCCTTTCACAAACGTCACTTTACTTTTTCCTTCCCTCCTCCTGTCCTGGGACTGAAATTCTAAATAAAATCTTAGAAGGCAAACTTTGCTTTAGGCTATGTTTTTTAGCCAACCCTGTATAAGACGGTTTTCTAGGTCAGGGCCAGGATTTAGGACCTCAGGGCCCTGGAGAGCCCCTGAGGTCTTTTAAGCAGAGGAGAGATCAGCACTTTAGAAATTACATACAAACAGGAAGATAAATCCAGTTCTTGTGACATCATCCTGGCCGGAAGTGTAAGTCTCAATTTTATTTAAAATTAAAATGTGATATAAAATTAAATTTATATCAAAGTAGCCACATGCATACTTGAAGAATGCTGTTCTAGAGGATTATAAGAAGTTCAGTGTGAAAGTTTTAGGGACATTGGGGTGAGGGACAGGAATATGCTGTGGGACTAGGGGATCTCAAACAGGGGCTCTGTGGTGACCTGGAAGGCTGGGGTGGGGATGAGGATGGGTGGGGAGAGATTCGGGGCAGGACGTGTGGACACCTGTGGAGGATTTGGGTCAATGTGTGGCAATAGACAACAAAATTCTATACAAAAAAAAAAAATTCAGTGTGCTTGAAGTGCAGAATGCAAGGACCATGTCACCAAATAAAGCTGGTCTAGTCAGGCTCTCTGTTTTCAATTCAAGTTATTTACCAGCCTAGCTTTACTCAGCTCCACGTGCCTTCAAGAAACAAGGTCATTTTCTCAATGAAAAGCTCCACTTGTCACCACTAGTGCTTCCTCGCCCAGCTCTGCCAGCTGTTTTGGTCACTGTTTCCACTGAGTTCACCACGGTGCTGCCCAGGCCTGATAGAAATGGACTTAGCAGATGCTAGAGCAAGTGCCTCGTTGAACATGGGATCGCATTTCCATAAGTGAAGGATGCCTAAGGGGCCAGATAACACAACTTGGAGGTACAGGTGAGGTCACAGCTTCCTAGTTGGATTTTCAAGACTAGGCACCACGGGATAGAATGGGCTATTTTAAGGCAAGGTGGCTCCATTTCATTCCACCTACACATGTGACTCGACGGCTGGCTGGATTTCTTTTGAACGTATGGCCAGCCGCATCATTTACCACTTGCTATTTGCTTTGACTCCTTTCACAAACGTCACTTTACTTTTTCCTTCCCTCCTCCTGTCCTGGGACTGAAATTCTAAATAAAATCTTAGAAGGCAAACTTTGCTTTAGGCTATGTTTTTTAGCCAACCCTGTATAAGACGGTTTTCTAGGTCAGGGCCAGGATTTAGGACCTCAGGGCCCTGGAGAGCCCCTGAGGTCTTTTAAGCAGAGGAGTGATCAGTGCGCACTTTAGAAATTACATACAAGCTCCTGAGCGGAGACTGGTTTTGATGGAATAAGAGTAAAGACAATAAGGCCAATCTGGGGAGTAAGGTTATCATCTAAGCCGGTGTTGATGTCTAGTGGGGCTAGGGTGACAGGGAAAGTAAGGGAGAAGCTGATGAATCAGAGAGGAATTTGAGAAGGAGAGTGAAAACTGACTGATGATGGGAGAGATGAAAAGTAGGATGCATAAGGAGTACCGTGGAGTCATAAGCTACTGGCTTTAATAACTGGTTGAGTGTGGTTTTTCTCTAATATGAGGGAGACTGTGAAACAGATACTTTGGAAGGAGAAGATGAATTTGATTTTGAATGTACATAAGATCCTACAGGCCAGCTAATAGGATGGACTTCTGCCTTCATGGGAGTGAGCCCACATTCTTCAGCCCCGGTTGTTACAGAGCATGTGAGGCATGTGCGGTGGGAGGCAGGGGCATAGAGTGGGCTGTTTATTCTGTTAAAGTGAGGAAGTGACTAATCCACAAACACGTGGCAGAGTTGAGACGCCAATCCTGGTCGCAAGGCTCCGAGTGGGGTGTGGAGGCGGGCGAGGCAGCATTGCTGATCTTGGAGCTACTGGGTTGGAAGCCACCTCACTGTTGTTTCTGTGGCTTACCTGTTAGCTAGCTCCTCTGTTACGAGGGACGTGACCCAAGTCCCTTGATCTTTTAGTGTCATCCAGTGACGGACCCAATGTCAGGTCTCTATGACTAGACACCTCTTTAAAATGGTTTACTTTGATTTCTGGCCTGTAACTCACCTAGATGTCTGGAGACATTGAAAAACACCACAGCTCTTTGGAGCACGAGGGCCCTGAAACCCTCAGCAGGAAGTTGAGAGCCGGCTGTGCTTGCTTTCATGTGGCAATCTGAGCCGAGCCACCCTCGTGCTGCCACCACCGGCTCCCTGAGAAGTGACAAGCAGCCCCCAAACCACCCAGGGCTTCTCTGCCTCATTTAGCTGGGCCTTCAGTTCAGCAATGTTCTCTCTTCCAAGGAGTCCCAAGGTTCCACCTATTCATCAGGCCCCTGTTGGGAAGGATTTAGGGCCCTGGAGAGCCCCTGAGGTCTTTTAAGCAGAGGAGTGATCAGTGCGCACTTTAGAAATTACATACAAGCTCCTGAGCGGAGACTGGTTTTGATGGAATAAGAGTAAAGACAATAAGGCCAATCTGGGGAGTAAGGTTATCATCTAAGCCGGTGTTGATGTCTAGTGGGGCTAGGGTGACAGGGAAAGTAAGGGAGAAGCTGATGAATCAGAGAGGAATTTGAGAAGGAGAGTGAAAACTGACTGATGATGGGAGAGATGAAAAGTAGGATGCATAAGGAGTACCGTGGAGTCATAAGCTACTGGCTTTAATAACTGGTTGAGTGTGGTTTTTCTCTAATATGAGGGAGACTGTGAAACAGATACTTTGGAAGGAGAAGATGAATTTGATTTTGAATGTACATAAGATCCTACAGGCCAGCTAATAGGATGGACTTCTGCCTTCATGGGAGTGAGCCCACATTCTTCAGCCCCGGTTGTTACAGAGCATGTGAGGCATGTGCGGTGGGAGGCAGGGGCATAGAGTGGGCTGTTTATTCTGTTAAAGTGAGGAAGTGACTAATCCACAAACACGTGGCAGAGTTGAGACGCCAATCCTGGTCGCAAGGCTCCGAGTGGGGTGTGGAGGCGGGCGAGGCAGCATTGCTGATCTTGGAGCTACTGGGTTGGAAGCCACCTCACTGTTGTTTCTGTGGCTTACCTGTTAGCTAGCTCCTCTGTTACGAGGGACGTGACCCAAGTCCCTTGATCTTTTAGTGTCATCCAGTGACGGACCCAATGTCAGGTCTCTATGACTAGACACCTCTTTAAAATGGTTTACTTTGATTTCTGGCCTGTAACTCACCTAGATGTCTGGAGACATTGAAAAACACCACAGCTCTTTGGAGCACGAGGGCCCTGAAACCCTCAGCAGGAAGTTGAGAGCCGGCTGTGCTTGCTTTCATGTGGCAATCTGAGCCGAGCCACCCTCGTGCTGCCACCACCGGCTCCCTGAGAAGTGACAAGCAGCCCCCAAACCACCCAGGGCTTCTCTGCCTCATTTAGCTGGGCCTTCAGTTCAGCAATGTTCTCTCTTCCAAGGAGTCCCAAGGTTCCACCTATTCATCAGGCCCCTGTTGGGAGCTTTGAGGATTTAGGTTTCATTCCAAGGACAAGCCTCGTTCCAGACATAATTCGCGAGGCTTCCGGAGCCTCGCTGCGGCAGCCGGGAGGCAAGGCTGAATGATCGCTCAGGCCGAGTCATCAAAGATCCACAAATTGAAGCTATTTGTCCCCCTGCCAAGCACAGCTCTCTGGTCTGGAAGAATCCCGGCTGTGTCTTGAACAGATGAGTAATTCTCTGCCCACACTGCAGCTTCATCTGTAGGCAGGGTCCAACTACCTGTGTAAATAGACTGGGCAGAGATTTGGCAAATTCTCCTGAACATTTATGTGGCTGCCAAACCTGCACCTGCCTGTTTATTAGCCTTACATCCCAGGAGCTGGTCCCGGGTTGAAACAGCAGAGGGTAAAAGAACACGGTCTGGGTTCTTCTCTGGAGCATTTTGGCTTGCTTCAATGGTATAGACACTTGCAGAGTGTCTATTAACTGCTCTACCAAGCACCTGGCCATAACATGGTCCTTGCCATGTTGGTGTTGGAAACGTGGAGGTACAGGTTGGTCAGCTATTACCTAGAAATTAGTGATAGGTTCTCAGAGCTACAAGTTATCCTGGCAGCCAAATACCTGAAGGGTTTGCAATCCACCAGGGTGTTCTGGAGGAGGTGGCGCTCGAGCTGAAGTCTTATGAGAAGCAATTCTTTTAGACGGGTGGAGATCAGGCTCAGGGTACTCCGCACACAGAGGACTATGTAAGCAAGAAGGAAAGTGTAGGGTAGAATCCGTTCAGACAGCAGAATGAATTCTGAGGTGTTTGAGGATAAACAAGGGCGAGTGAGGGAGGGGCAATAGCCAGAATAGGACAAGCCTCCCAGGATCTGACGGCTACGTTGTCCAGAGAGTTATTCAGCATGTGCCCTGAGCCAATCAAACTGTTAGGATTGAGTAGGGGTAGGCAGGCTATGACCATCATAAAGACCTGTGCTTTTAAAAGACAGTCTAGAGGAAAGATCATTTGCAGAGAAAACAGAGTTCTTTCTATTCTAAAGGCTTTTGGTAAGAGTTGAAGAGGGTCTGACCTGATGCCTGGCCATGGGGTTGGAAAGAGAGGGCAGATGTCAGACACACTCAGAGAGGCTGGATGGGTAGCACTTGTCTCCCAGATACAAAATCGTGAGAGTCAGGAGGAAGGTGGTTCTTAGGATGCCCCCGTGAACCCCCAAGAGGGTAAAGGCGGTGCCCCTGAGACAGGAAGACCGGAAGGACCACAAGAGCAGGAGTGAGCAGACAAGGCGAGGTTTGCTGACCTGGAGGGCAAGGAATCTGTGGGGGCAGTCCAGGGCACAGCTGCCAGGAGAGAAAGGGCCCAGGTTGAGTCTTCAGCTTCTAATCTGATCTGTGGCATGAGACCGCCTGGTAGGGAAAAATTTGGTGCCTTGCCACAGGGAGGGCCACACATAATTCCAAAGGCCTCATCAAATGTCAAACCCTACGAAGCTCTCCGCCTGGCCCCAGTCCCAATCCTGTATCTGTTGACGATTTACTTCAGTTAAATTGTCCACAGAGTAAAAGCAACAGTTTTGTTCATTTTCTTGTTGGCAAAACACCCAAAAGTAATAGGATAATGTTAACAACTTTTACAGGCCTTTAGGGGCAATTCCCAGGACTCAATAATGGAAAGATCAAACCCATTTGTCAAGGATTAAATGCTTTCCCTTGGGCCTTCATAGAATTGTTGATTGGCTGATGGCAAGCCCCCAGGAGACTTTCTCTGCAGAAGGCCTAGATCCAGCCCATCTGAGCCTCCTGGGGCTGGGGGTGGATATGCGTGGCGTGTGACAGAAGCTGAGGAAACCCCTGACTCCCAGCGCCCTGGCATCCCAGATGGGAAACTGGCAGACCTTCAGGCGCCACATCATCTATCGCCCCTACTGTCCCGATAAAGACAATAAAGCTTCAATATGGAGCAGGGACTGGTCCAAAGCCACACGGTCAGTCAGGGGAGAAATCAGATTTGACCTCATTTCAGGCTTCTGGCTTGGTGTCCTTGCCTTTACCTCATCTGGGTTAATCTTCGCCTGCATCCATCCCGGTGGGGCTAGTTCCATAGCAGCACCTATGGGCTCAGGTTTTCTCCCTACCAGCCATGGTCCTGTGGGTGGTGGGACGTGAGGAAGCCTCTGACATGAGGTCCTCTGTTAGGAATGACTCAGCAGACATTGAGGGCCCCGCCTTGATAGGTGGGAGCCTGCCCCCAAAAGGCTGCTAAGAGCATCCCTTCCCTGTGGGAAACATGGCCATGGACTGACCTTGGCCATAGATGATCAGCGTGCAGCTCGATGAACTGCCTCAGTAACCACTACTGCCACTCAACAGATGACCTGTTTCCAACCAGTCTTTCCTATTCTTTCCAGTCTCTGAACTCATTAACGACCAATCTCTCCTTTGCTCTGGTTCTTTCTGTCACAGATACCTTTAATGTCAGCTACTCTTTGTCCAAAACTTGAAGGAAAATTGGGGAGGCTTGAAAGAAGGTTTCTTTCAGTAGGAGAGGGCTTTTGGGGGAAAGTTGCCACAGGAGGGCCACACATAATTCCAAAGGCCTCATCAAATGTCAAACCCTCGAAGCTCTCCGCCTGGCCCCAGTCCCAATCCTGTATCTGTTGACGATTTACTTCAGTTAAATTGTCCACAGAGTAAAAGCAACAGTTTTGTTCATTTTCTTGTTGGCAAAACACCCAAAAGTAATAGGATAATGTTAACAACTTTTACAGGCCTTTAGGGGCAATTCCCAGGACTCAATAATGGAAAGATCAAACCCATTTGTCAAGGATTAAATGCTTTCCCTTGGGCCTTCATAGAATTGTTGATTGGCTGATGGCAAGCCCCCAGGAGACTTTCTCTGCAGAAGGCCTAGATCCAGCCCATCTGAGCCTCCTGGGGCTGGGGGTGGATATGCGTGGCGTGTGACAGAAGCTGAGGAAACCCCTGACTCCCAGCGCCCTGGCATCCCAGATGGGAAACTGGCAGACCTTCAGACGCCACATCATCTATCGCCCCTACTGTCCCGATAAAGACAATAAAGCTTCAATATGGAGCAGGGACTGGTCCAAAGCCACACGGTCAGTCAGGGGAGAAATCAGATTTGACCTCATTTCAGGCTTCTGGCTTGGTGTCCTTGCCTTTACCTCATCTGGGTTAATCTTCGCCTGCATCCATCCCGGTGGGGCTAGTTCCATAGCAGCACCTATGGGCTCAGGTTTTCTCCCTACCAGCCATGGTCCTGTGGGTGGTGGGACGTGAGGAAGCCTCTGACATGAGGTCCTCTGTTAGGAATGACTCAGCAGACATTGAGGGCCCCCCGCCTTGATAGGTGGGAGCCTGCCCCCAAAAGGCTGCTAAGAGCATCCCTTCCCTGTGGGAAACATGGCCATGGACTGACCTTGGCCATAGATGATCAGCGTGCAGCTCGATGAACTGCCTCAGTAACCACTACTGCCACTCAACAGATGACCTGTTTCCAACCAGTCTTTCCTATTCTTTCCAGTCTCTGAACTCATTAACGACCAATCTCTCCTTTGCTCTGGTTCTTTCTGTCACAGATACCTTTAATGTCAGCTACTCTTTTGTCCATAGTGGGGAACCTTGAAGGAAAATTGGGGAGGCTTGAAAGAAGGTTTCTTTCAGTAGGAGAGGGCTATGATAGCCATGGGCAAGGGCAGCATCTCAGGCACGGCTGTTTTCCTCCAGGCCAGATGCTCCTCACCTGTTCCTCATGCTCCTGTGCATATTGATGGCTGCGACCTCACTACCTGCTGCCCGGGCCCTTCAAGTCAATGTGGACCTCAGGCTATGCACCATTTCTCAGGAATCTTTCCAGAAGCACTATCCCAGGCCTGAATGCTCGAGAGAAGCTGAAGTAGGACTCTTCTCTACCAGTCCCTACATCGAAACAGACAGCTGCTGGAGCAGCAGTAGCAAGGACAGGAGACCTGTGACTTTCCACTGCCTTGCTGGGTAATTTTCGTATCATCCACTTGTAGGGAACAGATAAGTTTGGGAAGGAGGCCAGTGGGTAAGGGCCTTTGGGAGAGACTAAAGCTGGCTCATAGCCAGGCACAGGTCCAGACAGGCGGTCAAAGGAATAATCTGAAAAACTCACTTCCAACACGCCAGGGCATGACTAATCGTTCCAGTGACACTGTGGGCACAGGGATGGCATCCAAGATGCCTGGCCCAGAGCTGGCACCAAGGCAATGATTGTGGAAAACGAACAGTTCCAGATGGACGGAATGTAGTTCACGGGCTATCATTTTCACTTAATTTTCTCTAATTTGTTCTTCCAGGTATTTCTACTATATTTCATTTCATGTATTAATTTTGGAGTTAAAGCTCCAGCTTATGAGCTGTTAACACAGTGTCTGGGACACAGTAAACAGTCAATAAATATCACCTGCTATTACTGTAAATTATTACTTTAAGCCTTGTTAGCAGCCTGTAGGTATTTTGGCTCTCCAAGTCAGCCTTCTCTGGGAGGAGGAGTTCCCAGAGAATCTGGTGCTACAGGACCTGGATCCTAGGACCCCCTCTCTCGCTCACATATACAGAGGCTGGAAGAAAGAAGCCAGAAGCCCAGTTGCCAGTGGTGCTACAGACATGGCACAGGGCATGGCCCTGCTGCATATACAAGACTTATTCACCCCTATGATCAGCGCAGGGATTACCAGAGGGATCTTCAGAGGGGCAAGAACTTGTTCAGGGTAGCATGGCAAAGCACGGCGGAGCAGAGTTGGGGACCAGGCCTGCTGCCTTGATCAGATCAGGTGGTCTTTCTACTGCCTCACCCCTGGGAAGGGCAGATGCCATCTGCCCGGTCCTGTTTCACTCCTGGGCCAATAAAAGAGCTTGCAGAAAGAGCAGAACACTAGAAACATAAAGAAAGCTGTCTGTATTAGAAGAGCCTTCTTCCAGCTGCTCAGCCACCCACGGGAACAGAGTGCAGAGAGGGTTTTCCCCAGACAACTGCTGCAGTCTAGTCTCTTCTACAGCAACCAGAGTGATCGCTGAACAACACAAGTCGTATCCATTTTCTGCCCAGAGTTCTCAATGGCCCCAACACGTTTGCAGTAAGCCCCCAAGTTTTTGCAAGGCCCTCTGTGCTCTGGACCTCACTGTTCTGCTGCTTCCCTCCCTCCCGCCTCTGCTCCTGCCGCCCCAGACTCCTTGCTGCTCCTCAGTCTCCCAAGGACTTCATGTTCCTGTCTTCTCTCTCTGTCACCCTGCTCAAGTAGCTTCTCCTTAGAAAAGCCACTCCCGAAGGCCACATTTAAACTTAGCCCTCTCAGCCTCTCCTCACACTGTTGGAATTCTTTCGAGGGCAGTTAACTCTGCTTGATCTTTTCCTTGTTCATTTGTCTGCTTCCTTCTACATTGGGATCTGGAATGATTTTAAAGAACAGGGTGGTCATTTCAACTGTGTATGTAATGTGAGTGAGAAATAAAATTTGGCTATTTTAAGCCATTAAACTTTTATCATTGCTTTAGCAAAACCTAGCTAATCCTGATTACTATACTCTTCAAGCCACATCGTTAAGAGCCACGTGGACACTGCACATTTCGGGCAGAATCTTTTCCTGAAACAGGTGGGAGACCTGCCTAGCAGGATGGCAGGTGGTCAGCTCCCACAGTCACTATAAAAAGACTACAGTTTTCCCAAACAGGTCACTATTGGGATTTTAGACAGGATTCTTTGTTGTGCTGGGCAATCCTACAATATTAATGATATTTGCATATTAATAATAATAGCTTGGTGTTCAGTCTCCCAAATTCCAGTCTTGTCCCTTCAGGCATTGTGATAACCCCATCATTTTTAAATGCCTCTTAGGGGTGGTGTTGTCACAGCTGAGAAGCCCTGGGTAGGTGCTTGCAGGCATTTCTATTAAGGCAATCACCCAACTCCTAAGGTGAACCTCTTTGAAAGGCTGTGCACATGAATGTGGCCATGATCAGCCAATAAAAGAGCTTGCAGAAGGCAATGAAACATAAAAAAGCTGTCTGTATTAGAAGAGCCTTCTTCCAGCTGCTCAGCCACCCACGGGAACAGAGTGCAGAGAGGGTTTTCCCCAGACAACTGCTGCAGTCTAGTCTCTTCTACAGCAACCAGAGTGATCGCTGAACAACACAAGTCGTATCCATTTTCTGCCCAGAGTTCTCAATGGCCCCAACACGTTTGCAGTAAGCCCCAAGTTTTTGCAAGGCCCTCTGTGCTCTGGACCTCACTGTTCTGCTGCTTCCCTCCCTCCCGCCTCTGCTCCTGCCGCCCCAGACTCCTTGCTGCTCCTCAGTCTCCCAAGGACTTCATGTTCCTGTCTTCTCTCTCTGTCACCCTGCTCAAGTAGCTTCTCCTTAGAAAAGCCACTCCCGAAGGCCACATTTAAACTTAGCCCTCTCAGCCTCTCCTCACACTGTTGGAATTCTTTCGAGGGCAGTTAACTCTGCTTGATCTTTTCCTTGTTCATTTGTCTGCTTCCTTCTACATTGGGATCTGGAATGATTTTAAAGAACAGGGTGGTCATTTCAACTGTGTATGTAATGTGAGTGAGAAATAAAATTTGGCTATTTTAAGCCATTAAACTTTTATCATTGCTTTAGCAAAACCTAGCTAATCCTGATTACTATACTCTTCAAGCCACATCGTTAAGAGCCACGTGGACACTGCACATTTCGGGCAGAATCTTTTCCTGAAACAGGTGGGAGACCTGCCTAGCAGGATGGCAGGTGGTCAGCTCCCACAGTCACTATAAAAAGACTACAGTTTTCCCAAACAGGTCACTATTGGGATTTTAGACAGGATTCTTTGTTGTGCTGGGCAATCCTACAATATTAATGATATTTGCATATTAATAATAATAGCTTGGTGTTCAGTCTCCCAAATTCCAGTCTTGTCCCTTCAGGCATTGTGATAACCCCATCATTTTTAAATGCCTCTTAGGGGTGGTGTTGTCACAGCTGAGAAGCCCTGGGTAGGTGCTTGCAGGCATTTCTATTAAGGCAATCACCCAACTCCTAAGGTGAACCTCTTTGAAAGGCTGTGCACATGAATGTGGCCATGATCAGCCAATGTAGGGATACCAGGCTGGCTGACAGGGACTACGAATTGCCCTCATTTCATGAATGCAAATCCTGAGGTTTCAGAGATTATGTAAATTGTTCAAGGTCACATAGCTCGTGAGTGGATCCATGTCTTCCCATTTGCAGTTGCCACTGTACCAACTGCCATGGTATGCGTGCCGGGTGTCCACTGGAGCAAATGACTACTACAGTGGAAGCAGCCCTGCTGGATGTGTGTGGAGACAGAGAGGTGCGGATGAACAGTCTGGTCCTCCAGCAGGAGCCAAAACCTGGCAGCGCGAGCAAGTTGAGAGCACATCCCGATAAAGCCCGTGCCTCCGTCTAGGCTCACTGTAAATTCCCGATGGCTGGCTGGGGGGCTCCTTTCTCCCCGGGACCAGACAGCTCCACTGTTACACACCCTAGCATTCTGTACCTTCACTCCAGAGCCCTCATCGCGTGGGTAGTGACTTCGCAATGTCACACACATGAAGAGGTGAGCTCTGTGAAAGCAGGACCTTATCCATCCTGCTCCCTTACATATCCCCATCTCTGACACAGTGATTGGTACATGGTAAGCGCTCACGGTACTCGTTAATGCTGTTCACCAGCTTCTAGCTCTCTATTCAGGACTCATGGAAGGAATGCCTTTCTTTGCCATGGAGTATGGCTATGTTAATAGTTCTGACCAAAGAGTGTTTGTTGCTGTTATTGTTTTGGGGGGGGCTGTTCATTTGACCACACTGCATAGCACGTGAGATCTTAGTTTCCCAATTGTGAATTGAACCCACCCCCCACGCAGTGCAAACCCAGAATATTAACTGCTGACCTGCCAGAGAGTCCAGACCAACGAGTTTTGAGTGAAAGGGTCATGTCACTCCCACAGAGAACATCAAGCCTCCAGTGTGAAATGCTCCAGAGTCGTTCTCCCCTCTGTCACAGTGACACAGCAGCGTTGAAGCTGGCAGCCAACATGTCAGCTTACATTCTAGAGTGAAGAGACATGGAGTAGGCTTCCAACCTTCCAGCAGTGAACATGCAGTCTGAATAAGAAACAAATATTTGTTTAAAATAAGCACTAATTTTGCAGGACATTGTCGGTTACTGTAGTATAATATGAAATATTCTGATGGATACAGTCCTCAGTAGATATTCACTAAGAGAATGAATATTTCCATATGGACTTGACTCTGAGGGTTAAAAGTAGTAAGTCCCCAGACCACATGAAAATACAAGATAAAGATAACTTTTGCAAAAGAGAAAATAACTGAAACAGCAAATTTCGTATGAAAGGATATAGACTATTTTTAAAGGGAAAATTTAATGAAGGTCTGTTTTCAAAGTAAAAACAATAGTCCTGGATAACATGTTTGGCACACTGAGGGTCAGGCTGGATTCTAAGTGTTTTGTCTGCCTTACCTTATTTAATCCCCACAACACCATTGGGCAAGTTGCCGTTGCATATAATGAAGACACCACAGACCAGAGAAGTTAAGTAACTTGCCCAAAGTCACACAACGAAGGGATGATAAGACTGGTATATTGTTCCCCAGAGATCTAACTCCAAAAACCAATGTCTTAACTGCACATCTGTGCTTACAACTCTGATGAAAAAGTGGTGGAGGAAACAGTGCGAATGTGTGAGCAAAGCATGGTCCGCATGGAGCATGGGACCCGAGGATGCCACATTTTAATGTGTTTGCTAACCAAAGCCCAGCCTTGCCTCCTGATTCCTTCCCTCAGTCCACTTCTGCCTTCAGGCTTTCTTCTCATGATTTTAGAATATGGCTCCTTAATTTAGTTCCTACAAAGTTCTAAGGTTTCAGTCGTGGTAAAGTTTGAGCAAGAACCATTTGCTCAGATGAAGGCTACTGAGGATGAGGCCAGAAGGGAGTGTGTCAAGGTGCATTCTGACCATGAGGGATAATGTTTGTGGTGTTCCAGGGTCAAAGTCAAGTCGTAGACCACACCTGTTGGTCTTGGGCATGGGATTGGAGGGGGACGGTGGAGGCTATAGAAAGGACACCTGCGCTTCCTTCCTGCGCTTATCCCTGGGCAAGTGCACAAGTCAGTGAGCCTTATTTGTGAGACCAGAAGGGCTTTCTGTGCATTCCTCAGGTTCTTAGCTCTGTCTGCTCTTTGAAGGGACCAATAAAGGAAAAACTTAATACACTGTACACTTTTACTTTGTTTGTCTCCTGGTGTGCTGCAAACAGCAGCCTAGGGTCAAATGTTAATAGCCAATTAGAGAGTAGCAAAATCCAAGACTAGAAAGTGTCTCTGCATCAGTTAGAGGGGGTATGGGGCTGCTGCTGGCTCTTGGCATAAGAATAGAATTACCAGGCAGGGAGATAAAGATAAATACCAGTTGCCCTGATGAGTGAAGCAGCAGCCAGCAGCTGGGTGTCAAGGTCTGTTTTCAAAGTAAAACAATAGTCCTGGATAACATGTTTGGCACACTGAGGGTCAGGCTGGATTCTAAGTGTTTTGTCTGCCTTACCTTATTTAATCCCCACAACACCATTGGGCAAGTTGCCGTTGCATATAATGAAGACACCACAGACCAGAGAAGTTAAGTAACTTGCCCAAAGTCACACAACGAAGGGATGATAAGACTGGTATATTGTTCCCCAGAGATCTAACTCCAAAAACCAATGTCTTAACTGCACATCTGTGCTTACAACTCTGATGAAAAAGTGGTGGAGGAAACAGTGCGAATGTGTGAGCAAAGCATGGTCCGCATGGAGCATGGGACCCGAGGATGCCACATTTTAATGTGTTTGCTAACCAAAGCCCAGCCTTGCCTCCTGATTCCTTCCCTCAGTCCACTTCTGCCTTCAGGCTTTCTTCTCATGATTTTAGAATATGGCTCCTTAATTTAGTTCCTACAAAGTTCTAAGGTTTCAGTCGTGGTAAAGTTTGAGCAAGAACCATTTGCTCAGATGAAGGCTACTGAGGATGAGGCCAGAAGGGAGTGTGTCAAGGTGCATTCTGACCATGAGGGATAATGTTTGTGGTGTTCCAGGGTCAAAGTCAAGTCGTAGACCACACCTGTTGGTCTTGGGCATGGGATTGGAGGGGGACGGTGGAGGCTATAGAAAGGACACCTGCGCTTCCTTCCTGCGCTTATCCCTGGGCAAGTGCACAAGTCAGTGAGCCTTATTTGTGAGACCAGAAGGGCTTTCTGTGCATTCCTCAGGTTCTTAGCTCTGTCTGCTCTTTGAAGGGACCAATAAAGGAAAAACTTAATACACTGTACACTTTTACTTTGTTTGTCTCCTGGTGTGCTGCAAACAGCAGCCTAGGGTCAAATGTTAATAGCCAATTAGAGAGTAGCAAAATCCAAGACTAGAAAGTGTCTCTGCATCAGTTAGAGGGGGTATGGGGCTGCTGCTGGCTCTTGGCATAAGAATAGAATTACCAGGCAGGGAGATAAAGATAAAAAAGTGACCAGAATTCTCAAAGCCCTGATGAGTGAAGCAGCAGCCAGCAGCTGGGTGTCACTCCTCGTGTCAATGTGTTTCCAAGGCAACCGGATTGCCAGGGAGACTTGGGGAGCTTGTGCTACTTTAAACTGTTATTGGCAGTGGCTCTGGCTCTAGTGTGACTTTTGAAACCATACAGAATATTGATTGTCCTCATATTGTCCTGTGACCTTTGGTCCAAGTCGGCATTCTCCAGTGCTCTGGCTGAAATGATTGGTCAGGAGTAAATCACACTAGACAATGCTGTCCCCTTACTTACATTTACACAAAAGGTTATTACTTTGGCTCAGATGGACCTCCTCTAGTCCTATTACAGAACTAGGAAGAGAAGTAAAATTAGGTGAGAAGAGACCAGATGGCCCTAGATGGACTTGAATGGTTTGACCCTCCTTTTTCTCCCCATTTTTCTTTGCCTGACTTCAGGTCAAGAAGAAAAATTGCTGTGTTTAGATCCCTGAGTGGTAGAGTTTATCCCGTATTACTCCTTTGAATGATCACTTCTAAGACTAGCAGCTCCTCCTGAGCAGTAGAAGTGGAGAGAGGTAATAGTGTATTAGAGACAGTGCACCAAGCATGTGAAGGCCCAGATTCCAGCAAAAGAATCTGAAAGAACTCTAATATGGCAAGAGAAGAGAATGCAGAAAGGAGACAGATGTGACATGAAGCTGGAGAGTTAGACACTGGAGGAAGTCACTGGAAGGTTTTAAGTGTGGGAAAGAAATGATCTGAATTATTCTTTTAAAAGAAAAGATCCCTTGGCTAGGTGGAGAATGGATGGTAGAGGTACAAGAATGGAAGCAAAGAGATTAATTAGAAGGCATTCTCAGAAGTCTAGGCAAAAGACAATAGCTGCTGGAATAAGGTGGCATTAGTGGCCACGGCGAGAAATGGGTAGATCAGAGAGATGTGTAAGAGGTGACATTGATGTAACCTGGAGATTTGTTAGATGCAGTAAGTGACGGAGATAAGGGAAACTAGAATAACTGCCAGGTTTCTGGCTTGGGAAGCTGGATAGAAGGTGGTTCCACTCACTGAGACGGCGAAAGCTTGGAAAGGGGGTTGTTGAATTGTTTGGTACATTGAGGACTTATTTACAACTAACCCAGATCCATGATGCTTGCCATATCATCATCAATGAGCATGTATTTGTGGTTCTCAGTCAATTCTTTCTAGAAACAGAAAAACTATTTTCTCCAAGTGGAGCCCACTTGTTCCTAACTTCTTGTTCTGCAATCCATTATGAGAGATGTAGATATTCTAACACCTTCATCCCGAAATCCACGGGACTCCTGACTGCTAATTTTGGAGATAAACTGATTCACTATCTTATTCCTTCATCCATTCAGTTATGGTTTCCTGAGGACCCGGTCTGCATCAAGGATCTCTGCTGGGCATTGGGGCCATCACAACTCTCCACCCACCTAGCCATCCGCTCATCCATTCCCCCTGTCCTTCCGTCACCCTTGTTCCACAATTCCCTCACATTCTATTGGCCAGACTTGTCAAGAAAGCTGGCTCGCTTGCAGAACTGGGTAAAGAACAGGGTGAGGAGAAGTTGGATAGTGAAACAAGAGACTCAAAGAAAAGCCAACTAAAATCAAAGTGTTTAATAGAGGCATAAGCCCAAAAGTTCGTTCAACTCTATCAGTGATCAACACATCTTGTGTTTGGATTATTGTGACAGCTACTCTACATCTATGCCCAGCCCTTCAGGTCCATTCTCCCAGAACAGCCAGAGAAATATGCTAAATAGCTAAACCAGCTCAATTTTTCCTCAGGCTTAATGTCTCCATTGCTTTTTCATCACACTTCAAACAAGATGGTGCCATGCTCAGTCGTGTGTGACCTTTTGTGGCTTCATGGACAGAGGAGCCCTGGGATTGTCCAGGCAAGAATACTGAAGTGGGTTGCCACTTTCTACTCCAGGGGACCTTCCCAACTTAGGGATGGAAGCCCTGTCTCTTGCATCTCCTGCATTGGCAGGCAGATTCAAATAATGTCCACTCACAACACACGTACATTTCCATGTGTCTGATATTTTTGCCATAAGCATCTTTACTGTAGTTTTCTTTGCTGCAAGCCTTTTTGCTGCATAACTTATTGACTGTAAGGCAATTTTGTTGTAAAAGATAAATTAATTGTTTGACAGTTCTGTTGGACAGTTTGATTTCAACTGGTTGACAGTTTGGTGTCTTTGCTCCATTCACACAATACTCCCAGTTTTATGTGACATAAATCTTAGCTGTCATAATGGTCTATACAGTGACAAGTAGATGTGACTGTCCTTAAAACAGTCGACCATGACAACTACGTCTGTTGACCTGATAAACAATATAGTGATAAAGCTTACTGAAAGTGTGAAGAAGACTGTAAAACTGAATTGTATACTATATTAGAAAATGATAACGTATCAGTTTGCAAATCCTTTGGTGATTCGAAGGCACAGAGATGAATCTAGATTTCTCATAGAACTTTTGGAACTTCTATCAACAAATGTGACAATATGCCAAGAGCATCAAGAGTGTAGAAGGTTTTCACAATGCAATACAAAGCTCAGCTACACACTGATACATTAGTATTTGAAAACTGATATCTCTCTTAATGAAAGAAGAAACGTTAGTAAGGCTGGAAGGAAACTTTTTAGTCGGGCTCCAAGTTTCTTTCTTTGCCCATTCTCCTGTCAGCCTTGCTATTCCCCAAGAAGCACAGTGGTTGGTAACTAAATTCCACAGGCCACCATGCGTGAATCACCCAGGCCCAGCAATGCATCCGAGGGGCCGCTCTGCAGCATACTCACAGCCGTTTAGGGTGACAGACTCGAAGCAGCAGCTCATTACACATCTGCTCACTTCTCCTGTGTATGTGGGATGGCTTCATTATGCCAATAGAAACTGGTCAACAGTGGAAGACTTAATCAAGTCAATTACTCAGCCCCATGCAGCCAGGGAAAAAATAAAGGTGTGACCAAATGCAACTAAATCCAATAAAATTAGTTTGTAAGTAAAGGCAGAGTCTTTCATCCTAGAGGGTAGGTTTATTGTGGGGGCAAAGCTGAATGCCAGAGGATAAACACAACTGAGGGCCGTGGCCATGGCCAGCTCACCATCACACCTGTGCCTCATACACTCACACTCCAGGTGGTGGAATTTGCCAGAACAGGGCCTGATTATGAGCTTAAAAGGCCCTAAACATGGAAAAGATGATGCCACCCTCCCATTTGCAATTAAAAATAATGGTTAGCTATTGTATACACTGTAAAATGAGTGTAAGAATGTTCTGTACAGTTTTAGTTTTGCACATGGGGATGGGTACCTGGGTGCTTTCCTTTTTTGAATTTTTTTTTCTTTTGATTTCTTTGTTCTCTCTTTCTTCTGCTCTTTCTCCTCTATCCCTCTTTTTCTCCCTCTTTCTTTCCCTCCTTCTCTCTCTCCCTTCCTTCTTCACTTCCCTCCTTCCTTCCTTCATTTTCCCTGATGTTCATACCCTAGTAAATCAGAGGCCCCAAAAGTAGCCTGGAGCCTTAGGGCTGGCTTTAATGCACAAATGAGATTCCTTTGAAATTAGTCCGTTGATTTGGTACAAATTGTAGCTCTTGAAATACTTTGCCATTTTTCAGCTTCCTTCTTTTGACCGTCATCCCTTTCCTCCCAGGGTTGTCCAGCCGAGGGAGAATGAGCAGTTCTGAATGTTGGTATCAATAGAAAGGCATTGCTGTTCAGAGATAACTTCTGTCCAACCTACCTGTGTGAGCTTTTGTCTAGCTGGGAAGGGTAAACATGCTGCATGTTTGAGGTCAGATGTTTGCTGACCATTTCCTTAGCAGAGTAGACAAAGCATTTGTGACTTTATATTTTACTCACAACCTGCCTGCTCCCCCAGGACTTGCTGACACCTGACTTCTCACCATTACTCAAACATGCTGTCCGTTCCTAGTCCTTTGCACAACCTTTTTCCTTTGCTAGGAATGTCTCTCCATTTCTTTACCTAATGCCCTCCAACTCAGGCTTCAAGCTCCATCTTAATATCACTTCCTCGGTGAATCCTTCCACAGAAAACCCTGATATATTTAGTCCCTTCTCTGTGTTCCCCCAACACTCTGTCCATCTTTCTATTATACCCACATATGGCATCATTGCCTGTTCCCCTTTATCTTCTTCTTGCCTTCCACTCTGTACTGCAGTGATTGGTCCTTGGGAGACTTTCAGTAAATGCTCACTGCAGAGGGGAGAGGGAGTGAAGGGAGATCGTCTCTTAGAGAAAGTCTTGTGAGAGCCCTCCTCCTCAAAGTGTGGCTGCCTATCTAGCAGCACCAGGACATCTAGGAGTATCTCAAGATCTACTGGATCAGAGTCAGCATTTAACAAGATACCCAGAGATTTCTTTTGATGATTAAAGTTTGAGAATCACTGTGAGAGTTGATGGAAGGACAGGGGGTAAACCAGGACATTAATGATCTTATGTCTGTTACAGAACAAGCTAAAGGTTAGCATAGGTTCAAATGCTCACAAAGAAATGGGATGCTGGGATTGTTCAGAGCAGACTAGGAGAGCAACTGGCTGACTGTGATTCCCAGCAGTCCTCAGACTCCTCCAGACCACGTTGGCCCTAGCAGAACCAAGAAGGCAGTGCTACGGGTGTGAGGCTCCATAGCCAGCATACAGCCGGACGACCTCAGAGCTGGTCCTCGACTAGATGAAGCTGGCTGACCAGTGATCCAGGCCAGCTTACTACATCACCAAATTAGCCTGTCTTAACACCTTACATTTGAACCTCTGGTGACTTCTATGATCTAGCTTTACTCCAAGTCATTAAAAGTAAAATTAATTTCCACTGAACCCTTGGGTTTCTGTTAATTTGCCCAATTTTCTTTGTTGCTATTATTTTTATTAGATAACAGCCAATTTTAGACCAATTAATGCCATTGCACATAAGAAAAGCCACATGGTGGCCTCATCTCTTTCTAAGGAAATGGAAAGGTCACTGTGTTCCAAATCACATGTATCTCTCAGCTGGTCCAGGAGACAAAAGTTTTGTTTCTAATTAGTCACTTCCGATGCCCTTTTCGTTTGAAAACGTTCTTTTCCATGATTCTCCTGGCTCTCAAGTTTACCACTCCTTCACATCTCAGAAAGGGTCGGAACGTTCACATCCACTGATATACTCCCTGCTTCCATTGTTATCTGAGGCATGACTCAAGGGAGTTGTTAGTCAATACCATTGGCAAAGATATGGAACATTATCTGAAAACTCACGCACTGAACCCCTTCCGCTAACAGCCCTCAGATCACATCCCCTGACCACATGACTCAGTTCTTAGAATTCTTTCTTACTTTTGCTCCTGATGTAGCTTCTTCTTCACCTCAAACCGGCACGCAGCCCTTGGGTGCACCCTTTACTGTCTGTCCAGCAGCCTCCTCCCAGCTTCTCTTCCGTGCCTCCTAAGTCAAACCACCACACATGGTGAATCAGTGAGAGAGTTCTGTCCCCTGTATTGACACCTTCACATTCGTCTCTTTCCCTTGCACTCACCCAACAAAACCCCAATGGTGGATGAACTCATCATCCACAATTCACCTTTGTTTTTTGATGCAGCTCTGAGTCCAGCTGGAAAAAAGCACACAGCCATGATTAGCCTCATTATAAATCAGGGTCTTTGCTCAGTTGAGCAATCATTGCTGCCAGGCAATCCTTTATCATGGCTATGATGAGACATGCCACCATTTTTCATCCAGCAGACAAGTCTCAACCATTACATTCTAAGTGAGAGGCAATCTCAGAAAGGCCTAATATGCCTGCTGTGAAACTAGCTAGAAAAACTCTTTAAATATTTACATTTACTAGTCACTATTCTCGAACTTTTCTCTTTTTTTTTTTTGTCTTCAAGCTTTCTAATCAGTTTTCACCCTTTTTTGCCTATAAAAAGCAACCTTGTTCTTACTTTCCTGACTGAATTGAGAAATTTCATCTCTCAGCTCCCTAACTCTTCCTACTTATCAATTGATAGTAATCTTTTCTTCTTAGACCACGTTACCTACAGCCTTTAGAGATGACTCTCACTGTTCAAAGGTAAGCTCTTCTCCTGTGTTCACGCTTCTAAGTCCTCAGTCCTTCCTCTTCTGTCACCTCTTTGAGCTTTCTCTTTTCTGCTCCTTCATGCTCCTTTTCTCTAATATCTTTTTCTCCAAACTTGAAAACACATTTAAGTTTCTGTAATCTAAATTTAAAACTCCTCCCTTGATTCTTTATCCTCCAGCTGTCATAATATCTTTCATCCACCTGCTCCACTGCCAAACTCCTGGAAAGAGATAGTTGTGCTCTGTCTCTACCACTTCCCCACTTCCCACTTACAGTCTCCTCTGGCCTCTGCCCACCAGTCCACAGAAACTGCTCTTGTCGAGGTCAGATCACATCCCTGACCACATGACTCAGTTCTTAGAATTCTTTCTTACTTTTGCTAGCTTCTTCTTCACCTCAAACCGGCAGCCCTTGGGTGCACTTTACTGTCTGTCCAGCAGCCTCCTCCCAGCTTCTCTTCCGTGCCTCCTAAGTCAAACCACCACACATGGTGAATCAGTGAGAGAGTTCTGTCCCCTGTATTGACACCTTCACATTCGTCTCTTTCCCTTGCACTCACCCAACAAAACCCCAATGGTGGATGAACTCATCATCCACAATTCACCTTTGTTTTTTGATGCAGCTCTGAGTCCAGCTGGAAAAAAGCACACAGCCATGATTAGCCTCATTATAAATCAGGGTCTTTGCTCAGTTGAGCAATCATTGCTGCCAGGCAATCCTTTATCATGGCTATGATGAGACATGCCACCATTTTTCATCCAGCAGACAAGTCTCAACCATTACATTCTAAGTGAGAGGCAATCTCAGAAAGGCCTAATATGCCTGCTGTGAAACTAGCTAGAAAAACTCTTTAAATATTTACATTTACTAGTCACTATTCTCGAACTTTTCTCTTTTTTTTTTTTGTCTTCAAGCTTTCTAATCAGTTTTCACCCTTTTTTGCCTATAAAAAGCAACCTTGTTCTTACTTTCCTGACTGAATTGAGAAATTTCATCTCTCAGCTCCCTAACTCTTCCTACTTATCAATTGATAGTAATCTTTTCTTCTTAGACCACGTTACCTACAGCCTTTAGAGATGACTCTCACTGTTCAAAGGTAAGCTCTTCTCCTGTGTTCACGCTTCTAAGTCCTCAGTCCTTCCTCTTCTGTCACCTCTTTGAGCTTTCTCTTTTCTGCTCCTTCATGCTCCTTTTCTCTAATATCTTTTTCTCCAAACTTGAAAACACATTTAAGTTTCTGTAATCTAAATTTAAAACTCCTCCCTTGATTCTTTATCCTCCAGCTGTCATAATATCTTTCATCCACCTGCTCCACTGCCAAACTCCTGGAAAGAGATAGTTGTGCTCTGTCTCTACCACTTCCCCACTTCCCACTTACAGTCTCCTCTGGCCTCTGCCCACCAGTCCACAGAAACTGCTCTTGTCGAGGTCATAAATAAGGTGGCTAAATTCTTTAAGTTTCAATTTTTTGCTTAACCTCTTGGTAACATTGAATACTGTTGACCACTCCATCTATAAACCACTGTACTCTTTAGACACATTATTATTCTTCTCATTCTCTTTGGGGGTCTCTACTTAATTATCCATCAAATGTTGGACACCCCAGGGCTTCTCCTGAAATCCATGACTTTATCCTTGGACATTCTTCTCTGTTACTATAGTATCCAGTACCAACTTTAAGCTCAAGATCGGCCCCCAAACCACGCATACACACACATACATACCTAAACACACACACAGAGTCTCTTTCTGTCTGTCTCTCTCTCTCTGACTTTTATCTGCAGCTCATAGCTCTCTGAGCTCCAATTCATGTAACAAACTATCTGCCTGACATCTCTGACTGGACTCCATAAATTCAGAGCTACCAATGCCATGAATTTGGGAGGTATCCCACTAGTCACCACATTTGCCCATTTCCCTTTGATTAAGTTTGATTTCTCAAGTCTGTTCCTCATTTCTCACCCCACTGCTTCTGTTAGTCTAGGTCCTCATTGTTTCTCCCCTTGACTATTATAAAATCTCTACACAGTAGGTATGGGTTACTAATCCTAGAATACTCATTGTAGCATTGAAGGCACTTTGGAGTCTGCAGGTAAGTTAAAAGTAGACAGATAACTGACCCATGTTATTTGTTGGCCATGTTATTGATTTCACATTTTCTGGCTGGATGTTACAGGAGCTTGGGAAATGAATATCACCAGCAATTCATTTCTCATATCATTGTAAATAAGTAGGCTTCTATGAGCCAAACTCATAGAAAAAAACTGGAGTATGAATCCAGATGATTACGTAATGGAGAATTTTTTCCTCCTAGTGCTGGCTGCTAAAAATACTTAAGCTTTACTGAAAGTTCAGGGTCCCATGAGATGCACTGTATTTTCAAACTTACTCTCAGCTCCATCATCTTTATTAATTTTTATTTTATCTTAGCCTTGTTACTCTAATTCTTCAAAAATCTTACTATATTCCCTTAATTTCCCTAATTCCACCTTTGAGCAAAAGGAAATACAAAAAGAGAAGAAGCTCTCAAGCTAAACTTACAGGCACATTTTTGGTAATATGTTGTTGGGACAGGAATCTTCTGTGAATACAACAAGTAGATGAATCAGGGGCTTCCTATCAGTTGGTCTGTATTTAGTGGGAGATCTTTAAGTCTCTATTACTCATCAAGGCTATTTCTGACATCTCACTCTCTGTGAGGAGGTAATCTGAAACTGAGCCAATAGTTAAGGGATGTTTTTGACTTGCTGCCCTGGTCTCCAGTCCTCTCTTCCGTCCAACCACCATCAAACTGCAAACTAAAATAAGGGCTCTGTCCTATAAGCAGTGAGGAACTACTGAAGTTTTAGACAAAGTCTGTTTAAGACACACTACTTTGGCTTCAATGTTCAGAGTAAATTAGAGAGGAATAGGATTGGAATCAGGACTGAATTGACTGAAAATCTGTTACAATAAGCTAGGTTAGAAGTAATAAAAGATGTATCAGTCAGAGTCCAACCAGGAAAACAAAAGCCACTCTAATTTTTTCCAGGAGGAAAAAAGTAATGGAGGTAACTGGCTATATAGGAACTGGAATGACTGAGAAACCAAATTATATAAGATGAAGCAACCCAGAAACAGGCAAGAGCAGCTATGACTCCTAGGCTAAAGGGACAAAGAATGGAGGCAGGGTCCTCTGAGTTCTGAGGCAGGGCTGGGTGGTGGAAACTGGAAGCACGGAGGCTTTGTTGGTGGGAGATGGAGACACAAAGGAAAAGATACAGCTCAAGGCAGAGAAACAGGAACACTCTCTCTCCTCCTCCTTCTCACTTCCTGGAGGCACAATAGCCAAGGAAAGTCAGTCTGAAAAACAGAGTGGAGCAGGAGAAGGATGAAGAGTGAATATGAGGCCAAATGGGACCAGCATAAGGGCCTGTACCAAAATGTGGCAATGAGGATAAAGAAGAGATGATGCGATCAGAAGGAGTCATTTAGAATTAAAATCAGCAGGAGTGTTCAGTATTGATTTCCAGTCTGATGACTGATGGATTAATCATGATGTTATTTTTCATAGGTGGTGAAGATGTTTGGAGACTTGTTGAAAATTAGTTGCCTGTTGGGCCTCTAGGTGGAGGGTCCTGGGAGACAATCATATACTCAAGTCTGAGGTTCAGCGGAAAAGTTAAGCTGGAGGTCAGGAATAGATGATATTGGCCAGGGAGTCTATGGTGACAGGTATAAGAAGTTGGGAAGACCTAGAGCACAGTTTTTTGGTTTTGTTTTCTTTTTGACTTATGATAATGCTTCTTAATCCTTACTTCCATTAAATTGTGGTTAAATTATTTTTAGCACACAGTATCTATAAACATACTAGTAAAAAAAAATAAAACAAAGCAAAACAGGAAAGCAAAAAGAGAAGTTTAATTATTCTTTTGTGGTCTTTGTAAGGCTGTATTTTTGCAGGTTCAGATTTGAAACAATTCTATTGTTTAATTTTGAATGTTTGTTCATTTTTTTATGAGTGGTATTAGCTAAAATTGAAAAGTATTTCTTTTGCAAATTAATAGTGTAGAATTCTTAAGGCCTTTATACTACTACTTCCTTAGAATTTGTTAAGGAAGTATCTTATATGATGGTGAATGTCATTTTTGTTTCATTTTTATCAGACCTAGTTTATATATACTTATAATTAAATAAAATTTTATAGAATGGCTAATAATAAAGAGTAATAATCTTTTTTAAAAGTTTCTTTTAAAATATTTTATTCACAATTTGGTTATAGAGAAGTTAATTACAACATTAAATAGCATCAGAAGGGGGGATTAATTGTGTATTTTCTAGCCAAGTTAGAATTGCTCTTATTTTCAATTTTGGTATCTTTTGTTTGCCATTCAAAATTTTTTTCATTTTATATAACTTAATAATTATTTTTATTTTACTTTTAACTTTTACAGATTTTGTTGTTTACAGATATGCATAATTCCAGATTAGTCATATGTCTAGCCCTGGCCCCTTCCCTCCTCCACTCCCCTCCCAGTCCCCCTCCCCTCAATCCCACCCCTCCAGGCCATTGCAGGATCCCGATTCCCACAGTGCAATGACAGTAGCTGTCTTTTCCACATATGAGCATATAGGTTTCCATGTTACTCCCTCTACACCTCCCACCCACTGTTCATTACCCTCAGTGTCCATACGTCTGTTCTCTGTTTTTCCATCACTTTTCTGTATGAGTTATCATTACCATCTTACCAGATTCCATATATATGTGTTAGTATACTGTACTTGTCTTTCTCTTTTTGACTTACTTCACTTTGTATAATAGGTTCTAGATTCATCCACCTCATTAGCACTGATTCTTCTGCATTTCTTTTTACAGTTGAGAAGTACTCCATTGTACACTCATACCAGAACTTTTTTATCCATTCATTCATCTATGGACATCTAGGCTGCTTCCATATTCTAGCTATTGTATATAGAGCTGCAATGAACATTGGGGTACAGGTACTTCTTTCAATTTTGATTTCATCAGGGTATAAGCCTAACAGTGGGATTGCTGGATCATATGGTGCTTCTATTTTTAGTTTTTTGAGGAATATCCATAGTGTCTTCCACAGCGGCTGTATCCATTTACATTCCCACCAGCAATGCAGGAGTGTTCGCTTTTCTCTGTATCCTCTCCAGCATTTATTGTCTGTCGATTTGTGGATGATGGCCATTCTGACGGGTGTGAGGTGATATCTCATAGTTTTGATTTGCCTTTCTCTAATAATAAGCGACATTGAGCATACTTACATGTGTTTTTTTTACCATCTATAATTTATATTATAGTAGAGTTTATTAACAATTGTGTTTGTTTCAGACGTACAGCAAAGTGATTCAGTTATACACATACAGGTAGCTATTCTTTTTGCAATTCTTTTTCATTTTAGGTTATTGCAGGATACTGAGCAGAGCTCCCTGTGCTCTACAGTAGGTCTCTGATAGTTTTCTATTTTACATATGGCAGTGTGCGCACATCAATCCCAAACTCCCAATCTTTCCCTTCGCCACCACCCTCCCCACCTTGGTAACCATAAGTTTGTCCTTTAAGTTCATGAGTCTGTTTCTGTTTTGTAAATAAGTTCATTTGTACCATTGGTTTTTAAGATTCAACATTCAAGCAGTATCTTATGATGTTTATCTTTGTCTGACTTGGTTCACCTACTATGATAATCTCCAGGCCCATTCATGTTGCTGCCAAAGGCCTTATTTCATTCTTTTTAATGAATGAGTGACATTCCTTTGTATGTATATACCACATGTTCTTTATCCATTCATCTGTCAATGGACATTTAGGTTACTTTCATTTCTTGGTTATTGTAAACAATGCTGCAATGAACATTCAGGTGTATGTATCATTTTGGACCATACTTTTTTCTGGCTATATGCCCAGGAGTGGGATTTCTAGATCATATGGTATCCCTAGGGCTTCCCTGGTGGCTCAGTGCTAAAGAATTTGCCTGCAGTGCAGGAGGCCCAGGAGATATAGGTTCTGTCCCTGGGTCTGGAAGATCCGCTGGAGCGGGGCATGGCAACCCATTCAAGTATTCTTGCCTGGAAAGTCTCAAGGACAGAGGAGCCTGGTGGGTTACAGTCCATAGGGTCGTGAAGAGTCAGACACAACTTGAATCCTAGGTGTGTCAAATAGATGGTAAAGAAAGTGAAAACAGTGATAGATTTTACTTTCTTGGCTCCAAAATCACTGCAGGTGGTGACTGTAGCCACAAAATTAAGACACTTGCTTCTTGGAAGAAAAGCTATGACAAACCTAGACATCATATTAAAAACATACTCATCACTTTGCTAACAAAGGTCCATATAGTCAAAGCTATGGTTTTTCCCGTAGTCAGGTATGGATGTGAGAGTGGATCATAAAGAAAGCTGAGTGCCAAAAAAAGTGATGCTTTCGAACTGTGTTGCTAGAAAAGACTCAAGTCCCTTAGACAGCAAGAAGATCAAACCAGTCGATCTTAAAAGAAATTAACTCTGAATATCCATTGGAAGGACTGATGCTGAAGCTGAAGCTCCGGTTCTTTGGCCACCTGATGTGAAGAGCTGACTCATTAGAAAAGACCCTGATGTGGGGCAATGGCAGTGTGCGCACATCAATCCCAAACTCCCAATCTTTCCCTTCGCCACCACCCTCCCCACCTTGGTAACCATAAGTTTGTCCTTTAAGTTCATGAGTCTGTTTCTGTTTTGTAAATAAGTTCATTTGTACCATTGGTTTTTAAGATTCAACATTCAAGCAGTATCTTATGATGTTTATCTTTGTCTGACTTGGTTCACCTACTATGATAATCTCCAGGCCCATTCATGTTGCTGCCAAAGGCCTTATTTCATTCTTTTTAATGAATGAGTGACATTCCTTTGTATGTATATACCACATGTTCTTTATCCATTCATCTGTCAATGGACATTTAGGTTACTTTCATTTCTTGGTTATTGTAAACAATGCTGCAATGAACATTCAGGTGTATGTATCATTTTGGACCATACTTTTTTCTGGCTATATGCCCAGGAGTGGGATTTCTAGATCATATGGTATCCCTAGGGCTTCCCTGGTGGCTCAGTGCTAAAGAATTTGCCTGCAGTGCAGGAGGCCCAGGAGATATAGGTTCTGTCCCTGGGTCTGGAAGATCCGCTGGAGCGGGGCATGGCAACCCATTCAAGTATTCTTGCCTGGAAAGTCTCAAGGACAGAGGAGCCTGGTGGGTTACAGTCCATAGGGTCGTGAAGAGTCAGACACAACTTGAATCCTAGGTGTGTCAAATAGATGGTAAAGAAAGTGAAAACAGTGATAGATTTTACTTTCTTGGCTCCAAAATCACTGCAGGTGGTGACTGTAGCCACAAAATTAAGACACTTGCTTCTTGGAAGAAAAGCTATGACAAACCTAGACATCATATTAAAAACATACTCATCACTTTGCTAACAAAGGTCCATATAGTCAAAGCTATGGTTTTTCCCGTAGTCAGGTATGGATGTGAGAGTGGATCATAAAGAAAGCTGAGTGCCAAAAAAAGTGATGCTTTCGAACTGTGTTGCTAGAAAAGACTCAAGTCCCTTAGACAGCAAGAAGATCAAACCAGTCGATCTTAAAAGAAATTAACTCTGAATATCCATTGGAAGGACTGATGCTGAAGCTGAAGCTCCGGTTCTTTGGCCACCTGATGTGAAGAGCTGACTCATTAGAAAAGACCCTGATGTGGGGAAAGATTGAGGGCAAGAGAAGGGTCAACAGACAATGAGGTGGTTGGATGGCATCACCGATTCAATGGACATGAGTTTGATCCAACTCATGGAGATGATGAAGTACAGGGAAGCCTAGCATGCTGTAGCTCATGGGATCACAGAATTGGACATGACTTGGTAACTGAACAATGACGACAACAGGGGTTAGACCTCAGAGATTTTGCAAAGTGTTCTGAAGTCTCTAGCATTGCTCTGAAGTTACTGGTTGCCCAGGTCCTCGTTTGAAGTGGTGGATTTCTCCACACTCTCTTGGATAGCGCTGGCTAATTTTGATTCAGTTCTTCTTTTGGCCAGTGATATTTATCCCATGATGTTGGTCTTCTAGTTTTCTTAGGTAAGAGTTTGTGGAAAGAGTTTTTTCTGGAACTTCCCTGAAGTTGTTTTTTGACCCTGGCAGTTGTCTTGGGAACCTGAAGGGACAACAGTATGAGCACAAATGAACACTGGTTTGGGGGAAGATGGTGGGGAGTGAATGAGAACTAGGACTTCGTGAGAAGGTATGTGGACTAGGGATGGCTCTGCCAGGCAAGAACACGGCAGAGGTCTTGGAGTGGTGTCAGTGAGGAAGAGGAGGAGGATCTTGGGTTTGATCATCTCAACTCGACCCTGCCTCTAGACCTGTGTTGACAAGGCAACTTCAGAAGAAGTACCTTTTGGTGCTTGGGATAAACAATTCCATACCTATGCTGAGCATTTGTGGTTTCCTAGTCACTTTCCCCATGTCAAAATTTCCCAGTGATCTACTCCAGGCCTCCTGATCTTCCTGTATATACCACTCCTCAGGACAGTAAAGGGCCACACTCTTTAGGTTTGTTTGATCAACAGTAGCCCTGGGGAAGAGGCTTCAACATGACAAAATACCATCCTGACATACCCATAGGGTTTAGGGGGAGAAGTGAAAAGGCCAAGATAACTTCGGTGGGAGAATCTTCTCAAACTGACTGATCACTTTTTCCTACCATGCCATTTTCAATTCTGGTGGTCACATGGCAGGGAATGGGCCTTACCGTCAAACCTTTCCCCAGGGCCAGCCATTTCAGTGACTCTGTTCTCTCTCACCCTTCACCATTAACTGATGTTTGTATGTCCTACATAAAATTTCTCCAAAATAATATGGATGCATTTAAGTTTCCTTAGAGACGTGAAGCATCCCACTTCCCTTCTAAAAATTTCTCTTATGTACCTTGAAAACTACTCACTTCTTGGTTACCACCAAAGAAACTTTCCATCCCACTTCCTTTTCCAAGGACTCACATAGCTCTCCTCAGTTTTCTACTTTCCAGATTGAAATCACTGCCTTAAGTCTGTTTTCAGTACACAGATTTGCTCAACTGGGCATCTTAGTTTTGTTTCAAATCTGAGAGAGAGGTCAGTGCACCTCACAAATCATAGTACCCAGACTAGAGTTTTAACAGAGTAAGGTTGAATGAGGCAGATATTAACCTGCCAGTTGCTGTGCTGGATACTTGCAGGTAGGAAACTGCACTCCCCCTTGCCTACCACCAGCTCAAGAACTTAGAGATTTCAGGGCCTTAGTCTGAGGGGTGCAGACTCAGGTCCACAAAGGGCAGGAGGTCCAGGGTCTGCTCAAGTCAGCAAAGGTAGGAGTCCCAGGCCTTGACAGATGTGAAAATAAATAAGGACCCTGAAGGAGGACCCCAAGGGGACCCTAGACTCCAGAACAAAGTTGGTCCTGTGAGGCTTTGGGGTGGGATGACCACAGGCAGCAATTTCTGACATCCAGGTCTCAGAAAGACTGGGGATGTGGTATAAGAAGTCAGGGCATTAAAAAAAAGAAGAAGTCAGGGCTCAGATGGGCAGAAAAGAGAATCCAAGGTCCTACTGACAGTCAAGATAAGGAACCTGAAGGAGGACTGAGTGGACCTTGGAGCTGAGTTGGAGGGGATCCCACAGATCCTCAACCCTGCTGTCAGCCCTGGGAGGTCCCTGGGTGGGATGAGCACACTAGACTTCTTCATAATTCTTGGCATCTTGGTCTCATAGAGACTGAAGGCTTGGTGAAAGGGGCGGGGTAGCATGTGGGCAGAAGGGAGAATCTCAGGTCCTGCCAGAAGTAAAAGTGAAGACCCTGAGGGAGGAACGAGAGACCTTGGACCCTGGAGCAGAGTTGACCTTGGGATGCCACAGGGCAGGATGATCCCATGCAGCACAACAGAGGGGCTGGGACTCTGGTATAAGTAGTGCCACCACAGTTGGAGAGAGAGGAGAATCATACGTCCTAACAGGAGTCGAGGTGAGGCCCCTGAGAGAGAACTGAGGAGACCCTGGACCCCTGAATATGGGTGGAGGGTAGAGGGTACCAGAGAAACCTGCCTTTCCTCTCAACTGTGGGAGGCCGCGTGGCGAGATGAGCATGTAGCAGTCCTTGCCAACTTCCTCTTCCAGCCCAGAGAGGCCTGGGACTGGGATAAGAGGCAGGACCTCAGGCGGGCAGAGGCGGAGTCCTAGATTCTGTGTGGACTGTGGTGACGGCCCTGAGGACTGAGGAGAACCTTCGAGAACAGAGAGGGCTCTAAGAGGCCTTGGGCAGGACATCCACGAGTAGCATTTCCTGACGTCTGGGACTGAGAGGGACTGAGAATCTGGTTACGGAGCAGGGCGTCAGTTGGAGAGAGAGAGGAGAATCCTACCTCCTAACAGGAGTCAAGGTGAGGCCCCTGAGGGAGGACTGACGGGAACCTGGGAACCTGGAGCACAGAACAGATGGGAACCCCACAGATCTGCAAACCTGCTAACAGCCCTGAGGCCCCAGGGGCTGGATGAGCACATTAGGCCTGTCCTGACTTCTGCATTGGGGTCTGAAGATACAGGGAACCCTGAATCCCAGAACAGAGGGGACCTTACAAAAACGTGCCCCTACTGTCAACCCCACAAGGGCCTCAGATGGAATGGGGGAGGAGCTGCAAGTGTGCAGTTTCCTGAGTTTCTGCTTGGGCGCCTAAGATGTGGCATCAGCATACAGTGCTGTACTCAAGTGGGCAGAGGTAGGAGGCTCAGGCCTTGTCAAGAGTAATGGCGAGGGACTTCCCTTGGTGATCCAGTGGGTAAGAACACCGCCTTGCAGTGCAAGGGGTGCTGGTTCGATCCCTGGCCTGGGAAGATCCCACGTGCCGCGGAGCGGCTGGACTGATGTGTCCAGTCACCGAGCCGGAGCTCTGGAGCGCATGCGCCCAGAGCCAGTGCTCTGCGACAACAGAGGCCACCGCGATGGAAGGCCCACAGGAGCCGAAGAACAAAGACGGATGAAAATAGAGAAATGAAAGACCAATAGAATTGGCCCGCCCATCCCCCTCCCTCCCCATCCTACCCCCTCCCTCCCAAAAAATTATATATATATAAAAAAAAAAGAGTAATGGTGAGGATCTTGAGAGAGAGGACTGACCGAACTCAAGTGAAAATGTACTAAACCCCAGCTATCCTTACCCTTTCCCCTGACTGCAGGAAGACCTGAAGCAGTTTGGCTGCATGTGGTGCCCTCTCATTTCCATTTTTGTTCATGCGTAAAGGTGAGACCTTTGTTGATGGAAGGTAGGCTCAGGTAAATATAAGGAAGGGGCTTCCCCTGGTGGTCCAGTGGGTAAGGACACTGCCTTGCAGTGCAAGGGGCACCGGTTCAATCCCTGGCCTGGGAAGATCCCACGTGCAGTGGAGTGACTGGACCGATGTGTCCAACTACTGAGCTGGAGCTCTGGAGTGCATGCGCCCAGGGCTGGTGATCTGCGACAACAGAGGCCACTGCGATGGGAGGCCCACACAAGCCAAAGAACAAAGATAAATAAGTGGAAGATCAATAGAAGTGGCCAACAACAACAACAACAAAAAAAACCACAGCCTTCTTATTAAAAAAAAAAAAAAACAGAAGGAACATCTACCAGGTATCAAGGTAAGGAGAGAGAACATACACACACCACACACACACCCCACCAGGCCCAGGACAGATGGACACCACACGATTCAGCCACTTCTTGTTATTTCCCCTGAGGATGCCCTGGGCAGGCATAGTCAGATATGAAGCCCCTGACTTCTTCTGTTCAGTCTAGGGATCTTATTTTGAGAGTTTTGTCTCAAGGCCCACAGTGTAGAGAGCCTACATACTGCCAGGAGGAAAGGGAGGGCCCTGCATGAGCACAGAGGGGACCACCCACCTAAGGAACCTCACCTGGGACAGCCCACCCTCCTTACCAGCACCAAAGGGGCAGGACCGTGCCACAGTCTACCCAAGGTGCCCCTTGTTTCCTCTCACAGGGACTCCAGGAACCTGGAGGTGAAAGCCCAGGTCTAAAGCTTGTATCTGTCTGCAGGTTGCAAGGTAGAGGAGGTGAAGGCTGTTCCAGGAGTTAAGGTGAGGTGCGTGCACTGAGTGCCCTGTCCCTCCCAGAACAAACGAGGCCCCACAAGGCCTAGATCCCCTCCCTCCCATCCTACCCCCTCCCTCCCAAAAAATTATATATATATAAAAAAAAAAAGAGTAATGGTGAGGATCTTGAGAGAGAGGACTGACCGAACTCAAGTGAAAATGTACTAAACCCCAGCTATCCTTACCCTTTCCCCTGACTGCAGGAAGACCTGAAGCAGTTTGGCTGCATGTGGTGCCCTCTCATTTCCATTTTTGTTCATGCGTAAAGGTGAGACCTTTGTTGATGGAAGGTAGGCTCAGGTAAATATAAGGAAGGGGCTTCCCTGGTGGTCCAGTGGGTAAGGACACTGCCTTGCAGTGCAAGGGGCACCGGTTCAATCCCTGGCCTGGGAAGATCCCACGTGCAGTGGAGTGACTGGACCGATGTGTCCAACTACTGAGCTGGAGCTCTGGAGTGCATGCGCCCAGGGCTGGTGATCTGCGACAACAGAGGCCACTGCGATGGGAGGCCCACACAAGCCAAAGAACAAAGATAAATAAGTGGAAGATCAATAGAAGTGGCCAACAACAACAACAAAAAAAAAAACCACAGCCTTCTTATTAAAAAAAAAAAAAAACAGAAGGAACATCTACCAGGTATCAAGGTAAGGAGAGAGAACATACACACACCACACACACACCCCACCAGGCCCAGGACAGATGGACACCACACGATTCAGCCACTTCTTGTTATTTCCCCTGAGGATGCCCTGGGCAGGCATAGTCAGATATGAAGCCCCTGACTTCTTCTGTTCAGTCTAGGGATCTTATTTTGAGAGTTTTGTCTCAAGGCCCACAGTGTAGAGAGCCTACATACTGCCAGGAGGAAAGGGAGGGCCCTGCATGAGCACAGAGGGGACCACCCACCTAAGGAACCTCACCTGGGACAGCCCACCCTCCTTACCAGCACCAAAGGGGCAGGACCGTGCCACAGTCTACCCAAGGTGCCCCTTGTTTCCTCTCACAGGGACTCCAGGAACCTGGAGGTGAAAGCCCAGGTCTAAAGCTTGTATCTGTCTGCAGGTTGCAAGGTAGAGGAGGTGCAGGCTGTTCCAGGAGTTAAGGTGAGGTGCGTGCACTGAGTGTGCACCATGGATCCCACATCCCAGAACAAACGAGGCCCCACAAGGCCTAGATCCCCCCACCTTGTCAGCCTCAGAATCTTGGGCTGTATTGCCTGCACCCTGAGGAGTCACCTCACCTCCTCCTTTGTGTTGGCAGGGGACAAGCTGCCCAGGAGGAGCTACCCTGTGAGGCCCAAGAGCAGCCCTCAAGAGAAGACCTGTAGGTGACTTGTGTCAGACTTCCCAGGATGTGTTTCTCAGCTGAGACTGCTCGCATCCCCTCTCTTCCCCAGGCAGGTGGATTCAGTTCCACACCTTCTGTCTGTACCACTGCTACCAGGTGTCATCATGCCTCCTCTTCCAAAGGGTTGGTGTTACATGAAGTGTTGGCACTGCATACTTAAGGAACACTTTCAGGCCCAAAAAAAGACAAGGATACTTTGGGGTGCACAGGTTTCTGAGTGTGAGCAGGAGGTGGAGGACACCTACTCCATCTCCTCGTCCTCCTCCTCCTCCTCTTCTTCTTCTTCCTCTTCCTCCTTCTCTTCCTCCTCATCTTCCTCTTCCTCCTCCTCCTCTTCCTCTTCCTCCTTCTCTTCCTCCTCTTCTTTCACCTCCTCTTCCTCCCCCACCTTCTCTGGCTCTTTTATGACCCCAGGCATCATAAATAAGGTTCCTGGTGCTGCTGGGGCACCAACTCCTCTCCAAGGTTCTCAGATAGTCTGCTTCCCCACTACTGCCATGCAAACCACTCTATCAATTAAACCAGATCTGGGCTCCAGCAGCCAACAAAGGAAGAGGCCAAGCACTCCACAGGCCTTGCTAGACAGTGGACACTTGCTCACAGATGCCAGAGATGATAATGTGGCTGATCTAGTCATGTTCCTGCTCCGCAAATATCAGAGAAAGGAGGTGGCCACAAAAGCAGAAATGCTTGGCATTATCAAAGATTACCAAGACCTCTTCCTTGTGATCCTCAGCCAAGCTCTGACTGTATTCAGCTGGTCTTTGGTGTGGATGTGAAGGAAGGGGACCCCACAGTCTGCAGGTTGCAAGGTAGAGGAGGTGCAGGCTGTTCCAGGAGTTAAGGTGAGGTGCGTGCACTGAGTGTGCACCATGGATCCCACATCCCAGAACAAACGAGGCCCCACAAGGCCTAGATCCCCCCACCTTGTCAGCCTCAGAATCTTGGGCTGTATTGCCTGCACCCTGAGGAGTCACCTCACCTCCTCCTTTGTGTTGGCAGGGGACAAGCTGCCCAGGAGGAGCTACCCTGTGAGGCCCAAGAGCAGCCCTCAAGAGAAGACCTGTAGGTGACTTGTGTCAGACTTCCCAGGATGTGTTTCTCAGCTGAGACTGCTCGCATCCCCTCTCTTCCCCAGGCAGGTGGATTCAGTTCCACACCTTCTGTCTGTACCACTGCTACCAGGTGTCATCATGCCTCCTCTTCCAAAGGGTTGGTGTTACATGAAGTGTTGGCACTGCATACTTAAGGAACACTTTCAGGCCCAAAAAAAGACAAGGATACTTTGGGGTGCACAGGTTTCTGAGTGTGAGCAGGAGGTGGAGGACACCTACTCCATCTCCTCGTCCTCCTCCTCCTCCTCTTCTTCTTCTTCCTCTTCCTCCTTCTCTTCCTCCTCATCTTCCTCTTCCTCCTCCTCCTCTTCCTCTTCCTCCTTCTCTTCCTCCTCTTCTTTCACCTCCTCTTCCTCCCCCACCTTCTCTGGCTCTTTTATGACCCCAGGCATCATAAATAAGGTTCCTGGTGCTGCTGGGGCACCAACTCCTCTCCAAGGTTCTCAGATAGTCTGCTTCCCCACTACTGCCATGCAAACCACTCTATCAATTAAACCAGATCTGGGCTCCAGCAGCCAACAAAGGAAGAGGCCAAGCACTCCACAGGCCTTGCTAGACAGTGGACACTTGCTCACAGATGCCAGAGATGATAATGTGGCTGATCTAGTCATGTTCCTGCTCCGCAAATATCAGAGAAAGGAGGTGGCCACAAAAGCAGAAATGCTTGGCATTATCAAAGATTACCAAGACCTCTTCCTTGTGATCCTCAGCCAAGCCTCTGACTGTATTCAGCTGGTCTTTGGTGTGGATGTGAAGGAAGGGGACCCCACAGGTCTCTGCTATGTCCTGGGCAGCACCTTGGGCCTCACCTACGATGATATGCTGAGTGATGAGGAGAGCACACCTACAGCCGGCCTCCTTATAAATGTCTTGATTATAATCCTCATATGTGGTGTCTGTCCCACTGAGAAGACCGTCTGGAAATATCTGGGTATCATGGGGCTGTATGCTGGTGTAAAACATGACATCTATGGTGATCTCAGGGAACTGCTCACCCAAGTGTGGGTGCAAGAGGGGTACCTGGAGTACCAGCAGGTACCCAATAGTGATCCTACATGCTACCAGTTCCTGTGGGGTCCCAGGGCCTATGCGGAAACCAGTGAGATCAAAGTCCTAGAGTTTGTGACCAAATGCAATGATAACATCATCAATGCCCTCCCTAGCTTGTCTGAAGATGCCTCACAAAATGAGAACAAGGGACCCCAAGCCAGAGTTGCAGTCAAGCCCATGGCTGATGGTGGAGTCAGGACCAGTGATAGGGACGGGGTCAGGGACAAGGACACAACCTGTGCCAGGGTTAGGCCCATGGCTGATAGTAGAGTCAGGACCAGTGATAGGGCCAGGGTCAGGGACAGGGGCACAACCTGTGCCAGGGTCAGGCCCTATTCCAGGGCCACATTCAACAGCTCCTCTTGCCCCAAGTGAAGTGCAGGCAAATGTTTCATTCTGTCCGATGAGAACACTGTTCTAAGTAATAGAAAGACCGAGTGCAGCTTGGGAGGACTGAGTATGTAATATCTTTGTGGTCTTGCTGTGAAAGGGCTATTTGGAGATTTTCGTTTTCTTTACGATACTTTTTAAATGTTGTTCCTTTAACAAAAGATTTAGTTAACTCCAGGTTCTAAGTTTACAAGTGATATTTGTCAAAAATGTATTGCTGACTACCAGTGTAAGAACTGAACATTTTACCTATTTTATGACTAGAATTATTTTCACCATTTTTGTATTTTAACCTTCATACTAGCTTCATAAATGATGAATCCACTATCTTTACCATATATTTGCCTTTGTTGTTGTTTATTTATTGTCATGTTTGACTCTTTGTGACCACATGAACTGTAGCCTGCCAGGCTCCTCTGTCCATGGAATTCTCCAGGCAAGAATACTGGAGCATGTTGCCATTTCTTCTCCTGGGGATCTTTCCGACCCAGAGATCAAGCCCCGGTCTCCTACATCAGTAAGCAGGTTCTTTACCACTAGCCATCAGGGAAGCCAATATTTACCTTCACTGTGAGATTTACACTTTTATATGTTTTCTTGTTACTAATTAGCACCCTTTCTTTTCAGCGTAAAGAAGTTCCTTTAACATTTCTCTAAGCCTGTATAAGGGATGGTGGACTCCTTTAGCTTTTGCTTATTTGGAAAATGTTTTATCTGTCCTTTATTTCTGGATGATAGCTTTCTTGGGTAGTGAGTGCATTGTTGGTTGGAAGCCCTTTCAGCCCTTTGATTATACTGTGTCCCTCAATACTGGCTGCAAAAATTTGACGAAAAATTTGCTGATGCTCTTACGGGGGCTCCCTCATATGTACCAAAGTGTTTTTCCCTTGCTATTTTCAAAGATTTTCTGCATTTTACTATTTTGTGAAACAAAGTGGGAAGCCTTCCATTATATTTTGTGATCTGGAATAAGATAGCATGGCACTGGAAAATCACTTTCCTTGAAAATGTGAAAACAGAGAAATAGAAAAGGGAAAAATTATTAATTCTTGCCTTCTCGTATCCATTTTATTGTGTCCTGCTGTAAAATTAGAAGATATATACCTGGATATGCTTTGCTTATTCAAGAATATCTGTGGTATTAAATCTTAATAAATAAGACACCTGCCCACTGGCTCTTTTAGTCCCCAATCATTAATTAGAGACCAACTCTTTGAAAGGCCCTGTAGAAGTAGAGGGCACTAAGATAAGGGAGATATACTCCCTAACTGTAACATTTTAGAGTCCAAGAGCAACAGTCACATCAGGAAGATGAGCTAGTCTCTAAATCCTAACAAGGGTCAAGATGTAAGTATTGAGTTGGCCAAAAAGTAGTATGGGTTTTCCCATAAGCCAGCAGGGAAAAACTCAAACGACCTTTTTAGCCCACCCAATACGAAATAACCAGTAAAAGGAAGGATGAGGAGGTGAGCACTCTGGATAACAGTAAGGGTAACTGCCCTGAGGCAGGGCAGTTTGGAGCTTTGGAAAACTTCAGTTTCTTCTGAAGGAGCTGGGTGTGGTCAAGCTGAGTGACAGCAGTGACCTGACTCACCACGTGTTTTAGAGGTGAGAGGAAAGCCTTAGATAGAAAACTACACTTAGCAGTTAGTTTTTAGATTGTTGAAAAACTGGGGAGAAATATCCTCTTAGAGCAGGTAGGGAAGGAGCTCTGCACTCGTGTCTCAGTGCAGTGGAAAACAGTACACAGACTAGAGGCTTTATACTCATCCTCTGTAAGAATTTCCCAAGAAATACAGTGATATTACTTTGAAGTGGTGCCCAGAAACCTCTCGAGGGACTCTCTTTGCTCTGGCCATGGAAAGCCAGAACACACTGCATTTAAAAACCTTTTAATTGGATGATCTTGAGTGTAATTTGGACAGCTCTAAGCAAGAGCTAGGTGCTTGGTAGAAGGAATGAAAGAGCAGCTGCAAGGGAGGGCTGGAGTTGATCTTTGACTCAAATTCTCGGAGCTGGGAGTTGCATCCAGCTGAGGGAGACTTCCCCACATCCAAATTAAATAACAGATCTTCTAAGAGGGAAAGTCTACTGAATTTTATTTACAAAGCAGTATTGTTGGCTAATTTGTTATTTTGCATCCTATTGTTTTGCATATTCTCTGAGATCTAAAAAACTAACAAAAGATAAACAAGGTTCTCCAAGGAGAGGCTAGTAAGGGTTGAGGGTAGGATAATACTGGAAGTAACTGCCTGTCATGCCAGTTCCAGTAGAGGAAAGGCCGCACGCTGCCCACATCCCCGCAGCCCTACAAGACAGTGCACACCAAGCCCATTTGCTCCACAGGAAGAACCCGCTGCCACAGGGCTTGGGCATCTTCCCAAGGTCACATGTTACTAAGAGACAGGGTGGTGATTAGAACCCTGCTCTGAACTTCTCTCCAGCCCACACTGTTCCCACCCACCCCATCCTGTGGCTGACCTTCTGACATGTCATTTGTTTCTGTTCTCTGTGCTACACGATGTCTCTAGGGTGACAAGGAAGATATTGTGGCTCAGGTAGTAAAAGTAGGCCTAAAGGAGAAAGGTGAAAATGACATTCAGATGCATCTGAACACTCTCTGTGGGCTTTGCTAACCTAGGGCGCACATGCTTGAGTCCCAGAGTTCCTTGAGAACTGACTCTACCTGGGTGCTAGCATTTTTTCCAGACTCAGCCCTTTCTCAGATGACAGCACCCTTTCCTTAGTCTTCTGTGTGCTCTCCTATCTAACTCTCAGACCTGGCCTGCTCACCAGTTTGTCATTGGTCCCCATTGGAAGCCCAGAATCACCGACCTTCCCCAGATACAGAGCACTCTTACTCTCTGCATTAGTCTTCAGCGGTCCCTTCACTCATTCTAGAAAGCTTAGGTTAGCAACAGCCCCGCTGATGTAACAATGTGCCTGAGAACAGCTGACAGCTGCTTTAAGACTCCTGGTCACCAGCCCCGGTATCTCTAACAGATTCTTTAAGTGTTTCCCAGATGGGTTGGTAAGTCCCTAATTTGTCTATAGGTGCTTGTAGAAGGAATGAAAGAGCAGCTGCAAGGGAGGGCTGGAGTTGATCTTTGACTCAAATTCTCGGAGCTGGGAGTTGCATCCAGCTGAGGGAGACTTCCCCACATCCAAATTAAATAACAGATCTTCTAAGAGGGAAAGTCTACTGAATTTTATTTACAAAGCAGTATTGTTGGCTAATTTGTTATTTTGCATCCTATTGTTTTGCATATTCTCTGAGATCTAAAAAACTAACAAAAGATAAACAAGGTTCTCCAAGGAGAGGCTAGTAAGGGTTGAGGGTAGGATAATACTGGAAGTAACTGCCTGTCATGCCAGTTCCAGTAGAGGAAAGGCCGACGCTGCCCACATCCCCGCAGCCCTACAAGACAGTGCACACCAAGCCCATTTGCTCCACAGGAAGAACCCGCTGCCACAGGGCTTGGGCATCTTCCCAAGGTCACATGTTACTAAGAGACAGGGTGGTGATTAGAACCCTGCTCTGAACTTCTCTCCAGCCCACACTGTTCCCACCCACCCCATCCTGTGGCTGACCTTCTGACATGTCATTTGTTTCTGTTCTCTGTGCTACACGATGTCTCTAGGGTGACAAGGAAGATATTGTGGCTCAGGTAGTAAAAGTAGGCCTAAAGGAGAAAGGTGAAAATGACATTCAGATGCATCTGAACACTCTCTGTGGGCTTTGCTAACCTAGGGCGCACATGCTTGAGTCCCAGAGTTCCTTGAGAACTGACTCTACCTGGGTGCTAGCATTTTTTCCAGACTCAGCCCTTTCTCAGATGACAGCACCCTTTCCTTAGTCTTCTGTGTGCTCTCCTATCTAACTCTCAGACCTGGCCTGCTCACCAGTTTGTCATTGGTCCCCATTGGAAGCCCAGAATCACCGACCTTCCCCAGATACAGAGCACTCTTACTCTCTGCATTAGTCTTCAGCGGTCCCTTCACTCATTCTAGAAAGCTTAGGTTAGCAACAGCCCCGCTGATGTAACAATGTGCCTGAGAACAGCTGACAGCTGCTTTAAGACTCCTGGTCACCAGCCCCGGTATCTCTAACAGAGTCTTTAAGTGTTTCCCAGATGGGTTGGTAAGTTCCACCTAATTTGTCACATTATCTATTGGTGCTTGGAGTAGAACCTAAAGTTAGAGGGTTATTGAAGCCAACATAATATTTTAAATAGGATTTCAGTGGGGTGTCTTATTCTAAATTCACTTCTGACCATATACCAAACTTACATAGGTGCTAAAAATCCAGAGACTCTCTTAACTGTAGATGAGGAAATATAACAGCAGTAATAGTGGAGCAAACACCTAAAGCGGAATTCCTATATCCCTGGAGTGTCTTAGGAGTTAAAAATGGTTTCTGGGAAGACATGTCAGTCTAATGAAAAATAGAATAATAACCCATTCTCCCACCATCTCTCGCAATACATGCCCCACAGGGAAGTCCCAGCTTTCAGCGGGCCTCACGGCGCCGCCCCAGATGCTCAGGCGAGTTCAGTCCCGTGCAGGGGGAGCAGAGCCTCAGAGGTTTAGGAGTGTGCGCTCGCGTCAAGACAGAGGAGAGCATTTTCAGCTTAATGAGATGATAGAGAATGTTGCAAAGAAAAGTGCAGAAAGGGCCCGCTGACTGAAGAGTGAACTCTCCCTGCTGAGTTTCACATGACCGTTTGACAATTAGATGTGATCCCGTATTTGAAACCATCTGTTATATAGTAGATACTTGAACATTTCAGAGACTTTCAAAGCAGATCTGATCTCAGAAACTCCTCCAAGCAATGAAGATGGTTTTCTTCTTGGCAAATCATAATAGTTGCTTTTTGTTTGAGCATCTGCTTAGTAACAGCACATGGGCGAGGCTCTGGTGCCCATCCACATCTTGTTTTGCTTGCCTTCCTGGACACGTGGGACACTGCCTTGCCAATGCACTTGTCGTTAGGGTCGTGTGACAGCCCTTTGCCACTGAAACGTGAGCAGAAGTGTTGACTGTCACCTGCAGGCACTTGAGAACTGGGATGCTAGTTCCATGCTCTCTCTCGATTCACCAGCACACATGGTGACCATGTGTTGAGGTGCTGAAACCACACGACAGAAGCAGCCTGGATCCCTGGGTCTGCTAGAGCTGAGGGCCCCTGCCAAGCCACAAGATAATTTACCTGCACGAAAACACACTGTTCTTGTGTGAGTCTTTCAAATGCCAAGGTGTGCCTTTTTCATCAGGTTGCAGTAACTTCTAACAGACACAGCTACTATTTCTGTTGTTAGGTTTATATAAATATTTTGATTACAAAGGTAGTAGTGTATATGTTCCTATTGCAAAACTTTCCAAAACTACAGAAAAATCACGGAATCACCTTTAAAAAGTTTTCCCACAATTCAACCTCCTACTCAGAGGTCACCGCAAACTAACAATATAGTGTTCTATGCCTACCCATTAAATCAAATTCACCATTTGTGTTGGTCAAATATTCTACATGTATTTACAAATTTTTGTCTGCTTCATCTTTTAGTAACTGAGTAACGTATAAAACTCCTTATACTATAATCGTGAATTTGTCTCTCTTCATATTTAGTTTTATCAATTTTTACTTTATATGTTCATATTTTATATTATCTGTTGTTGTTCAGTTGCTAAGTCTTGTCTGACTCTTTGTGATCCCATGGGCTGCAGCATGCAAGGTTCTTCTCTCCTCCACTATCTATTTTATATTATGTTATTAGATACAGAATTTGAAAAGTTATAGCTTCTTGGTATGTTGAAATATTAGCATTAATAATTGCCCTTTCTTGTTTCTAGTAATGCTTTTCACCTTGAAGTCTACTTTGAAATGAATATAACTATGTTTATTGTGGGTTTATGACATGTTTTCTGATGCTTTTATTTTCAGCTTTCCTATATCCATATATGTTATATATGCCTCCTGTAAGTAGAATTTTGATCTTTCACTTTTAATGCAATTACTTAAATATTTAGGTTTAAATCAACTATCATATTTTTTGCTGTATTTTTGTCTCAAACATTCTATGTTTATTTTACCCTCTTTCTTGCATTCTTTTGGGTTGTTTGTTTTTCCCCTGAATTTTCTCAAGTAACTTAGAAGCCATGCATCTTTTCTGCTGTTTTTGTGATAGTGGTGACCATGTGTTGAGGTGCTGAAACCACACGACAGAAGCAGCCTGGATCCCTGGGTCTGCTAGAGCTGAGGGCCCCTGCCAAGCCACAAGATAATTTACCTGCACGAAAACACACTGTTCTTGTGTGAGTCTTTCAAATGCCAAGGTGTGCCTTTTTCATCAGGTTGCAGTAACTTCTAACAGACACAGCTACTATTTCTGTTGTTAGGTTTATATAAATATTTTGATTACAAAGGTAGTAGTGTATATGTTCCTATTGCAAAACTTTCTAAAACTACAGAAAAATCACGGAATCACCTTTAAAAAGTTTTCCCACAATTCAACCTCCTACTCAGAGGTCACCGCAAACTAACAATATAGTGTTCTATGCCTACCCATTAAATCAAATTCACCATTTGTGTTGGTCAAATATTCTACATGTATTTACAAATTTTTGTCTGCTTCATCTTTTAGTAACTGAGTAACGTATAAAACTCCTTATACTATAATCGTGAATTTGTCTCTCTTCATATTTAGTTTTATCAATTTTTACTTTATATGTTCATATTTTATATTATCTGTTGTTGTTCAGTTGCTAAGTCTTGTCTGACTCTTTGTGATCCCATGGGCTGCAGCATGCAAGGTTCTTCTCTCCTCCACTATCTATTTTATATTATGTTATTAGATACAGAATTTGAAAAGTTATAGCTTCTTGGTATGTTGAAATATTAGCATTAATAATTGCCCTTTCTTGTTTCTAGTAATGCTTTTCACCTTGAAGTCTACTTTGAAATGAATATAACTATGTTTATTGTGGGTTTATGACATGTTTTCTGATGCTTTTATTTTCAGCTTTCCTATATCCATATATGTTATATATGCCTCCTGTAAGTAGAATTTTGATCTTTCACTTTTAATGCAATTACTTAAATATTTAGGTTTAAATCAACTATCATATTTTTTGCTGTATTTTTGTCTCAAACATTCTATGTTTATTTTACCCTCTTTCTTGCATTCTTTTTGGGTTGTTTGTTTTTCCCCCTGAATTTTTCTCAAGTAACTTAGAAGCCATGCATCTTTGTGCTGCTGTTTTTGTGATAGTGGTGGTTTAGTTGCTAGGTCGTGTCTGACTCTTGTGACCCCTTGGACTGTAGCCCACCAGGTTCCTCTGTCCATGGGACTCTCCAGGCAAGAATACTGGAGTGGGTTCCCATTTCCTTCTCCAGGGAGTCTTCCCAACCCAGGAATCAAATCCAGGTCTCCTACATTGAGGACAGATTATATACCAACTGAGGTACAAGGGAAGACCGTTTTTCTGATAACACCCAAGATATTTCACTATGTTTGTTTGATTTAACAAATTCTTGTATAAATTAGGAATTACATCCTCTTTCCTAATAATGCAAGGGGCTTAGGATATTTTAACTCCATTTAACTCTTCCTACTTCCAAATATTTGTTGTTGTTTATTATAAATATACATATTTTCATTATAGATGCATATACACATAAACATATGTAATAAATATATTACCTTATACAGTCAGGTGCTTCCCAGGTGGTACTAGTGGTAAGCAGCCCACCTGCCAATGTAGGAAGCATAAGAGACACAGGTTCCATCCCTGGGTTGGGAAGACATCCTGGAGAAGGAAATGGCAACCCACTCTAGTATTCTTGCCTGGAGCATCCCAGAGGATGAAGAGAGGAGCCTTGCAGTTCATAGGGTTGCAAAGATTTGGACACAACTGAAGCCACTTAGCACACATGCATATTCCGCATTCATTTCAATTTACCCACATATTTACCATTTCTTTTTCTTTGTTATATTCTGTATCTTTGAGCTTCCAACTGGAATCACTTTCATTCTGCCAGAAAACTCTATTTTAGTGTTGCCTTTTAGAGAGTTCTGATGGTGATGAATTTGCTCAGTTTCTATTTGTCTTATTTCTCCTTTACTCTTGAAGTATATTATCTCTGGATGTTGGACTCTAAATTGGAAGCTATGGTTTTTTGTGCTTTGTAGATATCATCTTATTATATCGTGCCTCTCATAATTTCTGTTGAGAATCCGGCTGTTAGTCTAATTATTCCTGTTTTGAAGTATAGTAAGCTTAGCTGAATGGTGCTCCCAGCCCCTATAGCCTGTGTATGCTACTTCATATGGCAACTTAAGGATCCTGAGATGGGAGATTATACAGGATTACTCAGATAGACCCAAATGTACCCACAAATGTCTGTTTAAGGGAGAAGTAGAGAGAGAGACTTGATACAGACAGAAAGGAAGAAGCCAATGTGATCATAGAGGCAGAAACTAGTGATCCATCTACAAACAAGGCATGCTAGCTAACACTGGAAGAGGCAAGGAACAGAGTCTCCCCTGGAGCATCTGGAAGGAGCATAGTCCCGCTGACATCTAAATTTTGGTTTGAAAGTTGCTCAGCTGTGTTCGACCCTTTGCCACCCATGGACAAGCCATGGAATTTTCCAGGCAAGAACACTGGTGTGGGTAACCTTTCCCTTCTCCAGGGCATCTTCCCAACCCAGGGATCAAACCCAGGTCTCCCACATTGCTGGCGGATTCTTTACTGTCTGAGCCACCAGGGAAGCCCAGATTTTGGCTTAGTGATACTGCTTTTAGGCTTCTGATTTTCCAGAAGTGTGAGAGAATAAATTTCTATTGTTTTAAACCACCAAGTTCATGGTAATTTGTCACAGTGGCCATGAGAAATTGATACTTGTAGATATTTATTTTCTTTTTTCAATATTTTGCTTTGGTTTGCAATAGTTTTAACATAATATGTGAATATATTTTTATCTTGCTTATGTTCATAGGAATTGTTTAATATATGGATTAATATCCTTGGCCATTGAAGAGAAGTTGTTATCGTGATCTTTAGATACTGTGTTTGTGCCATTCTCTCTCTCATCTCCTTCAGAATTCCATTTACACTACATTCTACCTTGCCCCTGTATCCTCTATGTCTCTTACCCTATCTGGTGTATTTTTCATGTCTCTATCTTTAGGTATTTCCTCCTGATCTATCTCTTACTTTATTTTCATTCCTATTGTGATAAATCTGTCGTTATACCTATCCATTTATTTTCACTATCAGTAATTGTATTTTCAGTTTTAGAATTTTCATTATATTATTTTCATTAATAGTAGTTTCCTAAAAGGAAAACTCTCAGTCTATTGTTTCATTTCCTTGAACATATTAAACATTGTTATTTAAAATTCATGACTAATGATTCCTAAACCTGGAGCCCTCGGAATCTGTTTTAATTGTCCTTCCCAGTTTTTGTTGATGTTGTTATTGTTATCTATGTCAGGAGTCTCTGCCTCACTGAACTGGAAGGTGAGAGAGAGGAGCAGTCTTCCTTTAAATACCACAGATTCTGGCCTTTCTTAGAAAATCTTTGTAGATATTATCAAATAGGTGTTTCTTGATTTGTTGTTCACCTTTAAGACCATTTCCAGAGTCTTTAAATGATTACTGCTGTTGTCGGTGGCTGTATAGTTTTTACCCTTTGAATGGCGAGTAGATTAGCAGAACTCTGTCTTATCATGCAGGAAGATGACCTTTCCTTTGTTTTGTAACTATCCAAAACTCTGAAGGGTCCTCAGATCAGTGCTCTTTTCCCAGTCCTTTCCACAGGTCATATACATGGATGCTCTTTCTTTGCTGGAATTTTGACCAAAAGTTTGCTCTTAATTAGGCTGCCACCTAAAGTGTTTGCCTCTTCTCTTGCTGTCTCTTGGATTGAGACCTAGTCATGACCTAAAAAATAGAACATAATCATGTTCCTCATGAAGATCCAATATTCCCTGGCATGAAGTTAATATCACATTGCCCCTGATAGGTTGGAGTTGAACTTTGACCACCATGTGGCTAGGTATTAGTAGTTCCTTTGTGTGCATGCCACATTGCTTCAGTTGTGCTTGACTCTTCATGTGTCTGACCCAAAGACTATAGCCCACCAGCCTCCTCTGTCCGTGGGATTCTCCAAGCAAGAAGACTGGAGTGGGTAGCCATGTCCTCCTCCAGGGGCTCTTCATGACCCAGGGATCAAACCCACAAGACAGTGAATACCTTGAGGGCCACCAGAGTGCCATCTTCCTCTTTGTGTTCCCCACAAACACAGAGCTGAATTGTTATTAAATGTTCTGAGGCAAATAATCTTGAGGGCTGATGTGAGGGGCTGGAATGGTGCACATCTTCACTCTGAGAAGGAGTAAACAGTCTGAAAGGGGAGATATGCGTTTCCCTTTGTCTTTTCAATGGTTTTCTCTGAGGCTCAGAGCTGAAGCATGAGGGACAGTGTGCTATGTACATCTGTTCATACAAGTAAGAAGAGTTCTATGAATGGTGTTATGGGTTGAGCTGAGCACCCCATTCATATGTTGATGCTCTAATCCATGAATACCTTGATGTTGTTATTGTTATTACTGCTGTATGTCTTCCTTTAAATACCACAGATTCTGGCCTTTCTTAGAAAATCTTTGTAGATATTATCAAATAGGTGTTTCTTGATTTGTTGTTCACCTTTAAGACCATTTCCAGAGTCTTTAAATGATTACTGCTGTTGTCGGTGGCTGTATAGTTTTTACCCTTTGAATGGCGAGTAGATTAGCAGAACTCTGTCTTATCATGCAGGAAGATGACCTTTCCTTTGTTTTGTAACTATCCAAAACTCTGAAGGGTCCTCAGATCAGTGCTCTTTTCCCAGTCCTTTCCACAGGTCATATACATGGATGCTCTTTCTTTGCTGGAATTTTGACCAAAAGTTTGCTCTTAATTAGGCTGCCACCTAAAGTGTTTGCCTCTTCTCTTGCTGTCTCTTGGATTGAGACCTAGTCATGACCTAAAAAATAGAACATAATCATGTTCCTCATGAAGATCCAATATTCCCTGGCATGAAGTTAATATCACATTGCCCCTGATAGGTTGGAGTTGAACTTTGACCACCATGTGGCTAGGTATTAGTAGTTCCTTTGTGTGCATGCCACATTGCTTCAGTTGTGCTTGACTCTTCATGTGTCTGACCCAAAGACTATAGCCCACCAGCCTCCTCTGTCCGTGGGATTCTCCAAGCAAGAAGACTGGAGTGGGTAGCCATGTCCTCCTCCAGGGGCTCTTCATGACCCAGGGATCAAACCCACAAGACAGTGAATACCTTGAGGGCCACCAGAGTGCCATCTTCCTCTTTGTGTTCCCCACAAACACAGAGCTGAATTGTTATTAAATGTTCTGAGGCAAATAATCTTGAGGGCTGATGTGAGGGGCTGGAATGGTGCACATCTTCACTCTGAGAAGGAGTAAACAGTCTGAAAGGGGAGATATGCGTTTCCCTTTGTCTTTTCAATGGTTTTCTCTGAGGCTCAGAGCTGAAGCATGAGGGACAGTGTGCTATGTACATCTGTTCATACAAGTAAGAAGAGTTCTATGAATGGTGTTATGGGTTGAGCTGAGCACCCCCATTCATATGTTGATGCTCTAATCCATGAATACCTTAGAATATGGCTGTATTTGGAGACAGAGCCTTTACAGAGATAACTAAGGTAAAATGAGGTCATACAGATGGGCCCTAATCCAGTGTGACCTGTGTCCTGATGCAGAAAGACACACAGGTTGGTACAGAAGGGAGACTGTGTGAGAACTGAGCAAACAGCCTCTCCAAGACAAGGAAAGAGGCCTCAGATGAATGAACACTGCCAACACCTTCATCTCAGACTTCCGGTCTCCCAAACTGTGCGAAAATAAACTTCTGGGTTTTTTAATTGAATTATAGTCCATTTGTAATATTGTGTTAAAGTGAACAGCAAAGTGATTCAGATTTAATATACATGCAAATTCATTTCCATTATGTTATTATAAAGTATTGAGTATACTTTTCTGTGCTATACAGTAAATCCTTGCTGCTTTTTGTTTCTTCATTAAAAAATGTTTTTTACTTGAAGGATAATAGCTTTACAGAGTTGTGTTGTTTACTGCCAAACATCAAGATGAATCAGCCATAGGTATACATATGTTCCCTCCCTTGCTGTTTTAAATTTCTGTTTTTGAAACCTCTCGATCTCTGTTGCTTTGTTATGGCAGCCCTGACAAACTAACACAGAGGGCTTCTGGGGATCACTGAAGAGTTACCTTTTTGTCCAAATACAAAGTCAGGTCACACCTAATTTTATGAAATGCCAAACTCACCATATTGTCCTTATTCAACAGTGCTGTTGACTTTTTCAAGACTTCCCTCTACACATTTTTGTGCCAACTCAGATTTTCCAAGTGATATTTGATTCTCTTCACCATTTACTTCTTTTTTTGGTTTGTTTGTTTTGAAAGGTGGTACCATTTTATTTAGTGATGTAGGAAATTTTAGGTTACTTCTTAAAAACAAAGGCAAGAAATTCACAATTCCCAAAGTCACAAGGCAGGAAATAAGAACTCCATAATTCAGAAATGCTGGGTGAGCCTTCAGTCAGAGGGAGGAAGAGGTCACGTTAGTATCTCACACAGTAGATTCTGAGGAACCACAAGGTTGAGATTGGTGTACCCTAGAGGTTAAGCTCTCCGCCCACTTAAGGCAACAGATCCCTCAGCCTTGAGGGACCAATCCTGAGTGGATAGGTCTAACAGAGAAGGGACAAGGGGAGGTAAGATCATGCCTAACTTAACACCAAGTTGCCTCTGGCCTTCAACCTGGTAGGTGGCTGCATGACAGGGACCTCCCTCCCCCTGTGCCCTTCAGAGCCCTTGCTTCCAGCAGAGCTGAAAGCCACACACATGGGCCACTCACTGCCCACCCCGCCCCCAGAAGGGTCAATGGCTCTTTGTGTGGCCAAGGGCAGACTTGCTTGCTCCTCCATTCTGCTAGCCGGGAAGGCTGACACACAGGAAATAAAACACATAGGCAGGACATCTGTCCAAGGAAAGAGATGATATGAAAAAACTGGGCAAAGGATTGAAACGTTTTCCCCAGATGCTGACCTCCAGTGGAAGTTCATCACATGGTGCTTCCCTGAAGCCTGGATTGCTCTTCTGGGGGCCAGCCAGGCAGGGCCAAGAAAGAGCTGCTCCTGCTTCTGCAGGGCATGGCCTCCTCCCATGACTCATCCATTCAGTGAGCCAGAGGCTAACTCAGACCCTCCTGGTGCAGATGACTGGGTGTGACCCCTCAGACCCACACTGGCTGCAGGAACTCCAGCCCTCCAGTCCACCTGCCCCTGTGAGCAGTTCAGAGCTGGCTTCAGCTTTCCCAGCTGAGCTCTCCCTCACAGTAAAGTCCTCAAGGCCGAGTGTTACCTGGTGTCCTTGAGAGGTGCAGGAATGCTACCGTGGACTTTTTTTCCCAGCCATGGGTAGAAACCAGACACTCTTGAAGTGGATTGTCCTTCATTCTCCAGAGTTTTCGAGTGGCATCTCAGAGCAGAGGCATTCACTCCCTCACCCGACAGCCCTCTCAAATGCAGACCAGGTCTCATCCCCAAGGTCCTAGCAGCAGATCTCTCTCAACGACCAGCTCTCAGGAGGCACTTTGGGTCTCCGCCAGAGCTCTTTCCTGGGAAGACCCTTCAGCACCCCCGCCACCTGGTGCACATGGGTTATCACAGTCAAAGTACACTGACATCAAGTGAAAAAACATTGCAGGACAAATACATACAGGTACATTTGCAGAGTTCAAGCGAACATCCAGTTCTCTTTGTCAGGGTGTAAATTGCATAGCACTACCAAAACACAAGTCATCTGAGAGGGCTCCAGTGGTCCCCAGTACTGTAGGAGGGTCTTAAATAAAACAGCTATTGATAAGCAAAAGTAAACTAGTTCAATCAAGTTACAGTATCATCCTTCAGATTAAAGTGCTCTGATATTAATTAGAATGGCAGCAAACAAGATCCAGGAAAGGGATCCCACCATCAGCCATCTTGCCTCTTCAATACAACGGAGAAAGAACACAGAGAGGGCTTTGTCCGCCTAAATTTAACACAGCGAGAACAGACACAGACAAGAGTTCTGTCTAATAACTACTCTCACCTCAAGCCCTGCCCATCCCCTGGGTCCCCCCCAGGAGAGATGCCAGGATTTGATTCGATTCTGTCTCAACTGGGACAAAACAAAGTGAGTAATATGGAAAACATTCTAATATCAGTTACTAACCATGAAATGACCTGAAGAATCTGAATGGTTTAGTTGCTAAGTCGTGTCTGACTCTTTGTGACCCCATGGACTGTAGCCTGGCAGTCTCTTCTGTCCGTGGGGTTCTCCAGGCAAGAAGACTGGAGTGGGCTGCCATGCCCTTCTCCACATGTACTTCTTTTTTATATCTATGGTATGTGGTAGTACCAGAAGCCATACAAGACTGGCATTAATCCTTCTTGGCTCTCTTTTACCAAAGGACTCTTTGATCCAAGCCCATGTATCATCATTCCCAACTAGTTTTGTCAGGATATGCTACCGTGGACTTTTTTCCCAGCCATGGGTAGAAACCAGACACTCTTGAAGTGGATTGTCCTTCATTCTCCAGAGTTTTCGAGTGGCATCTCAGAGCAGAGGCATTCACTCCCTCACCCGACAGCCCTCTCAAATGCAGACCAGGTCTCATCCCCAAGGTCCTAGCAGCAGATCTCTCTCAACGACCAGCTCTCAGGAGGCACTTTGGGTCTCCGCCAGAGCTCTTTCCTGGGAAGACCCTTCAGCACCCCCGCCACCTGGTGCACATGGGTTATCACAGTCAAAGTACACTGACATCAAGTGAAAAAACATTGCAGGACAAATACATACAGGTACATTTGCAGAGTTCAAGCGAACATCCAGTTCTCTTTGTCAGGGTGTAAATTGCATAGCACTACCAAAACACAAGTCATCTGAGAGGGCTCCAGTGGTCCCCAGTACTGTAGGAGGGTCTTAAATAAAACAGCTATTGATAAGCAAAAGTAAACTAGTTCAATCAAGTTACAGTATCATCCTTCAGATTAAAGTGCTCTGATATTAATTAGAATGGCAGCAAACAAGATCCAGGAAAGGGATCCCACCATCAGCCATCTTGCCTCTTCAATACAACGGAGAAAGAACACAGAGAGGGCTTTGTCCGCCTAAATTTAACACAGCGAGAACAGACACAGACAAGAGTTCTGTCTAATAACTACTCTCACCTCAAGCCCTGCCCATCCCCTGGGTCCCCCCCAGGAGAGATGCCAGGATTTGATTCGATTCTGTCTCAACTGGGACAAAACAAAGTGAGTAATATGGAAAACATTCTAATATCAGTTACTAACCATGAAATGACCTGAAGAATCTGAATGGTTTAGTTGCTAAGTCGTGTCTGACTCTTTGTGACCCCATGGACTGTAGCCTGGCAGTCTCTTCTGTCCGTGGGGTTCTCCAGGCAAGAAGACTGGAGTGGGCTGCCATGCCCTTCTCCACATGTACTTCTTTTTTATATCTATGGTATGTGGTAGTACCAGAAGCCATACAAGACTGGCATTAATCCTTCTTGGCTCTCTTTTACCAAAGGACTCTTTGATCCAAGCCCATGTATCATCATTCCCAACTAGTTTTGGAGGCCCCAGATTGCTGGGATTCTGGAAAAAGTAGTGGATACTGAACCTCAGGGACCTTTTGCTGCTAGCTAAGAGGGACCGATATTACCCCTCTCAGGGACCTCTTGCTCCCAACTCTACTCATGGTTCTTTCCTCTCAGACCACCTAGGATATTATTAATTTGGTTCTAGAGTTAGCTCCTGATTATTCAGATGGGGATGCCTTCTTCTGTAGGCTATTTCCTGTTGTCTTGCCTTCTCCATTTGTTTCACTGGTAGCATCCAGAGCCACTCTCCACTCCAGGCCAAAAAAAACCCTAAAAACAAAAAATCTTAAGGCATTCCATTCCAGTTGACTGGAACCTCACAATATTTAATGATTCAAATGTTCTTTGTTTCCCACACACATGGATAATTAGGAGTTAGCTCAATATTCTTTTCAAGATGGGATTACTCATCAACATTTCTAATGTTCTAAGGTGAATAGATGCTGCACAAAAGGGTATGTGCTACAGAACTTGAGCTTGCTCCTATGGGCACTGACGTATTTTATCGTGTTAACTACCTGAGTAGAAACCCAATTTTAAAAGCATACACTTCTTTGTATTCTTTAGCAGACAATACTAAATGAACTTTAATGCTTTCTTTGTGGCTCACAGTCATACTATGAGCATCTCTTATTCTTTATAATATTATGCTGAATTTGCTTCTGTACAAAATAATCCTAGATTATTACAGTGCTTTTTGAATAATTTCTCATTTCTAGTTTTTTTTTTTTCTCTTCTGTTTCCCCTTTCCCTAGTAGGCTGGTTATTATTTTTTTCTTGCTTTTATTATTGTGCCTGTGGTTTAGGGTTGTCTTTTGACACCCCTTCTGGTTTATTTTATGATTACACTAACAGTGAAATTAATATATTTCTGGTTCTAAATAAAATAAATGTTCATTTTAGAAAATAGAAATAATACAGAGAAATAATACAGAGAAGTGTAAATCATAAAATAAAAACTATACACATATATATGTAATTTATCTACATGTGAATTATAGATAATTTATTTACAGTAAGTTTTTATCAGTGAGATACTAAACCTGGTACATTGTTTTTGTTTTCTTTTAATATTTATTATTTATTTATTTTGGGGGGGCGGGTTGGGGAGGGTGGGGTGGGTGGGCCACTTCTATTGGTCTTTCATTTATCCATTTTCATCCATCTTAGTTCTTTGGCCTGTGTGGGCCTCCCATCGTGGTGGCCTCTGCTGTCGCAGAGCACCGGCTCTGGGCGCATGCGCTCCAGAGCTCTGGCTCGGTAATTGGACACATTGGTCCAGCCGCTCCATGGCATGTGGGATCTTCCCAGGCCAGGGATCGAACTGGCACCCCTTGCACTGCAAAGTGGTGTCCTTACCCGTTGGACCACCAGGGAAGCCCTAAACCTGGTACATTGTAATCTGATTTCTTCACTCAGTAATTCTGTGAATGGCTTTCTTATCAATACAGACATACGGCAGATTTTTAAAATAATTTCAGAGTATTCCTGTGTGACTTTATTATAAATATATTCAAATTATTAATCACTTAAGTCATTCAAAATGCCCACTCTTCACATGAAGCTGTGATATGTAGTCCCTATATATTTTCTTTGCTCATTTGTCCTATAATCTCCATGAGACAAATTCTTAGGAGTGTGATCAACTGGATAAAAAAAGTTATGCGTATTTTATATTTTGATACATATTACTTACAGATATAGTTCCCAAAAGGTGGCACCAATTTATACAATCATATAGAAAAAGCCTATTTCCTTTCCTAACACAATGTAATAATAATCTTTTTTTCCCTTGTTTTTGTTGTTGTTCAGTTGTTCAGGCATGTCCGACTCTTTGCAACTCCATGGACTGCAGCACATTAGGCTCCCTTGTCCTTTGCTATCTCCCGAGTTTGCTCAAACACATATCCATTGAGTTGGTGATACCACCCAACCATCTCATCCTGTCATCCTCTCTTCCTTCTACTTTCACTCTTTCTCAGCATCAGGGTCTTTTCTTTATTTTTCTGAATTTTTTTAAAAATATTTATTTATTTATTTTGGGGGGGCGGGTTGGGGAGGGAGGGGAGCAGGCGGGCCACTTCCATTGGTCTTTCATTTATCTATTTTCATCCATCTTTGTTCTTTGGCCCGTGTGGGCCTCCCATCGCGGTGGCCTCTGTTGTCGCAGAGCACTGGCTCTGGGCGCATGCGCTCCAGAGCTCCAGAGCTCTGGTTCAGTAATTGGACACATGGGTCCAGCCACTCCATGGCACGTGGGATCTTCCCAGGCCAGGGATCGAACCGGCGCCCCTTGCACTGCAAGGCGGTGTCCTTACCCACTGGACCACCAGGGAAGCCCCAATTTGGGGAGATTTTTTATCACAGTTTTTATTTCAGTGCTTGTAATTGGATTGTTCATAATTTCTATTTCTTCCTGGTTCAGTCTGGGAAGACTAAACTTTCCTAAGAATCTGTCCATTTCATCTAGGTTGTCCATTTTATTGCCATATAGTCACACAGAATAATCTCTTATAATCCTTTGTATTTCTTCTCTGTCTGTTGTAACCTCTCCTTTTTCATTTCTAATTTTGTTAATTTGATTCTTCTCTCTTTTTTCCTTGATGAGTCTGATTAAAGGCTTGTCAATTTTGTTTATCTTTTCAAAGAACCAGCTTTTGGTTTAATTAATCTTTACTATTGCTTCTTTTATTTCTTTTTGTTCATTTAGTTCTGCTCCAATATTTATGATATATTCTGCTAACTTTGGGACTTTTTGTTCTTCTTTTCAGTTGTTTTAAGTGTAAAGTTGGGCTGTCTATTTAATGTTTATCTTGTTTCTTGAGGTAGGATTGTATTGCTATAAACTTACCTCTTAAAACTGCTTTTGCTTTATCCCATAGGTTTTGAGTTGTCATGTTTTCATTGTCATTTGTTTCTCGGAATTTTTTATTTCCCTTTTGATTTCTTCAGTAACCTGTTCAGTATTTAGAAACATACTGTTTAATCTCCATGTGTTTGTGTTTTTTGCAATTTTCTTTTATAATTTATATCCAGTCTCATCACATTGTGATCAGAAAAGATGCTTTATATGATTTCAATTTTCTTAAGTTTACTAAGGTTTGATTTGTGACCCAAGATGTGGTCTATCCTGGAGATGTTCCTCTCTTCCTCTCTTTCACTCTTTCTCAGCATCAGGGTCTTTTCTTTATTTTTCTGAATTTTTTTAAAAATATTTATTTATTTATTTTGGGGGGGGGTGGGGTGGGGAGGGAGGGGAGCAGGCGGGCCACTTCCATTGGTCTTTCATTTATCTATTTTCATCCATCTTTGTTCTTTGGCCCGTGTGGGCCTCCCATCGCGGTGGCCTCTGTTGTCGCAGAGCACTGGCTCTGGGCGCATGCGCTCCAGAGCTCCAGAGCTCTGGTTCAGTAATTGGACACATGGGTCCAGCCACTCCATGGCACGTGGGATCTTCCCAGGCCAGGGATCGAACCGGCGCCCCTTGCACTGCAAGGCGGTGTCCTTACCCACTGGACCACCAGGGAAGCCCCAATTTGGGGAGATTTTTTATCAATTTCAGTGCTTGTAATTGGATTGTTCATAATTTCTATTTCTTCCTGGTTCAGTCTGGGAAGACTAAACTTTCCTAAGAATCTGTCCATTTCATCTAGGTTGTCCATTTTATTGCCATATAGTCACACAGAATAATCTCTTATAATCCTTTGTATTTCTTCTCTGTCTGTTGTAACCTCTCCTTTTTCATTTCTAATTTTGTTAATTTGATTCTTCTCTCTTTTTTCCTTGATGAGTCTGATTAAAGGCTTGTCAATTTTGTTTATCTTTTCAAAGAACCAGCTTTTGGTTTAATTAATCTTTACTATTGCTTCTTTTATTTCTTTTTGTTCATTTAGTTCTGCTCCAATATTTATGATATATTCTGCTAACTTTGGGACTTTTTGTTCTTCTTTTCAGTTGTTTTAAGTGTAAAGTTGGGCTGTCTATTTAATGTTTATCTTGTTTCTTGAGGTAGGATTGTATTGCTATAAACTTACCTCTTAAAACTGCTTTTGCTTTATCCCATAGGTTTTGAGTTGTCATGTTTTCATTGTCATTTGTTTCTCGGAATTTTTTATTTCCCTTTTGATTTCTTCAGTAACCTGTTCAGTATTTAGAAACATACTGTTTAATCTCCATGTGTTTGTGTTTTTTGCAATTTTCTTTTATAATTTATATCCAGTCTCATCACATTGTGATCAGAAAAGATGCTTTATATGATTTCAATTTTCTTAAGTTTACTAAGGTTTGATTTGTGACCCAAGATGTGGTCTATCCTGGAGAATGTTCCATGAAGTCACTATCATTCTTGCAGCTATTAGCCATCCAAGCAGCCTTTGCACTAGGAGTCCCCTTAAGTCAGAGAGACTTCATCAAACTCACTCTGCAGTTTTTTTTCTCCTATTTTTCCTTGCTTCTGCCTCTCCTTTTGGGTGTCAGACTACATTCCTACATGAAGGTTTCCCAGATTACTCCTGTTCTTTCTTCTTTATTTTTCACAGACTTTTCCTACAGTAAATCTCTTGCTCTCCTAATCCCACCTTGGCATCTACATCCCAGATGGCCTAAACTGACCTAGTTGACAACATGAACAATTTCACATGTAAAATACATAGCTAGTGGGAAGTTGTTGTATCACAGCACAGGCTGCTCAGCTCAGTGCTTTGTGATGACCTAGAGGGGCGGGGCGGGATGGGGTGTGAGGTTGGAGGGAGGGGATATATGTATACATATAGCTGATTCACACCATTTTTGTTTTTTAATTAATTAATTTAGGTGCAACTGGTCTAGGTGAAGCACATAGGATCTTTGTTGCATCATGTGGGATCTTTTGTTGTGGTGCAAGGATTCTCAAGTTGTGGCCCATGGGCTTTCTAGCTGTTGCACGTGGGCTCTAGAGCTTGCAGCCTCAATAGTTGTGATGTGCAGGCTTAGCTGTTTTGTAGCATGTAGGGTCTTATTTCAATAATCAGGGGTCAAACCTGTGTCCCCCACATTGCAAGGCAGATTCTTAACCAGTGAACCACCAGGGAAGTCCCTGATTTACTTTGTTGTACAGCAGATATTGTAAAGAAATTATACTCCAAAAAAAGATGAGGTTCTGGTATCACTCAAAACCTGGCTGTCAAGGAGCAACTTATCCTGAATTTGGGGGCACTGTGTAACCTCAAATAAAGTATACTTATGCTAATATTTATGTGTTATTTGTCTGAAATTAAAATTTAAGTGGATATCCTTGGTTTTCACTGACTTAATTTGACAACCCCTACCACAATGACAGGTTTGAGGGTTTTATGTACGGATAACAATATAGTCACCAGCTCATTAAGGTTGATTCATTAAGTTATTGATAAAGCTTACAACAGATACCAATGGTGAGTCCCAATATATCACCATTCTTGAAGAGAATCAACAAGTGACTTAGGTACAAGTTGACTACAGTGAGTCCTTCCAACTTTCATGGGACAATAATTCATCTCAATTATAACCAGGACATTATAGATATAGCACTTCCCTGGTGACTCAGATGGTAAAGAATCTGCCTGGAATGTGGGAGACCTGGGTTCAGTTCCTGGGTTAAGAAGATCCCCCAGAGAAGGGAATGACTACTCACACTATTCTTGCCTGGAGAATTCCAGGGGCAGAGGAGCCTGGTGGGCTAAGGTCCATGGGGTCACAAAGAGTCAGAAATGATTGAGTGACTAACACTTTCACGCTTCATTATGGATATGGGTTTGCCCTTCTCTCCTGGAGAATCTCGGGAAATTCCATTATTCAAGAGCATAGAGTGTTTGATCTACTAATACAGGGTTATATAGAACTTGAAATGGACCCAGAGATCCACTTTCCCACCAAAGGAATCCAGCACTGGGTATATGCCTGGGATGCTATTACATACCACACCGTGTTAAAATGATGAAATGCTGTGTTGAAGGCACAACTGAAGTTTCAGCTGGTAGGTGATCCCCTGAGAGGATGGGGTATTACCCACAAGGAAGCATTATACATCCTAAATCAATGACCGTTATAAAGGAGGATATATAGGTTTGGGAAATGAGGAGTAGAATATGAGTTGTCTTGCTTATCGTCTCTCCCGGTGATCCACTGGGGGAATTTATACTTTCATGTTCATAATTCTGGGTTCTGCAGGTTTAGTTCTTGACTTCCAGATGCTGCCTTCACCACAGGACAACAAGTCCGTTAAAGTTTAATTCATGGATTATGCCCAGTCACTTTTGACACAAGCCAAAAAAACAAAAATCACCATCCTGACCTGAAACTGACCCTAATAATTAGGAGATTAGGACAGTGCTATATACTAGGGACAGGCAAGAATAGGTTTGATGTCTAGGTGACCCACTTAGAAATAACAAACAAGTCCTCCAGCCATGGCCTGAGAAGAGCAAGGTGTCCAGACCTCACACCCTTCAAGGACGAGGCTTAGTCACTTGACCAGATAAGCTACCTAGACCAGGAGAGATACTAGCTGAGAGTGAGACGAAATCCAGAATTGGGAGTGTAACACAGACATGATGTTCATCAGTTAAGCTATCAGTTAAGGTCCTAAGACCAGCTCCAGTAGCAGGTTCTACAGACTGTTTCACTGATCTTGTAAGTTTTCCTCTGGACAGGAAGCTCAGCATGGGTGAACTGCTCCAGATTTTATTTATCTGAAGCAAATGAGCCTGAACCAAGTGAGGAATGAACTGTAGTGGATACTGTGGTGTGTTACCAAGGCCTTCCACATCCCCACTCCTTTGACACGGAAGCTCTTGTTTCCTCAACTGCCGAGATTGTTGGAGGCTGATCACCTTCAATTGAGTCCTTCTCTAGACACACCCAAGTTTATGCCCCTTGCAAGTTTATGCTCACATCCATTAACTGATAAACCCAAGTTTATAAAGGCCTTGCCCGCTTGCCCTGATTTGTGACAATTTGGAAAACCCATCCTGACTCCAAAACTTCCCATGTGTACAGCCGAGGACCTAATGGTGGCTATGACAACTTCAAGAGCACTCCCCAGTCAACCTCCTGTGTGCTTATCTGCCTCAGAGATTGCTTCCCAGAAAAACTCACCACTGACAGCATGTTTTGCTATACATTTTTTTTTTTTTTTACTTTTCCTTTAGTTACTATTTCTTAGTATGGACAAATTTTTCAGCACTTTCATTTACAACTTCCAGATGTTTTATATCATACTTATAAAGGCATTTCTCATCCCAAGAAAACACATTCACCCATATTGTCTGATTTTTCTCAAAGGTTTTTAAATGCTTGATTCATCTGTGATGTTGATGTAAAGAGACCCAGTTTTATTTACTTTAAAATGACTAACTCATCATCTTGACACTAATTAATTTTTAAATTCCTCTTTTCTTCAAACTTTTTTAAGATATAATGTGCTTTTATTCTTTTTCCAGTTTCTAAGTTTCCATGCTTAACTCATTTATTTTCCATTATGTTCAGTAATTGAAATGTTTAAATCATAAATTTTTCTCCAAGTGCAGTTGGCTGCATCCCATGTGTTTTTAAACATATGTAGTTTTTTCTTCATTAATTTGATTTTTTTGATATTATGCACCCAATTATGGTTTCAATTTCTCCATTTTAAAAGAACTGTTTACATGAGCTTCTTAAAATTTACAAATGGTAGAAATTTTGTTTTTAGCTTTGCTGTGGTGTGTTGAAGGAATCAGGTTTGCACTATTTCAAAATGCCTTTAAATATGAGTGCTCACAAATTTGCATGTCCTCATTGTTCAGGAGTCAGGCTTCCTTTCCCTGCCACCCTCTTATCTAATGTAAGTAAAAGTGAGCAACTATTTTCTTTGGTACTTGTAATTGTTACTTGTAATGTGTCGTGGGTTAGGACATCAGAAAATGCACAAAAAGGCATGTAGATTTCTTACAGGGAAAGTAAGCATCATTTCAAGAACTTTATGGCAAAACTGCTAGCTGTTCAGAAGCCATTTTGTCTCCTGCTTGATTCTTACTACTGTTTCTGACTTTCCTTAAAGCTGGATGTGCCAAAGGATGCCAGGGTCAACACTTCCCAAATTAACTTTAAGTTAATTTGAAGGGTAATCAACCAAGATCTCCAGGCTTGTTCTAAGCCAAGACAGGACATTGACGGTCCACTCCACTACTACTGGTTGTGTGGTGAGCTGACACTCCTCTCTGTGCCTGAGCATACATACCTATACATGGTGGTAGTGGGGAGTGTTCTGAGTCTTCTAGCTGACTAGATGAAGCTAGAATGACAGGAAAGCCAAAGGGACATAGGAGTAAGTAAGGGGATCAGTAAAGGGGACCTCCCACTTGGTCAGTCTCTTCCCTTAAGTTCTCCACTGAGAGAAGAGCACACAGTACCTGTGGTAGCTGTAGGAGTCATGGATGGGAGAGTGGACCAGACAAAGGTCTGAGTCACTGAGTTAACCTCAGCAGAGGACTTCCCTGGTGGTCCACTGGTTAAAAATCCATCTGCCAAAGCAGGGGACACAGGTTCAATCTCTGGTCTGGGAAGATTCCACATGTGATGGGGCAACTAAGCCTGTGCGCTACAACTACTGAACCCACACTCTTGGGCTGGTGAGCTGCCACTGCCAAAACCCACACCCTTGAGCCGGTGCTCCACGGCTCCACAGCAAGAGAAGCTACCGTGATGCCTTCACACCCCAACTAGAAAGTAGCCCCTGCTCTCCACAACTAGAGAAAGTCTTCTCACAGCAACAAAGACCCAGTGAAGCCAAAAATAAATAAATATAAATTAAAAAAAAAAAATTAGCAGAGAACAAACTTGAATACCAAGAAACAAGCCATACTTTTTATTCTTTGCTGATATATTTATTGATATATTTCCCCTTTATAGTTGATGGTGACAAAAAGCAGATGGAACCCCACCATACCCACCCCCCAATAAAATACAGACACAGATTTCATTCAGCATATATAAGCATTGGGGTGTGTCTAAATTCACCTCACTGGGTTACTAGAGCCAGGAGAGGTAAGATCTTCGGGGCAGTCTGAGCACCTGCAGCCCAGGAATTGAGCAGACCAATGTCAAAAAGGGGTTGCCACTCTGGGTCCTGCCACTGGGGTGTCAGCAGAGGCTATAGAATCAAATTAAGGTGAAAAGAGCTGCCTAGCCCTGTCACGTGACAGTGGGCTCCTGGGCAGTTTCCAGTGAGATCCACAGTCCCATAGAAATCTGTGCCTCAGGGTTCTCATCTGCAAAACGGGGAGAAGAATCCTGTCCCGAATACATCTTTGATCTATGAGGCTCAAAATATAAATAATTTTTTGTCAAAAGTGCTTTTGCAAAAGGTAAAGTGCTGTACAAATTTAAGGGAATTCAATTGATTGATTGTGATTGTCAAGTGCCCCAGGAATAGGAGTGGACTGGCTCACAGGTCCGGGGACCAAGTGGCAGATCTAGTTCTCCACTGAGAGAAGAGCACACAGTACCTGTGGTAGCTGTAGGAGTCATGGATGGGAGAGTGGACCAGACAAAGGTCTGAGTCACTGAGTTAACCTCAGCAGAGGACTTCCCTGGTGGTCCACTGGTTAAAAATCCATCTGCCAAAGCAGGGGACACAGGTTCAATCTCTGGTCTGGGAAGATTCCACATGTGATGGGGCAACTAAGCCTGTGCGCTACAACTACTGAACCCACACTCTTGGGCTGGTGAGCTGCCACTGCCAAAACCCACACCCTTGAGCCGGTGCTCCACGGCTCCACAGCAAGAGAAGCTACCGTGATGCCTTCACACCCCAACTAGAAAGTAGCCCCTGCTCTCCACAACTAGAGAAAGTCTTCTCACAGCAACAAAGACCCAGTGAAGCCAAAAATAAATAAATATAAATTAAAAAAAAAAAATTAGCAGAGAACAAACTTGAATACCAAGAAACAAGCCATACTTTTTATTCTTTGCTGATATATTTATTGATATATTTCCCCTTTATAGTTGATGGTGACAAAAAGCAGATGGAACCCCACCATACCCACCCCCCAATAAAATACAGACACAGATTTCATTCAGCATATATAAGCATTGGGGTGTGTCTAAATTCACCTCACTGGGTTACTAGAGCCAGGAGAGGTAAGATCTTCGGGGCAGTCTGAGCACCTGCAGCCCAGGAATTGAGCAGACCAATGTCAAAAAGGGGTTGCCACTCTGGGTCCTGCCACTGGGGTGTCAGCAGAGGCTATAGAATCAAATTAAGGTGAAAAGAGCTGCCTAGCCCTGTCACGTGACAGTGGGCTCCTGGGCAGTTTCCAGTGAGATCCACAGTCCCATAGAAATCTGTGCCTCAGGGTTCTCATCTGCAAAACGGGGAGAAGAATCCTGTCCCGAATACATCTTTGATCTATGAGGCTCAAAATATAAATAATTTTTTGTCAAAAGTGCTTTTGCAAAAGGTAAAGTGCTGTACAAATTTAAGGGAATTCAATTGATTGATTGTGATTGTCAGAGTGCCCCAGGAATAGGAGTGGACTGGCTCACAGGTCCGGGGACCAAGGAAATGGCAGAACTCCTATACTGTGCCTCAGTTGGGCACCAATCAATGCGGGTAATGCCTGCTGCAAAGCAGAGCTCCTTTCATTTCTTGGCTCCAGGAAGTCACCATGGCCTAGCACCTGGGTTGGGGCTGGGAAAGTCACTGGGGAAGTTACAGAAAAGTCACAGGGGTCAAGGGGGAGGAAGAAGGGGGCATACAAAGCAGGGGGTAATTACTATTATCACACACAAAAATAGATACCCACTGGATGCAAGGCATTGACCTGGTGGTGCAGATGAAGAATGAAGGCCTGCAGGGAGGGGAGAGGGAGGTGTCACAGCAGCACAGGGAGGGGTACTGTCCTCACTTGCTGGCTCCCCTCCTCCTAAAAGAATCATGCCAGTGTCTATCTGCAGGAAAAGGGAGGGCAGGGAGACAAAGTCAAGAATAGAATCATCCGACCTAGGATGGGGATCCCCTTCCCCTGTTACACTGCTGCCAGGCATCTTTTGGAGTGCCAGGATCAGGCAAGCAGCTGGTGTGTGCACTTTGAGGCTGAGGCCTGAGCTGGGCCTGGAGCACCACAAAGGCAGTGCTGGGTTTCTGGGAAAAGGCAGTGGGTGTTAGCCCTTTGGGGAGATGGCTAATCTGCTTACAAATGGACACCATCTTAGAAAGCTGGACACGGAGTCTACATCTCGAAGCCTGAGCATCATAAATGCCCCAGGAAGAATACAGCAGGGGCTGTTCTACTTGAAATGGGCCACGAAGGAGATCTGGTGAACGGGCCAGGTCCTGGAGGGCCGGCAAGGAGCGGCTGACTCCCTGCAGGCTACCGTTCGGGGAAGGCGAAGGAAAGACACTCTGCTCCTGCTCCTGCTGCTGCTTTCCTCCAACTCCCTTAGCAAAGGCTGTGGGACCTCCTGGGGAACTGGGAGGCTGCCCCACAGGGTGCCAGCTGGCACCTACAGGTTAAGGCAAACAAGCCAGTAGATCACATTGAAGAAGAAGAAGGTGACTGGGAAAACCACTCGAGAGTAGTTATCCAGGCGGTAGACGTGGAGGAAGAGGCGGCCCTGCTGCCAGCTGCTGGCGTCACAAGTGGGGATCGAGCAGCAGAACTTATCACACCACCTGCTGCAGCCAGCGGAGCGCTGGGGGCGGCTCAGCCTGGCGGCCTGGTGGGCTGGGCAGGCCGGGCCCTCATCTTCCTCACTCTCTCCCACCTCCTCCTCCTCGGTGTCCTCGATGGCGCACACAAAAGCTTCTGGATGCTCAATGACAGGGATGCGGACACGGACTGGGGAACGAGGCTAGAAAGGAAGAAGGAAGAAGATGAACTGAGCCCAGGTGCCGCCACAGGGCTTCCCGCAGTGTCTGTCCCGGGCACACTGTTTCTCACCCTTCGGGATTCCCACCATCCCACCAGAAAGTTTCCCCAACTCCCCGCAAAGCCCCAGGTTACCCCTCTGCACTTGGTGACCTGGTCACCCACATGTCATGAGTGCCAGGGCCCTACTTGCATGCCTCCGTCCTCCAAAGCCTCGCCACCACTCCCATACCAGCTCATACATGGCGGAGTATTGGAGAACCACGGGGCACCGTCCGGTTGTAGGTCAGGAAATTGAGCACGGCAAACTCCAACAGAGCACAGAAGCAGAAGACAAAGCAGATCGCAATATAGAAATCCAAGGCTGTGATATAGGACACGCGTGGGAAATTCTTACGCGAGAAGGTGCCCAAAGTGGTCATGGTGAGCACAGAGGTGACCCCTGTGGAAGAGAGGAGTAGAGGTGAGGGGCGCCACGGGCCTGTATGTTACGCTTTGGAAGGGCCCTGCAAAGGCAGTTCTGTGCCTTGTGCAGATGCCTACCTCAGCCACCTACCTAGAGAAGTCCTGGCAGGAGCAGACTCTTTCTTGATCCAAAAGGAAATCCAGGAGACCATCGTGGTCACAGAGGAAGGAACATAGTTATGGAAGGCCACAAAGCCAAACCGTCGGCTCACGTTGAAGTAAAGTGTCATGACTATGAAATCACCTGGAATATATTTAAAAATACCACTTCATTACAGCACAGCCACAAGGGCCTCCCACACTTAAGCCATGCATGTTAAGGGCCCAAAGGGGTTCATGGGATGCCCACCATGGTCCTAGGACAGACACACATTAATCCAACACCACACACAGAAGTTCAGAGGAAGCCCGAGAGAAGACTCATTGCCAGGCCCACGGTCAGTTAAAGAGCCAAGCCAGAGTACAGCCTTCATCATTTCTTTCTCAGTTCACTGTCTTACACCTTACATCCATCTTTCGAGGGTAGCGGGCAGAATAGTCAAATGAAAGCAATAAAATCAGTTAGCCCTCTAGGTATCAGAACCACATGGCTAATGTCTAGCTGGCTGACTGGAGCCTCCATGTGTAGACCCTACTCTAACTTAATCCCATCTACTCAGCTTCCTTGAGATAGCATACAGACATTTATACCAATATTTGAACCCTGGACTCCCTGTTCTTACTCCATTACCCTAGCCCAAATTGAGTGTTTCAAGGAATAGAAGAATTAGCTGAAAGTGAAAATTTCAATCAGCCCTCTAGATGTCAGGTGTGCAGAACATACATCCACAAGGCTGACTGAGGTTTTCGCATTCATTGGGCATCACGTCCTTGATGTTGGCTGTCGGCCGAAGCAGTGGTGGTTCCTGCAGGGCCTGATGACAGCCTCTATCTCCACTTGGCATCTTCTGCTGCACCTTCATGCTGCCTTGCACTCTGCATGCTTATTACGACTCCCAGGATTCTGGAGGTCTTTCTGAGGCCAGAATATCCCCTTTCCCTCTCAACATCATGCTGGATTTACAATAGTTCCAATTCTGGCTCTTGTGTGAAGCTAAGCTCCAACTTCCCACCTCAGTGGTGCTGTAGGATTTCTTGGCCTTGAATTAGGTAGATTTTTAAACCCCTTCAAAGCAGGTCTCATCTGAGCTCTGTCACTATGCTACTGTCCAGCCCAGCCCAGCATAGCCCGGAACCCAACAGATGCTCAGTGACTCTTGCTGTTGCCGCCCAGCAACAGCTCTGTTAAGCAGACCAGTATACTAGCCTGTCCATGTGTCCTCCTATTTTAGAAAATAGATCATGTAACCAGCAAGTCTGGGTATGCTGGAACTGAATGGGAAGACCAGCCTTTCCTACTCACCTTGGCAGCACTGACATTCAAGGGGCAAGACTTCTCAGAATCTTCTGGAAAAGGGTCAGGAAGTTGCCTGGGGCCAGTTGAATACCTGTGTCCCGAATGGTAGCTGAGTGGATAGAACTCCTCCAGGGCTGCTGCAGGGACCACTTGCCCTTGCCTAGCCAGAATATAGTTACCGAGATCCTAGTTCCTCGTCCCAGGGTCTTGACTGCCATTTAAGACGGCCCTACTCAGCTACAAGCCACTCCGCACAAAACTTTGCCGAGTTTACATATTCTTGTTGCAACAAGATCTATTATCCTATCAGCTTTTTCTATTTTTATTTTCTCCATTTCACCAAATAAGAACCTTATCTACTTGTCAAGAGATGGGACCTTGTCCTTTAAGGCCAAGTGAAGGTACTAACACACACTTTCTTATTTCTGAGGAATGGAGGAGTGTAGGTAAGGGGAAAAAAGACATCTGGGGCTGAGGAACCAAAAAGAGGGAAAAGCTAAGATGCTTTTTGCTCTTATCTGCCTTGGCCAGAGCACAGGTGGTCACTGCCCGGTCAGAGGAATACAATGAAAAGACTGTGTCCAGGGGACTGTGACTCGAAGGACGAGTGCAGCCAAAGCTTTAGAGACCAAGGAGGAGGGACAAGAGCTACAGCTGTATAGTCTATAAAAGAATATAATCCAGGACTGGAACCATAAGATTGGTTTTTTGGTCCTGACTCTGGGGGAGACTGACTCGACTAAGTTCAGTAATTCTAGGGAAAAAGAACTAAGTCTAATGGGTGGAAGTTCCAGAGACTTCAATTTAAGATGAACAGGGAGATTTTTATGATGAACAGAGTTATCTGGAGAAGGAAGAAACTTCCTTGCAAGAAACCAAATCCCTAACCATGGGTAAAATTCTATCCAAGTGACAACAGCCAGCAGTGAAAGATGGCTCCCTCACTGGGGGCAAGGCTCCTGAAGCAGAGATTCTCTGGCTGAAGGCCCAAGGTGGCCAGAGCAGCAAGTTACCACTGCATTCTGAACCCTTAGGAGCTTAGGACCTAGGTCTACTCGGGATAGAGGGAACTGTCCAAGGACCGACTGAACGAACTGAGACCGGTCCCAAAGACAACTATGATGCCGGAGACACCACGATGCGAGATCAACTCATCTCTCACAAGAGAAAGCCTTCTCCTTCCTCTCAAGAGTCTTCCTCTCCCCCAAGGAGGGCGGGTGCTTACCTATGGTCATTGGTGACGATACTGCCTCTGGGGCTTTGTAGTCACTAGGGCACCATTTTGAAACAATGTACAACCATCTACTAAACGGAACCGCTAGTGACTTGAAAGCCCCTGGGCCTTGTCTCCTCTGCTGCTTTTGATGATAGGTCCCCACCTGTCTGGGGAAATTAAGGTGCAGAAAGGCAAGAGGCATGCCAATGGTTAGCTGGCAGAAGAGCAAGGGTCCCAAGTCAAAGGGAGCAAAATTGCCCAGAGCCCCCAAGAAAAAGGAGAGCATTTGTAAAGCAGCCCTCTGCCCCTGCCTAATCTGTGCAAGCAAAAGCTCTAGCCAGATGAGCATGGGCTATCCCTCACCCAGGGACCAACTCAGCGAGTGAATAAAGCAAAAGCAGATTTTTCTGTCTAGCCACACAGAAGCCAAGCAAGATGCCTCCCATGGCAAATGGCTGACTGGATGACTGGGTCCATCCACAGGCTGGAAACGATGAGGGCAGAGTCGCCACTGCCCTGACTGGTCAGTATGTGTGAAGAGGGTTTCCAGGGCTGCTCTGGGAACAGCCCCAGGGAGGCCCCTTGGCTCCTCATTCAGATCACCTAGGAACACAAGCAAAGACACTCGCACCTAATTGGGAGCTAAAGTTTAAGAGACCCAGGACCCTCCCCTTTCGTCCTTGTTAGGGACAAGGTCAGAAAACCAACGATCACCATGTACAGGCTGAATCCACCATGAAGGCTTTGACGAATCTGTGCGTGTCAGGGCTGCTCCTTTAAAATAAATGTTGATACAGCAGGTATTGTAGTTGCTGAAACCTCCAGATTATTCCAGCCCTCACCTATCTGATGAAAGAACTCGAACCTCCACCTCCCACCAAGACAGACTGCATCCCACTCAACTGGAACCACTCGGATTGCTTCTGAGTATGGAGAACTCACATGACCTCCATTGCCCAGTGTCCAAGTAGGCCAGTCTGAACAAAGCCCTTGAAACCAAAAGGTCTGAATGACAAGACCCGTTGAAAATTCTGACAGCAATAAAACTTTATCTACTTACCTACCCACTCCGGGGCTTGGCCAAGCACTTACTTCTTTGCAGATGAGACTGAGATATAGTTACAAAGTCTCAGTTTCCTCTGCAAACAGTTGTAAGTGCTTAGCATTTATAACACAGGAGCCATATTCTACAATATTTTCATTTGGATGAACGGATAGCCGCCTTCAGTCATCCCTACCACCCTCGAGGGCCTCTGCCTAGCCCTGGCTCAAAGGCAAACTTACCAGCCAGGGTTGTGACAGTTTCAGTCGTATTGCTCATTCCTGTAAAATCAAACTGGAAGAGCTTCCAGGAATTACTCTCATTGATTTTAAGCGTAAAATTTTCCCACTTGTAGATGAGGTCATCCTCAGGATAGGAAACTGTAAGGGAACGTTGGAAGGAGAGTCACATGAAACTGTGAAGCCCAGCTGAGGCTTCCCAGCAGCATAGCATCTGGGCGGCGCCTAGGAGTCCTGCCTGCGGCCTCACCAGCTGTGGGACCTTACCTCTCTTCACTCATTGTCGAAGGCCATCCAATAAGTGCATTTACTGAGCATTCCTCAGTGCCATGCCCTGTGTTAGACATACAGAGATGAGCAAGGCAGGAGCCCTGCCTTATAGCGTTCACAGTTTATTGAATAAGATAGTGAGTACGTATCTGTAAATGTTGGAATTCCTCCAAGAAATCTCTGCCCGTGGGACAGTGGGGAAACAAAGGAGGGAAAGAGCAGTTGGGGACACACCCAGAAAAGATTCCACAGAGTAGGTGACATTCTCAGTAAGTCTTAAAGACCAATATAAATATTCTCTGTATGGATGAGACCGAGGGGGTGAGGCGTGTGTTCTACGCACAGAAAGATGAAAATGCCTGATGTATTATGGAAATGTCCAAAGGTCACGATGGCCAGTTCAGAGAAGATGGATGAGGTATGTAGGAGTGAATAGCACGGGACAGTTCATGAAGGGCCTTGAGTGCTATTTTAAGCAATGTGGGATTGGATTGACTCATGAGAGTTCAGGAAGGATTTGAAACTAAGAAGTGACCTAGTCTCGATGATGCTTTAACTAGGTCACTCTAGCTCTTAAATGAGGATGGCCTGTTGACAGGGAGACCAGTTATGGGAGGCCAGTGCAATAACTTGAGCACAATAAAATGAATGGAGCAGGAATCAATGCTGCGGCAGGGAGCATGCAGAGAAACAAGATCAACTGAGACTCAGGAGGGAACACCAACAGGATGTATTGAAGAGATGTAGGAGGCGAAGGAGAAAAAAAGCATAAACGTTCTTGGCTTGGATGACCGCATGGGTAACAGTGGCTTTGAATGAAGCAGATGGGAACACAGAAGCAACATATTTGTCTTAGCCGGCAGCGACTGGGAGGAGACCATGTATTTAGCATTGGACATGTTCAGCATCAAAGATGTTTCAAAGTCCAAGTGGAAGATGACTAAGACCTAAGCCAAGGTAGTGACACTGGGGATGGAGAGCAGACACACTTAAGATACACTTCAGAGGTGGGTGACTGATGCAAAATGGGGTGGAAAGGAAAAGGAAGAAGCCAACATGAAGCCCAAGTTAAGCAACACAGGATTGTCAACAGGAAAAGAGATGAGGATGAATTGGGGGGCCCTGGGCAATCTTGGCACCATCTTAAGGGAAAAAAGCAAAGGCAGAAAAATGTAAGGGGCAATGATGAGAAAAAGAAAGGGCCCAGCAGGATGACTCTGGGGCCCCAGAAACCTAAGAAGGTACTCACAGCTAGAGAAAGACAGAGGGCAAGAGTGAGAGTCCATTGGAAATTTGAGCATGTGGAGTGTGCAGCCAGCCTCAATGGTCATCCTGGAAGGGAGAAAGGAGCCTCGTTAGGCTGGTCCTGGACACTTAGGTATCCATCCAACTAGGGCCTGGGGACCACTGCCAATGAGTGGCAACGGTGGGATTTGAGACAAAGAGCTCAAAGGGGCAACAAATGGAGTGGAAGAACAACTTGGAAGTATCTGGCTACTCTGGACCAGTTTAGATGGACTTCTGTTTCTTGCCCATCCCAGCTTCAATAACCTGCCAACACTCTCCCATTCTACCACCTCCCTGCTCCCGTATCACCCAGATATCAGCCCCAGCTCTGCCACAAACTCAGTGTGTGGCCTTAAGCAGTATCTTTCTGTTTTGAGACTTTAGTATGTATGTCTACACAAGGGGATTGAGCTCATGCTCTGAGAAAGCTGGAGGGGCCCTTAGAAGGATCATTCAGGATGAAACCTTGGCCCACGTTTCTTTGGCAAAAATTCTCAAAAGGGGAAGAAGAGTCACAGGAAGCAAGACTTCAGAGGCTCAACATACCTGATTGTATACAACACCTTGCCATCCTTGTGGATGCGGACCATCTGGTTGGGCATGGTGATCGAGTGCTCAAGGGTCCTCTTAGAATTCCTAAAAAAGGTGTCTGGGACCCATAGCAGGCTCACCAAGTTGCCACTCAGAACAAAGCTCTCAAAGCTGCCATTGAAACGAAGGCGATCGTCATACCAAGTCTGGCAGAAGGTGATGTCAATGGTGTATTCCTGGTGGTGAGGAGAGAAAAGCAGACATCTGGAGCTGTGTGGACAAAGACCTTGCCCATGCCATTCTGTGATGGGCCAATCGAGTAGATAGGAGCCCACTTAGGTCTGCACAGAGGAAAACAGCACAGGTTTGGCTGCAGGACATTTTCTATTTCCAGGTATTCCCAAAAGAATAAAAACTTCCCAAATGAATAGCAATCTGGGAAGATGCCGTTAACACAGAAACAGACAGATGGGGTGGCTCATCACGTTGCTACTCCCCACAGGAGTACGATGCCACTCCACCCAGGCCACCACCATCCGGGCCCCTACATTCCCAGAGCAAATCAAAGACGTCAGGTCAAATCATTTTAAATTTGGAAACATACAGACCTTTGATGGCATACAGTGAAGTTGCCCCTTCAGCTTTTATTTGAGGAGCACAGACTATTTGCTCTCTAGATATTGTCTACCATATAAATTGTTTACCATCAAAAAGAACGTTTAAAAGTAAGAAGTACGAGAAGCTAGAAATCTGCACCACTGGTATTCAAAGGAGTAAAAACAGACTCTAATAGAACTACTAGCAGCTTGAGCCATAAGTACAGAAATAGGCCGCCTTCACTTGCTCCAAGAATCCCTTTGGGATTAACGTCCAGTTTGCCTCTGCAGGATGTGCCTTTCCCCTGAGCTGTGTTGCATCAGACAGTGAACACCACCAACCTGAAACCCCCAGCAGGGAGGCCTGTAGAACCCTCGGGGTTGAGGAGCAGGGGTCAAGACCATCTCTGCTTGCCTTTGAGCTCAGGGACACAAGTTTGTGGCAGCCACCGCCCAGTTCTAGGGAGCCAGCCCCGCAGACTGAGAATGCTCCCTGGAGGAGTCCAGAGAACCACACAGGAAGAAGCCTGGCTTCCATTCAAACAGCGAGCCCCCAGCCCTGCCCTGCCGGACCATGGCAGCCCTCCCCAGTGGCCCTCGGGGTGGCTCTGCATCCTGAGGCTCCCACTGGCCTGCAGAGCTGCTGAGGAGCAGGCGAAGCCTCTCCTTTGCGATCTATGCCTCGCCAGTGTTTCGAATGAGCATTGAATTTCTATTTAACCGGATTCCAATTGTAAGTTCAGTACACACCAACTGATAACTAAGGGTTCAGTTTTCCCCCAGTTTGACAAGGAGCCTTTTTTTCTCTCCCTGAGGACATATCCTGTGCTCTCCACAATCTCTGATTGACTGAGAGGTATCGGAACGCCTCCTCACCAAGCACCAGCCTCTCTACAGTATAGCTAGAGAAACATAGGTTGTACAAGGACTGGGACCTCCCACAGCTTTAAAGAACTATGGGGAACTATGCAGATGGCCAGACTTCTCCGGGAAATTTAATACCACGCGAGTGTTTGGAATCTTCTGGCTCAGGCTACAGCAACATGTTACCAGCCAAAGAAAATCAAGCTATTGGCTCCTCTTTGGACCAATTCTGTGCTGCGGGCCACGTTCGGTGAGGGCTGGGTCACTAAACTGTGTCCTTCTGGCTTGTCAGGTGGTAGCACTTCTAGTGAGACCAGTGCTGCCAGCATTCGTTGGCACACGCAAAGGCTCTGGCAGATGATAGATTTCCCCAGATTACACCTTACATACACAGCAAGGATGTTACAGCCACAGGTTTTCTACTGCTCTTCAGGCCACTTTCTCCACGCCCCCACCAACAATCTGAAAGGTTCCTTTCTTATTCAAAGCAAACAGTATCTATGATGGCGGAACCAGAAGACCTCAGCCTCAGGCTCAGAACCCAGTATTTCCTCGTTTCTCAACCATTTTAGTCAAGCCAATTGCCGAAGTCACACTCATTTAGTAGTAAGCACATTGACGGGAGCAAAGAGGAACTGTGCCACGGAGGGAAGAAGGGAGGCTTCGTCTGGCTCCCCCACAGTTCTGCAGGCCAGTGTGGAGGCGCCCCCCGCTCAGTGCAGGCTCACCCTAAGGCCACCCCATGAGGGCTGCTGGGGCTCCCCAGGCGAAAGGCAGCCAGCCAGTCTCCTGTGCGATTCTTTGGATCCTCCTGGGAACATCCCCAGGTGGCTCAAAAACTCAAAGATCTGTCTGCTCTCATGTTTCTCTTCTTCCTTGTTATCTCAGCAAGGTTTGTGGCTTCAATCTTGAGCACTTTTTCTCATGCTTGTGCTCACTCTGAGGGAAGCCACCTGCCACACTGCGAGCTGCCCTGTGGAGAGGCCCACATGGCAAGGACCGTGGAAGGCCTTCAGTCAGCAGCCAGAGAACTGAGCCCTGCCAACAACCACAGGAGAACTGTGAAGCGGACCCTCCCTTAGTCAAGTCTTGAGATGAGACCCCAGTCCCAGCTGTCACCTAAGCTGCAGACCCTGAAACAGAGGACCCAGCTAAATCATGCCTGGATTCTGAACCCACTGGAGCTGTGACCTAATGATTATTTGTCATTTTAAGATACTGTTTTGGGTTACATTTTTGCATACTTGTACATAAGTACACAGTCCCCCAAGAACCAGGCAGTCAAACAAAGCATCAGAGTGGAGAACCCCACTGTGTCGCTCAGCCTGTGTAAACACCTTGAGCTTCCATGAATGCTCATTTATACCTCTGAGTGTGTATTTGCAAGTACTCTCTCAGAGCCTAGACTCTTAGCTCACCTAATCCTATGGTGCTTGTTGGGCACCAGCGTGTATGCTGAAACGGCGTCTACCCTGGGCTGGTCGAGCAGGCGTGCCTGTGATGCAGTTGGTTACTCCAGCCCTCCTCACTGTCAGGCTCCGTAGGTAAAAGTGACGTTTGCAGCACATTTTTCATAATTTATTTGCTCAGCTAACATATACTGGGTCCCTGACATCAAGGAACCCCTAGTTGAGAGAGCAAGGCAGACACAGAGCACACAACTACAGTACAGTGAGGCAGAGAAGTTCAGGTAAACAGCTGTGATGCAAACGAGAAAGGCCTAAGAGTCAGAGAAAGGAGTGTGGTGTGAGCAAAAAGGGAGCAATTAATAGCGGAGGGAAGAAGGGGGGGGGCTTCGCCTGGCTCCCCACAGTTCTGCAGGCCAGTGTGGGCGCCCCGCTCAGTGCAGGCTCACCTAAGGCCACCCCATGAGGGCTGCTGGGGCTCCCAGGCGAAAGGCAGCCAGCCAGTCTCCTGTGCGATTCTTTGGATCCTCCTGGGAACATCCCCAGGTGGCTCAAAAACTCAAAGATCTGTCTGCTCTCATGTTTCTCTTCTTCCTTGTTATCTCAGCAAGGTTTGTGGCTTCAATCTTGAGCACTTTTTCTCATGCTTGTGCTCACTCTGAGGGAAGCCACCTGCCACACTGCGAGCTGCCCTGTGGAGAGGCCCACATGGCAAGGACCGTGGAAGGCCTTCAGTCAGCAGCCAGAGAACTGAGCCCTGCCAACAACCACAGGAGAACTGTGAAGCGGACCCTCCCTTAGTCAAGTCTTGAGATGAGACCCCAGTCCCAGCTGTCACCTAAGCTGCAGACCCTGAAACAGAGGACCCAGCTAAATCATGCCTGGATTCTGAACCCACTGGAGCTGTGACCTAATGATTATTTGTCATTTTAAGATACTGTTTTGGGTTACATTTTTGCATACTTGTACATAAGTACACAGTCCCCCAAGAACCAGGCAGTCAAACAAAGCATCAGAGTGGAGAACCCCACTGTGTCGCTCAGCCTGTGTAAACACCTTGAGCTTCCATGAATGCTCATTTATACCTCTGAGTGTGTATTTGCAAGTACTCTCTCAGAGCCTAGACTCTTAGCTCACCTAATCCTATGGTGCTTGTTGGGCACCAGCGTGTATGCTGAAACGGCGTCTACCCTGGGCTGGTCGAGCAGGCGTGCCTGTGATGCAGTTGGTTACTCCAGCCCTCCTCACTGTCAGGCTCCGTAGGTAAAAGTGACGTTTGCAGCACATTTTTCATAATTTATTTGCTCAGCTAACATATACTGGGTCCCTGACATCAAGGAACCCCTAGTTGAGAGAGCAAGGCAGACACAGAGCACACAACTACAGTACAGTGAGGCAGAGAAGTTCAGGTAAACAGCTGTGATGCAAACGAGAAAGGCCTAAGAGTCAGAGAAAGGAGTGTGGTGTGAGCAAAAAGGGAGCAATTAATAGCTGTAGAGCTCAGAGAAGATACTGTGAAAGAGAAGGATAAGGCGAAAAACTGGAACAATGCCATCCCAAAGTGGCAATCACGTGAACAAAGGCTAAGGAGTACAAGAAAGCCTTGGGACACCGTACACTAGTGTGACTAGTGCACGTGATCTCAGATGGGGTGAGGAAAATAACCCCAGAGCCCTGGGTTGACTCCAGCCATGGAAAGCCTTGACCGCTAGAGTGTGGGCTGAACTTCCTGCTTTAAGCAGGGCTGGGACTGCTGGAGACACCTCACGCAGGAGGCCGGGTTAATAGGTGGTCTGGCGCAGGCAGAGACCTTGCATTTTGTATATATCAAGCGAGAGTGCAGGGAAGCTAACTGAGGACAGCAGAGGTACGAGCAGAGGAGACAAGAAACGAAGGCAGAATTAGAGAAAGAGTCCTAGAGCAAGTGGTGGTAACTACAGGCTTAAATCCATAAAAATCATTATCAGAAGAAAAGAGCCATTCCAGTGTGTTATTTAGAGTTGCTTTATTATTTTTATTTTGAATGAAAGACTGGAAGATACAGTCAGGATTCCGAAGGTCCTCTTCAGGCAGCAAGGGACTTAGCCCTTTCAGCCTCCTTCTCAAGTTCCTGTTGATTAAAATCCCTCCCCTCACCCCCACCCCACCCCCCAAAACTCTGGTTACAGACACATAGGAAAAACAAGTACGCAAAAAACCTCATGGGACAGCTGCCTAGGCCAGAAGATACTATAATCAAAGCTCAGTACTCACCATGTCCATGACAGAGAGAGGCCCAAGGGTGTTGACAGACAGCTCCACAGTGACCACAGTGGGTCTCTCTGTAAAACAAGCATCAGTGGCAGAGGTAAGTGTCAAACAGAAGCGTGGGGAAGGGGGGTGAGGTCCGTAGGGAATAAAGGGCTAAGAGTTGTGCTACACAGCTTCAGCATCTGAACATCTGAGACCATTTCCTTCTTTATTCTTTCATGCCAAACTCTATTCATAGACTGTTAAGAGTTAGACATACCTCAAAGGTCAATCATCTAGGCCATTCATCTCATTTTATAGTTGGAAAAACTGAGGGTGAGAGAAGGGAAGAGTCTAGACCAAGGTCAACGGCAAGGCTGAGACTAGAGTTGACATCTCTTACTTGACATGTTTCCAGTGTGTTCGTGTTCCTGCCTGCATGCCGGCACACCACCTACACCCTGGGCCCATGCTCCACATTTAGGGCCTCAACCCTTCTCCCCTTCAGGGCCAGGGAGAACTATGTTCTGTCACTCACCTCCAATGCCAGGGCGCAGTCTATAGTCATAGTTATTGAAGATGCCGTCCAGGATTTCAGTGGCTGTTGGCATCTTGCCAGGCTTCTCAGGGGTCTCAACAGCAGTGGGCTTTATTTCTTCAGAAAGGAGCTCCTTTTCAGAAGGCTGGGGCTTCGGGCCATAGACCTCATCATCACTGCCAGAGGATCCCTCCTCTGATCCAACTTGAGGGCCTTCAATGCTAGAACACAGATAAGCACGTGAGCCTGTGTCCTCCGCTCTGAGGGGCCCAGCTGGTGCCTCCTGAGACAGAAGCACACCCAGACAAGCCTGCAACCCAGGGCAGAGCTGAAGAGCACCTGCTAACAGTGGATTAAGAGCCAGTAACAGATTATTCTTGTTAATGTCTTCTAAACCTTGCTGCTCTCTGCTCTATCCTTCTTTTGGGGTTATTCTTTATTTAAAAAATTAATAACAAAGGTACATTCAAAATGTTAAAATAATGTCTCCATGTAAGAGAAAGAGGCTGTCGGTGTATGAGCCCTAGCCAATCAGCTGCCTGGACTTGGTCTCCAGTCTGCCTGAGCAGGGCTACCTGGGAGCAAATGGACAGGCAGAAGGCCAGGGTTGTGAGGAATGCTCAGAAAAGCCAGAGCACTCTCTCCCAGAGAGGGTCAGAACTGCATTTCTTTTCGTTAGTGATACTCCATTGCATCATCGCTGAGGGCCAGGGGTGGGAGAAGCTCTTCGCAATGAGAAAAGACAGAGACTACTGTTTAGGAAACAGATAGTCAACAGGAGTCCAACCTGAGTGCCACAGCCAAAATAATACAAAAACTTAAATTTCAATTTTTTAAAAACTGAAAAAGCTACCTGCCAAGGCATAAAGCTCACTGATGATGTTAGAAATCAAAGTCACGCAACCTTTGCTGAGAGGTAGTGAGGGAGGGGCCACTGTGGCACTTGAGGGTCTGGTCACACACACAACAAAACAAACAAAAAAAACCATTTATGATACACTCAGGGAGATCTCAATACTGACTGGTTAGATTCTTCAGCATGAAGAAATTATTCTAAACATTTTTGGTGTAATAGCGGTGTTTTACTATGCTTTTGAAGTGCTTAGGATTAGAAATACATATTAAAATGATTACGTATGAAATGATATAGTGTCCGAGATTTGATTTAAAAGAATTAAGCTGGAAATGGAGAGTGGGTGGGATACAGAGAAAATAAGACCTGCTGTGAGTTGATAATTAATGAGGCCGGTGATGGGTACATGAAGATTCACTCTACTGTGCTCTGTACTTTTATATGTCTTTGAAAATTTTTACAATTAAAAGCTTTTTACAAAAGCTACCATCAAAATTAGTCTGTGATGTTGGAAGGCAGGAGCGTGTTTTCCTTTGGGGAAGAGGGTGTCCTTGGAGCAGGCATGTGGTGTAGCTTGTCGAGGGCAAGGTGGGGACTGGCAACTTTTTGTTTTCTGGTCTAGGTGCTGGTTAAATGGGCCTGTTTACTTTGTAAAAATCCACTCCTGATTTCTACAGTTTTATATCTCTGTTACACTTACAAAATTATTTTCTCTTTTACAAAATCAGACCACTTGCTCCCTCAAAAAAGGGGCTAACAGGGCAGGAGATATGGGTCTGGCCTCTATACTGCAGACCCAGGGGCTGTCAACCTGTGCAGCAAAATGTGTCCTCCTGCAGTATTTCAGACTCTTAGAATTGCTTTACTGGTGGACAGGTGTGCCAAGCCGATGCCATTTCTCAGGTCTGAAGTGGCTAATTCCCACTGTGGGCAAGGGAAGAACTGGGCTTGGGAAAAGCCATTTCCTATAGCGTATCAAAGAGGTCCTCTTTCCTGAGGCGAAAGACAGAGACTACTGTTTAGGAAACAGATAGTCAACAGGAGTCCAACCTGAGTGCCACAGCCAAAATAATACAAAAACTTAAATTTCAATTTTTTAAAAACTGAAAAAGCTACCTGCCAAGGCATAAAGCTCACTGATGATGTTAGAAATCAAAGTCACGCAACCTTTGCTGAGAGGTAGTGAGGGAGGGGCCACTGTGGCACTTGAGGGTCTGGTCACACACACAACAAAACAAACAAAAAAAACCATTTATGATACACTCAGGGAGATCTCAATACTGACTGGTTAGATTCTTCAGCATGAAGAAATTATTCTAAACATTTTTGGTGTAATAGCGGTGTTTTACTATGCTTTTGAAGTGCTTAGGATTAGAAATACATATTAAAATGATTACGTATGAAATGATATAGTGTCCGAGATTTGATTTAAAAGAATTAAGCTGGAAATGGAGAGTGGGTGGGATACAGAGAAAATAAGACCTGCTGTGAGTTGATAATTAATGAGGCCGGTGATGGGTACATGAAGATTCACTCTACTGTGCTCTGTACTTTTATATGTCTTTGAAAATTTTTACAATTAAAAGCTTTTTACAAAAGCTACCATCAAAATTAGTCTGTGATGTTGGAAGGCAGGAGCGTGTTTTCCTTTGGGGAAGAGGGTGTCCTTGGAGCAGGCATGTGGTGTAGCTTGTCGAGGGCAAGGTGGGGACTGGCAACTTTTTGTTTTCTGGTCTAGGTGCTGGTTAAATGGGCCTGTTTACTTTGTAAAAATCCACTCCTGATTTCTACAGTTTTATATCTCTGTTACACTTACAAAATTATTTTCTCTTTTACAAAATCAGACCACTTGCTCCCTCAAAAAAGGGGCTAACAGGGCAGGAGATATGGGTCTGGCCTCTATACTGCAGACCCAGGGGCTGTCAACCTGTGCAGCAAAATGTGTCCTCCTGCAGTATTTCAGACTCTTAGAATTGCTTTACTGGTGGACAGGTGTGCCAAGCCGATGCCATTTCTCAGGTCTGAAGTGGCTAATTCCCACTGTGGGCAAGGGAAGAACTGGGCTTGGGAAAAGCCATTTCCTATAGCGTATCAAAGAGGTCCTCTTTCCCTGAGGCTTTGCCCTCTTTCCTCTGAACAGATCACGCCAGCCTGCGGCGGGGAGGAGGGGGGCGGACTGAGGGCTGAGAGCCCCGCAAAATGACTGACTTGACTGGGAGCATGGCATGATGAGGACTGTTAACCAAGACCACCCAAGAGCCTGCAGCGACCCCTCCCAAAAGCCCACAGCCAACAAGAAGAACCCCTGAGTTTCTTCAAAAGGCAAATAAACAAACAAGCAAAGGCATGAAGACCCCTGCAGCCTCTCTATTCCCAGACTACGTCTGCCGTGAAAATGAGATCAGAGGGTCTCGAGGTTGCTGTCATCCTACAAACTGCTTTAGCCAATAAAAATTTTCAAATAAACAAAAAACCCTGTCACCCTGGGATCTTAGGGTTAGGAAGCTGCTGACAATGTATACCTTTCCTCGGCTAGCCAGTAAGCCAACTTTTAAGGCTAGAAATAATAAAAACATGAAAAACACCCAATCACTGGTCTAGTGGGGATCTTCTCATGGGGCTTTTCGGGCATCCACACCCCTCTAGATGTGATGGTCCAAGATGGAGCTGGATTTCTGCAACCCCTCCCCGACAGAGGACGCTTCGTCTGGGGCCGCACAGAGGGAAGGGAATATGAGAAGGCCCAGTGGGCTCTTTTTTTCCACATCAGTCCTCTTTCTCATCTTATAGATGGAGAAACGGAGGCCCAGATGGAGGCAGGGGCTGTGTCCAATGTCATACGAGTGGTTTTAAGCAGGCTGGACCCGCGCTAGGTGGTTCAAGATGGCCCTGGCCAGCACACCCCACTGCCACCTCCCCAGCTTTTTAATGACGTCACAGGTTACCATGTTGACAGTGTCCAAATGTCAGTTACTGCAGCCCTTCTCCCCAGCTGGAAGGGTAGTTTCCATCACAACAGCCTCTCTTCCCTGCTGTTTTCCTCTCTGCTTCCTCTCCCACCCTCCTTCTGCACCCCCAGATCCCTCTTTTGCCCCAGTCACCATGTCAGCTCTCCCAAGCAGTCCAATTCACATCTGGAGGGATGTGGATGACTGGAAATTCCTAGCACGCATTCAGAAATACTTAGCAAGCCCCCTGAGGAGGCCAGCCTTCTTCCCACCAGGGCACCAATGAGCCAGCAAGGAGCCACCCAGCCCCTCCCCTGAGGAGCAATAACATTCTGGGGTGGGGAGAGAAGTCATCCTCCACCCTCTCCCCCAAACAGAAAAGCAACACAAGCCTAGTGACATGGAGGTTTCTAGAAAGATCGAGAAGCTTTGGAACTTGTGACAGTTTGCACTCAATGGGAAACTGCCTCAAACATATGAAGCGATCCTCTTTCACTCTCAAAAGCCAGAAATGCAGGAGATAACCTTCTTGGCAAAGTCCTAGGGCCCCAGAAAGGTGTGAGGGAAGCTGGCTGCTCTGGGGAAACCTGCTGCTGGTCTTTGGAAGAGCGGGAGGGGCTGAAATGCAGGATTCAAACCCCAGACCTCCGAGATGGCTATTCCTGACCTCTGGCTCCAATCAGCCCAAGACCCAGCAGGGTGTCTAGGGGCATCAGGGAGGAAGAGGGAGGTCAGCGGCAGAGGGGGATGGGATGAACAGCTGGGGTGGGAACTCTTAGATTAACACAAGGCTCCTGCCTGGAACTGGCACCAAAAGGAGCGGCGGGAAGGGAAACAAGTAAAGTCAGAGTTGTCTGGCTCGGTGCCTGGTACTCACTAGGCACTCAGAAAAGAGAAAAAACTGTTTTTGAACGAAAGAACAGACTAGCCAACACTCGAACATTTTAAGCGTAGTTTCCTCCCCCTGCCCGCACGCCTTTCTGGGCGCCACGTTCCCAATGTCCCCCAGTCCCCAGAGGCGCAATCCTGCCCAAGTCAGTCACCTCCTCCCAGGGAAGGCTCGGGGGGTGGGTGGGGGACGCGATCGGTCCCGGCCACCGCCGTGGTTTAGAAAGGGGAGTCGCGAGGGGTAGAGGGAGGGAGCACGGGAGCGGCCAGGTGACAGGCATCCTGTCTTCCCTCCTGGGTGCCCCTTCAGGGGTTCGGGGTGCCCATCCAAGGGGGAGTGAGGCAAAGGCTGGCCGCGCGCGTCGAGCGGACGCGGGACCAGGCTGGATCGTGCGAGGGCCTGGGGCAGGCTGGGCGTGGGGGTCTCAGGAGCCGACCTCGCTCCCGGGGAGAGGGAGTTGGGCTCGGGGAGCTCCTGGCTCCAGGGCTGGAGACTCACCACGGAAGGATTGCGAGCGTGCCCAGGAGGATCAGGAGAACTTTGGTCGACATCGTGGCAGGGACCGGAGCGACCACCTGTGCGGAGGTCGCTGCGCACGGTCTGGTCGCACGGAGCGCGGCGTGGAGGGTTTTGTTGGGCTCCAACTTTCACTCCTCCCACTCGCCCCGCCCCGCGCCCCCGTCCTGGCTCCGCCCCCTAAGCCCCGATGGAAATCTCCGACGACGTGTGCGCTGCTGCGGCAGAGGGAGGGGCAGCTCGGGCAGGGGAGGAGGAGGGAGGGGAGGAAGGAGCCTGGTCGCCAAGGCCCCCGCCCCCCACTGCCGCCACTGCAGCGCTGCCAGACAGCTGGGGCGGGGGACGTGGCGGGAAGGAGGAGGAGACGAGCCTGCGGTGCGCGGGCCCCAGGTGGGGAAACCGGCGGCCCGCTGCTGTGGCTGGGAGACAGGCTGCAGCCTGGGCCTGGCAGGGGCAAGACGGGGCTGCTGCGACCCGCTGCCAGGCCGCTGGTGCGCAACGAGGGCGAACTGTGGCTTCCAGCTTTTGCTCACCCTCCCCCCCACCACCTGTTGTACCTCATCACTTTCCCAAGTCCCCTGGCCTGTGAGGTTCCCCCACCCTCCCTCGGCGCCTTCCAAAGGAAGCTGGCTATCTTAGCTAGCGCTTTCCTTGGCACAGGGGGAAAAAATGAGAGTTGAGAGTCTCCCCAGGAAACTCTGATCTGAGTTACTAACTACATGGCCATCTTCCCAGGTATTTGGGGTGGAGGAGGACCCAGCAACAGAGGACCAGGCCAAGGCATTCACTGGAGGACTTTCTCTGAACCCCGAGGAAACTGATGGCAGTGTGGCTCCCATAGCTCAGGAGCCTGGGTGCCCCTTCAGGGGTCGGGTGCCCATCCAAGGGGAGTGAGGCAAAGGCTGGCCGCGCGTCGAGCGGACGCGGGACCAGGCTGGATCGTGCGAGGCCTGGGGCAGGCTGGGCGTGGGGGTCTCAGGAGCCGACCTCGCTCCCGGGGAGAGGGAGTTGGGCTCGGGGAGCTCCTGGCTCCAGGGCTGGAGACTCACCACGGAAGGATTGCGAGCGTGCCCAGGAGGATCAGGAGAACTTTGGTCGACATCGTGGCAGGGACCGGAGCGACCACCTGTGCGGAGGTCGCTGCGCACGGTCTGGTCGCACGGAGCGCGGCGTGGAGGGTTTTGTTGGGCTCCAACTTTCACTCCTCCCACTCGCCCCGCCCCGCGCCCCCGTCCTGGCTCCGCCCCCTAAGCCCCGATGGAAATCTCCGACGACGTGTGCGCTGCTGCGGCAGAGGGAGGGGCAGCTCGGGCAGGGGAGGAGGAGGGAGGGGAGGAAGGAGCCTGGTCGCCAAGGCCCCCGCCCCCCACTGCCGCCACTGCAGCGCTGCCAGACAGCTGGGGCGGGGGACGTGGCGGGAAGGAGGAGGAGACGAGCCTGCGGTGCGCGGGCCCCAGGCGGGGAAACCGGCGGCCCGCTGCTGTGGCTGGGAGACAGGCTGCAGCCTGGGCCTGGCAGGGGCAAGACGGGGCTGCTGCGACCCGCTGCCAGGCCGCTGGTGCGCAACGAGGGCGAACTGTGGCTTCCAGCTTTTGCTCACCCTCCCCCCCACCACCTGTTGTACCTCATCACTTTCCCAAGTCCCCTGGCCTGTGAGGTTCCCCCACCCTCCCTCGGCGCCTTCCAAAGGAAGCTGGCTATCTTAGCTAGCGCTTTCCTTGGCACAGGGGGAAAAAATGAGAGTTGAGAGTCTCCCCAGGAAACTCTGATCTGAGTTACTAACTACATGGCCATCTTCCCAGGTATTTGGGGTGGAGGAGGACCCAGCAACAGAGGACCAGGCCAAGGCATTCACTGGAGGACTTTCTCTGAACCCCGAGGAAACTGATGGCAGTGTGGCTCCCATATCAGCTCAGGAGCCTGGGTGTGAGGCGGCCCGTCTAGGGGAAAGGGCCTCGGAAGCCCCCATAGCTTTCTGGCGACTTGACTCCTGGCAATGCCAGAGGAGGTGAGAAGCCACCAGAGGTGGGGGGGCGGTGGAGGGGTCATTGACCACATTCACATTCTCAGCTCTCTCTCAAGCATCCTTGGACGTCGTCTTTCTCACCCAGAACCTCACGATTGGCTTCAGAGGGGAGGTATTGCAGAGACTTGCCTGTGGATGCCAGCCGCTAGCAGCGTCCTCACGTGCTGATGTAGAATGGGCTGTGCGCATCCCAGGCCCAGGGGAAGGCTCCTTGGACAGGCTTTGCTATTGTGCTCAGTTGCTAAATCAGGTCCCCCACTCGCGATCCCATGGACTGTAGTCCACCAGACTCTAATGTGCGCAGAATTTTCTAGGCAATACTGGCGTGGGTTGCCATTTCCTCCTCCAGGGGATCCTCCTGATCCAGGGATTAAAGTCATGTCTCCTGCTTCTTGCACATTGGCAGGTGGATTCTTTACAACTGAGCCGCCTGGGAAGGTCGGCTTTGCTGTAGTATGCTAATCTATTATACTTTCTCCGTCACCCCACCCCCATCTCATCAGTCAGATTTGTCATCTTCAAGCCAATGCTCACTAACTGATGCTTTTCTTGGGCATTTGTTTGTGAGATTGTTTATGGTAAGCTTCTCCTACTGGAGTAAACTCAGTGACAAAAAGAAAACCAAACCAAGCCATACCATGCATCTGTCTGGATTTTCACCATATGCCGGAAACTTAAAATGAATTTGGGGCACACAATAGGCAGTCGACAAAGATTTGTTATTGGCCTGTGTGCAGTTTGTGTGTCTTGGTGCCACTGATTTCAGTGGGATCTGGCTCCCTTCAGCCTCTGTGCAGGACACATCCAGGCCCACTGTGTCTATGCTTCCCAGCCATGTGGCAGGGCCAGCCTCGCGGGCATGTGGCCTGTGCAGCATGACATGGTCCTGCACACAGAGGTGCCCCATGCTCTAATGCTTTGCTGTTACTTTCTTGAAATTCTTGACAATTTTTGAACAAGTGGCGCTGCATTTTTCTTTTTCTCCTGGCCCTACAGGTTACTGGGCAGTGTGGCTCCCATCTCAGGAGCCTGGGTGTGAGGCGGCGTCAAACTCGGAAGCCCCCATAGCTTTCTGGCGACTTGACTCCTGGCAATGCCAGAGGAGGTGAGAAGCCACCAGAGGTGGGGGGGCGGTGGAGGGGTCATTGACCACATTCACATTCTCAGCTCTCTCTCAAGCATCCTTGGACGTCGTCTTTCTCACCCAGAACCTCACGATTGGCTTCAGAGGGGAGGTATTGCAGAGACTTGCCTGTGGATGCCAGCCGCTAGCAGCGTCCTCACGTGCTGATGTAGAATGGGCTGTGCGCATCCCAGGCCCAGGGGAAGGCTCCTTGGACAGGCTTTGCTATTGTGCTCAGTTGCTAAATCAGGTCCCCCACTCGCGATCCCATGGACTGTAGTCCACCAGACTCTAATGTGCGCAGAATTTTCTAGGCAATACTGGCGTGGGTTGCCATTTCCTCCTCCAGGGGATCCTCCTGATCCAGGGATTAAAGTCATGTCTCCTGCTTCTTGCACATTGGCAGGTGGATTCTTTACAACTGAGCCGCCTGGGAAGGTCGGCTTTGCTGTAGTATGCTAATCTATTATACTTTCTCCGTCACCCCACCCCCATCTCATCAGTCAGATTTGTCATCTTCAAGCCAATGCTCACTAACTGATGCTTTTCTTGGGCATTTGTTTGTGAGATTGTTTATGGTAAGCTTCTCCTACTGGAGTAAACTCAGTGACAAAAAGAAAACCAAACCAAGCCATACCATGCATCTGTCTGGATTTTCACCATATGCCGGAAACTTAAAATGAATTTGGGGCACACAATAGGCAGTCGACAAAGATTTGTTATTGGCCTGTGTGCAGTTTGTGTGTCTTGGTGCCACTGATTTCAGTGGGATCTGGCTCCCTTCAGCCTCTGTGCAGGACACATCCAGGCCCACTGTGTCTATGCTTCCCAGCCATGTGGCAGGGCCAGCCTCGCGGGCATGTGGCCTGTGCAGCATGACATGGTCCTGCACACAGAGGTGCCCCATGCTCTAATGCTTTGCTGTTACTTTCTTGAAATTCTTGACAATTTTTGAACAAGTGGCGCTGCATTTTTCTTTTTCTCCTGGCCCTACAGGTTATGTAGCCTCTCTTGCCACAGGAAAACATGCTGCAGAGCAGGAAACAGGCAAACACAGAGCATTCCAGAGCCTCCTCGAAGGAGGAATCTGCCTTTCTGTTCAGCACCAGACTGCTGCAGGGAGAGGGGATTTTGCATTTACTGTAGCCAGCCTTGGACTTGAAATGTCTTATATGCATGTCTTTTTCTCTATTGACCCTGGAGTCCCAGGAGATGGAGGTTTCTCTGATCTACTTGTATTCCTCTGGGTTGAGTGCAGTGCCCAACTACTGGACAATTACAAATGACTGAATTCAGACACCAAAAGAGGCAGACATTTACAGCTTCCTCATCAGACGACCCAGCCAGGGCACGTTTTTCGTAAGGGTTGAGATTGACTGTGCTTTGGCATCCTCTTTACAAAGTTCATCCACTGGAGAACTGCAAGAACCCTGGAACCTCTGTGGTTCTCCAAGTATTTCCCATGTGCTGGTCTTTGCCAGCCCCTGAACTTGGTGATGGATGGATATACAGAAAGGCCTTGAACACAGTTTTGGCTCTCACGTGTGTTTCAAGACAGGAGAGAGGATTTCTCTGAGAATTACTAGTGCAAGGTAGGAGGTCATGATTGCCCTGGAGTTTCCAGGAGGAAGGGCCTCCTCCTGTCTAGGCACTCTTGGATGCTATGTGCAGGCAGGAGGAGCCTGCCCTTCATATAGACTTGAAGCTTGCAATCATTGATGGGTTCAGAGTTCAGAGACAGGCATTCTGAGCAGAGAACCAGCCAAGGTGTTGAATTCAGAAATGGTACTCGATAGAGGACAAGAAGAAGTTTGTGAGAGAGAAAGCTAGAGTGGGTGGCTGAACAGGCTAAAGCTGGGCCTTGAATGCCAAGCCAAGCACTGGCACTTGATCTTCTAGGCAAAGGGAAGGCACAGATGCGGGGTTTTAAACTGGCTTCAGAGAACCTCTTTTCAAGAAGATCCCTCTGGTCCTGCACACAGAGGTGCCCCATGCTCTAATGCTTTGCTGTTACTTTCTTGAAATTCTTGACAATTTTTGAACAAGTGGCGCTGCATTTTCTTTTTCTCCTGGCCCTACTTAGGCTCTCTGCCTACAGGAACATGCTGCTTGCCACAGGAAAACATGCTAGGCAGAACAGGCAAACACAGAGCATTCCAGAGCCTCCTCAAGGAGGAATCTGCCTTTCTGTTCAGCACCAGACTGCTGCAGGAGAGGGATTTTGCATTTACTGTAGCCAGCCTTGGACTTGAAATGTCTTATATGCATGTCTTTTTCTCTATTGACCCTGGAGTCCCAGGAGATGGAGGTTTCTCTGATCTACTTGTATTCCTCTGGGTTGAGTGCAGTGCCCAACTACTGGACAATTACAAATGACTGAATTCAGACACCAAAAGAGGCAGACATTTACAGCTTCCTCATCAGACGACCCAGCCAGGGCACGTTTTTCGTAAGGGTTGAGATTGACTGTGCTTTGGCATCCTCTTTACAAAGTTCATCCACTGGAGAACTGCAAGAACCCTGGAACCTCTGTGGTTCTCCAAGTATTTCCCATGTGCTGGTCTTTGCCAGCCCCTGAACTTGGTGATGGATGGATATACAGAAAGGCCTTGAACACAGTTTTGGCTCTCACGTGTGTTTCAAGACAGGAGAGAGGATTTCTCTGAGAATTACTAGTGCAAGGTAGGAGGTCATGATTGCCCTGGAGTTTCCAGGAGGAAGGGCCTCCTCCTGTCTAGGCACTCTTGGATGCTATGTGCAGGCAGGAGGAGCCTGCCCTTCATATAGACTTGAAGCTTGCAATCATTGATGGGTTCAGAGTTCAGAGACAGGCATTCTGAGCAGAGAACCAGCCAAGGTGTTGAATTCAGAAATGGTACTCGATAGAGGACAAGAAGAAGTTTGTGAGAGAGAAAGCTAGAGTGGGTGGCTGAACAGGCTAAAGCTGGGCCTTGAATGCCAAGCCAAGCACTGGCACTTGATCTTCTAGGCAAAGGGAAGGCACAGATGCGTTTTAAACAGGGCCATTGCATGTTAGAACTGTTCTTCAAGAAGATCCCTCTGGTTTGGGCAGGCAAGAGTGTTTGTAGAAAGAATAGACTGAACCTCTTTTCTCTGAGAAAGAGGAGCTACAAAGACTTGAATGAGATCAGAGCCATGTGGACAGTCAGAAAGGAGAAAGCACAGTGGAACAGGCTTAACTGACGCAGTTGATGGCACCTTAGCTGGAGTAGGGGAGGAGGCCACCGAAGGCGTGCTACTGGAGAAGACCTGGGGCCATCTCCCGGGGACCAGGGCGGCACACTGAAACAGGGAAGGCAGGGTGAGGGGGGAAGAACTTTTAGTCTTGGTAGTAAAAACAGACCTTGGCGTTTCACTTTCTCAAGTTCTAAGAGCTTTAACATTTATTGTCGTGTGTGTGTGTGTGTGTGTGTGTGCACGCACGAGTACACTTGCACCCACTTCTCTAACCTAGGTTAACCCATTTGCGGTTAAATGGGGCAGTTATTAGACAAGGAAGGAGGATCAGAGAACGTCATTGGGAGAAGCGCCATCTTGGCTATATGCTGAAGCCAATGCTTTAGGGGAGCAGAGTGAGGCTTCCTGGGATGCCACTGAGCGAGTAGTCTTGTTGAAGTCTGAGAGAGATGATTACCCACCCCCCACCCTCACCCTTTCCTCCGACTTCAGAGTAATGTAAAAATAAGATTCAGATACCAAAGGACAGATCTATAATAAAGTGGGCAGAGGCTCCAAATTGGCTTCCACCCCATCCTTCACCCCTACCTCAAATTAAATATAGTGGCTTTCCCAATGGCAGGCAGCTACAAAAGGCAGAAGACCCTCTTGTGGAGCTCAGAATCACGGTGCAGAAGAACCAGGGAACTAAGATGGCTGCATTTCCTTTGCTCTGTCTTTCCAGTCAGGTTGGACTTCCCAGGTGGCTCAGTGATAAAGAATCCACCTGTAAAGCGGAGTCCGGAAGAAAGACAACCCACCCAGGACAAGAAGAAGTTGTGAGAGAAAGCTAATTAAGCTGGCCTTGAATGCCAAGCCAAGCACTGGCACTTGATCTTCTAGGCAAAGGGAAGGCACAGATGCGTTTTAAACAGGGCCATTGCATGTTAGAACTGTTCTTCAAGAAGATCCCTCTGGTTTGGGCAGGCAAGAGTGTTTGTAGAAAGAATAGACTGAACCTCTTTTCTCTGAGAAAGAGGAGCTACAAAGACTTGAATGAGATCAGAGCCATGTGGACAGTCAGAAAGGAGAAAGCACAGTGGAACAGGCTTAACTGACGCAGTTGATGGCACCTTAGCTGGAGTAGGGGAGGAGGCCACCGAAGGCGTGCTACTGGAGAAGACCTGGGGCCATCTCCCGGGGACCAGGGCGGCACACTGAAACAGGGAAGGCAGGGTGAGGGGGGAAGAACTTTTAGTCTTGGTAGTAAAAACAGACCTTGGCGTTTCACTTTCTCAAGTTCTAAGAGCTTTAACATTTATTGTCGTGTGTGTGTGTGTGTGTGTGTGTGCACGCACGAGTACACTTGCACCCACTTCTCTAACCTAGGTTAACCCATTTGCGGTTAAATGGGGCAGTTATTAGACAAGGAAGGAGGATCAGAGAACGTCATTGGGAGAAGCGCCATCTTGGCTATATGCTGAAGCCAATGCTTTAGGGGAGCAGAGTGAGGCTTCCTGGGATGCCACTGAGCGAGTAGTCTTGTTGAAGTCTGAGAGAGATGATTACCCACCCCCCACCCTCACCCTTTCCTCCGACTTCAGAGTAATGTAAAAATAAGATTCAGATACCAAAGGACAGATCTATAATAAAGTGGGCAGAGGCTCCAAATTGGCTTCCACCCCATCCTTCACCCCTACCTCAAATTAAATATAGTGGCTTTCCCAATGGCAGGCAGCTACAAAAGGCAGAAGACCCTCTTGTGGAGCTCAGAATCACGGTGCAGAAGAACCAGGGAACTAAGATGGCTGCATTTCCTTTGCTCTGTCTTTCCAGTCAGGTTGGACTTCCCAGGTGGCTCAGTGATAAAGAATCCACCTGTAATGCAGGAGCCGGCAGGAAACACAGGTTCAAGCCCCAGATCGGGAAGATCCCTTGGAGAAGAAAATGACAACCCACTCCAGTATTCTTACCTGGTAAATCTCATGGACAGGGGAGCCTGGTGAGCTACGGTCCATAGCGTCACAAAGAGTCAGACATGACTGAGTGACTAGACTCAACATCTCACTTACAATCTCCAGGATTTATTTCTTTTAATCCCTTAAATTTAATGATTAAGTCTGAGATTAACCAGCAGTGGGGCTGTGATCCTCATGTTTGTGTTAGGGGTTAAGCGGAATGGCCAGTATATCAGAAAGCCCCTATTTACCGAGAGTCCTGTTCTCCCCTTCATGAGACCTTTCCCCTATTACCACCTCATGACTCCCTTGTGTATCTCTGTATAGAGAGATCACATTTCCAGCCTCCCACTCCTATCTCATGAATGCTGCTCTGGGTGCTGGGGATACAGTGACAGGCCAGACAAGTCTCTGCCTTCACGAAACTCACATTGTGTAGGGAAAGAACAAATGAGCCAAAATGGCTGTGGTCAGGCTCTCTCACCCCATGACATCTCACTCTTGTCTCATGTTTTGTAAATACATGGTTATGTAAGAGCTAAGATCATTTATAGCACTATGCATGCATGTCACAACATACCTGCTCGGCCATGGACAACTTTTGCTCTGTAAACATATATAAGTTCCACCTGAAATGCCCTTGCAGCTGTATTAAGGCTACATTATGGCTATGTTAAGGCTGTGTTATGGCTATGTCCGGTGGGTCAACTACAAGAGAAAACAGCATGTCAGTTGTTATGGTTGCTGTGCCAGCCTGGGGAAAATAAATATGTCTGCAGTTCCTGCGGCTCCTCAAGTTTTCTTCTGTCTTCCCTGCTCGTGCCTTGCCTACCCTGGGTTCAACAGTGTGAACAATGAGACACATGGTTATGTGAGAAAATAGGCAATACATAGATAGGCAAGCAAATCTGATAATCTCCAGCATGAAGTGGTATGAAGCAGTTGAACTTGGTAATATAACCTAAGATGACTAGAGGCAGAGGACAGTAGAATCTCAGTCTGATTGGGTGCAGGGAATGTTTTGGACTTTGTGGGCAGCTTGAAAACTCAAGGCAATCAGCTCTGAAACCATTTTTACCATTTCTAATCCCAATGCGGAATACAGGGAGCAGGAGGGAGGTAAAATGACAAGGCTATTAATATACAAGAGGCTGCCAAGCCATTATCATTTATTTTGAGTGGTGGTAAAAGCAGATGACTCACCCTTCGGAACTGCAGGACTTTGTACCAAATCGTCTTGATGGTTTACTGGCTTGCCTGTTTTTGCAAGCTTAAAAGTCAGGGGACAGGGCTTCTCAGCATGAATATCACTAAGGAGCTGTATTTCTTTACCCCAAATGTGAAAAGTCCAAAGGAAATCTACAAATGCTTCAGTAAGGATTGGGAACAGGGTGGTTTTCCGGTGGGGCTGGGGCTAGGCATGTAGATGGAAAAGTTTGTGTTTCCCTTGCCATCTCTCAGCAGGCATACTTCCCTGCCTTTTGTAGGTTAGAGTCACTTGCTGGAATTTCCAAAAGGAGCACATTTTCTCTGGTGCTTTGGACACAGGTAGCCTATTTAATGAAAGGTGACATCTCACTCTTGTCTCATGTTTTGTAAATACATGGTTATGTAAGAGCTAAGATCATTTATAGCACTATGCATGCATGTCACAACATACCTGCTCGGCCATGGACAACTTTTGCTCTGTAAACATATATAAGTTCCACCTGAAATGCCCTTGCAGCTGTATTAAGGCTACATTATGGCTATGTTAAGGCTGTGTTATGGCTATGTCCGGTGGGTCAACTACAAGAGAAAACAGCATGTCAGTTGTTATGGTTGCTGTGCCAGCCTGGGGAAAATAAATATGTCTGCAGTTCCTGCGGCTCCTCAAGTTTTCTTCTGTCTTCCCTGCTCGTGCCTTGCCTACCCTGGGTTCAACAGTGTGAACAATGAGACACATGGTTATGTGAGAAAATAGGCAATACATAGATAGGCAAGCAAATCTGATAATCTCCAGCATGAAGTGGTATGAAGCAGTTGAACTTGGTAATATAACCTAAGATGACTAGAGGCAGAGGACAGTAGAATCTCAGTCTGATTGGGTGCAGGGAATGTTTTGGACTTTGTGGGCAGCTTGAAAACTCAAGGCAATCAGCTCTGAAACCATTTTTACCATTTCTAATCCCAATGCGGAATACAGGGAGCAGGAGGGAGGTAAAATGACAAGGCTATTAATATACAAGAGGCTGCCAAGCCATTATCATTTATTTTGAGTGGTGGTAAAAGCAGATGACTCACCCTTCGGAACTGCAGGACTTTGTACCAAATCGTCTTGATGGTTTACTGGCTTGCCTGTTTTTGCAAGCTTAAAAGTCAGGGGACAGGGCTTCTCAGCATGAATATCACTAAGGAGCTGTATTTCTTTACCCCAAATGTGAAAAGTCCAAAGGAAATCTACAAATGCTTCAGTAAGGATTGGGAACAGGGTGGTTTTCCGGTGGGGCTGGGGCTAGGCATGTAGATGGAAAAGTTTGTGTTTCCCTTGCCATCTCTCAGCAGGCATACTTCCCTGCCTTTTGTAGGTTAGAGTCACTTGCTGGAATTTCCAAAAGGAGCACATTTTCTCTGGTGCTTTGGACACAGGTAGCCTATTTAATGAAAGGCATTTCTCCTCTCAAGCCTGCGGAAAACCAATTAACAATTTCATGATGCCTGCTGGGCACAGCTGCCAATCCCTGGTAACAATTAGAATTGTTGGGTTTGGTCAAGTGCTCTGGCAGGCTCCATGGATGGAAGCCCACCGCTGGATCTATCCGCCTGTTCTACAAAAGCGATTTGTTCCAACATATTGGGAGGTGAACTTCCTGAGGAAGAACATACTTTCAATGTAAACATGTCTTTGTAAAAGGCAGGGATTCTTTCTTTTCTGATGTGTCATCTATAACATCATTGGTTGGGCCTCAGTTTCAAAATTGTTAAGGCTACTGCTGTTTATATAATAGAAAGGGCTCTGGGGTGGACTGGATACATTTGAGACTTCTGATTTCTGTGGACAATTTTGACAGGAAAGAATACGTTTTAATCTCTAAGAGTGTAGTATGATAGGCTATAAGAAGAATCAAGGTTTGGAAGGAACTATAAATAGTTTAATGAAACTGGTCCTAACTTCCTCTCAAAATAGGAATACCTGTTGCAGTCTGCCTTACAAATAGGGTGATCAACCTTAGCCTGAAGCAGGGGTGGGGAGCCCAGCACTCACAGGGCAGCCTGTGTTGCTTTTAGAAGAGCTTTACGGCAAAGAACTCTTGATACGGTAAATAAAGGATTTCCTGATAAAAGGCAGAAGATCCAATCAGACTCCCTTTTGTTTTCAACCCTAAATTGTCCAGGAGAAAACATTTAAACTTGAAATTAGAGAGCCTGTCCCTACCACTGTTTTGCCCTGCCGGTATCGGCAGGCATGGTTTGATCCACACCCCCAACCATGGATATGTGCTTTGTGACATTCAGTAATCATTTTCACACATATTACAACTAAATAGGTTGCATATTATCATAAGACTTCTGATATTATTTGGGCCAGAGATTAGCCAATAATTTAGAGGTATCACACTCATCCGAGTATCTCAGAGTCAACACTAAAGCTTCTGCCAATTTTCCATAGGCAAGCCCTCAGGACTTTATTCAGAGCCTGTTTACAGTTAGTCTACATACAGTTTCATGTGGAAACTGGCTTACCAAACCCAAAGCAGCTTAACAGCACAATTAGAAGGGAACATGACTTATTCACCTGATAATCCAGGCTGCAAATAGCTATCAGTATTGTCACAATCAATACAATTAACCATAGAATGGTCAGTGTGCTCTTGAGGAAATGACTTTCCATCTCTGAGCCACAGTTTCTATTTGTGCTTGATTGATGTGAGAAAGATGATAGCTCCTGTGCATACTTCACAAGCTGGTGCTATTGCTCACATCAGCTATTGTGCTGGATCATTTACAGTGCTTTTAGTTGCAAGTAATGAAAATCTTTACTTAAATTGACACAGACAACAAAAACACTTATAACAGGAAGTCCAGAGGTATGTGAGCTACTGGATTGCTGAATTCAGCAGCTCAACAATGTCACTGAGGACCATCTCAGCGATGACACAGTGTTGTCTATGTTGTCTCGTCACTTTAGTGGAAGAACTTGATCTAAGACAAGAGCTGGACCTAAAGTCAACTGATGATTAACCCAGAGTTCTAGCCACTGGTCATACTTTCTTAGCATTGTAGGTATTCCAATAGTCTTCTGCATGAGGCTGTGTTGGGAAAAAACACTGGAAATTGAAGAAAGCTATCTCAGGGGAGCATTTGTGTCCAACTGGCTGTAAAGTTCCACAATTCTAGGAAGGGTCTAACTCCATGAAAATGATCAATGTATGTCAGAATTGGAAATGGTCAACAAGGCTAGAGAGGAAATTATATGTTTAGAATGCTTCCAGTTAGGTGTGGTGAGGACATTGGGTATGTAGAGGAACAGGGTAGAAAGTGAAGTTGGCATGTGTCTCTAATGCCATGGTGCTAAGACAAGACTTTTTCTATTAGGGGCCATTGCATAATTTAAGTAGAGGAATTTGACATGGTCAAATTCAAGATTTGTATGGCTGTGATGGCCAACATGGATTTGGGGAGGTGATGGGTGAGCCCAGAGGTAGCTGTATCTCTTATGATGCTGGTCCAATATCACAGGACAGAAATACTGAGAATATGATATAGGGCAGGGCAGAGGAGATGGAGAGAAAGAGCTGGGAGTTCTTCAAGTATTGGTCTGGTAGTTTGTGATAGGTTGGATATGAATGGTAAGGAAGGGTTCAGCCTATGGGAATCTTCAAATTTCAGGTGTGGCCCCCTAGTGTATTCCTGTATGCAGGAAAAGAAGCAACAGTTAGAACTAAGCATGGAAAAACAGACTGCTTCCAAGTCGGAAAAGGAGCATATTAAGGCTGTATGTGGTCACCCTGTTTGTTTAACTTCTGTGCAGAGTATGTCATGCAAAATACTGGTCTGGATGAAACACAGGCTGGAATCAAGATTTCTGGGAGAAATACCAATGACCTCAGGTATGCAGATGACACCATCCTTATGGTAGAAAGTGACAAGGAGCTAAAGAGCATCTTGATGAAAGTGAAAGAGAAGACCTAAAATTCAACATTCAAAAAACTAGGATCATGTCATCTGGTTCCATCACTTCATGACAAATAGATGGGCAAACAATGGAAACAGTGACAGACTTTATTTTCTTGGGCTCCAAAATCACTGCAGATGGTGACTTCAGCCATGAAATTAAAAGACGCTTGCTCCTTGGAAGAAAAGCTATGACAAACCTAGACAGCATATTCAAAAGCAGAGACATCACATTGACAACAAAAGTCCATATTAGTCAAAACTGTGGTTTTCCAAGTAGTCATGTATAGATGTGATAGTTGGGCTCACTTTGAGGAAGGGTCTAACTCCATGAAAATGATCAATGTATGTCAGAATTGGAAATGGTCAACAAGGCTAGAGAGGAAATTATATGTTTAGAATGCTTCCAGTTAGGTGTGGTGAGGACATTGGGTATGTAGAGGAACAGGGTAGAAAGTGAAGTTGGCATGTGTCTCTAATGCCATGGTGCTAAGACAAGACTTTTTCTATTAGGGGCCATTGCATAATTTATAGAGGAATTTGACATGGTCAAATTCAAGATTTGTATGGCTGTGATGGCCAACATGGATTTGGGGAGGTGATGGGTGAGCCCAGAGGTAGCTGTATCTCTTATGATGCTGGTCCAATATCACAGGACAGAAATACTGAGAATATGATATAGGGCAGGGCAGAGGAGATGGAGAGAAAGAGCTGGGAGTTCTTCAAGTATTGGTCTGGTAGTTTGTGATAGGTTGGATATGAATGGTAAGGAAGGGTTCAGCCTATGGGAATCTTCAAATTTCAGGTGTGGCCCCCTAGTGTATTCCTGTATGCAGGAAAAGAAGCAACAGTTAGAACTAAGCATGGAAAAACAGACTGCTTCCAAGTCGGAAAAGGAGCATATTAAGGCTGTATGTGGTCACCCTGTTTGTTTAACTTCTGTGCAGAGTATGTCATGCAAAATACTGGTCTGGATGAAACACAGGCTGGAATCAAGATTTCTGGGAGAAATACCAATGACCTCAGGTATGCAGATGACACCATCCTTATGGTAGAAAGTGACAAGGAGCTAAAGAGCATCTTGATGAAAGTGAAAGAGAAGACCTAAAATTCAACATTCAAAAAACTAGGATCATGTCATCTGGTTCCATCACTTCATGACAAATAGATGGGCAAACAATGGAAACAGTGACAGACTTTATTTTCTTGGGCTCCAAAATCACTGCAGATGGTGACTTCAGCCATGAAATTAAAAGACGCTTGCTCCCTGAAAGAAAAGCTTTGACAAACCTAAACAGCATATTCAAAAGCAGAGACATCACTTTGCCAACAAAAGTCCATATAGTCAAACCTATGGCTTTCCCAGTAGTCATGTATGGATGTGAGAGTTGGACCATAAAGAAGGCCAAACGCTGAAAGATTGATGCCTTCGAATTGTGGTGTTGGAGAAGACTTTTGAGGGTCCTTTGGACTGCAAGGAGATCCAATCAATCCTAAAGGAAATCAACCCTGAGTATTCACTGGCAGGACTGATGCTGAAGCTGAAGTGACCTGATGTGAAGAGCTGGCTCATTGTAAAAGAACCTGGTGCTGGGGAAAATAGAAGACAAAAGGAGAAGGAGACGACAGAGGACAAGATGGTTGGATGGCATCACCAACTCGATAGACATGAGTTTGAGCAAGCTCCTGGAGATGGTGAAGGACAGAAAAGCCTGGTGTGCTGCAGTCCATGGGGTCACAAAGTGTTGGACACAATTGAGAGAGTGAACTAAACTGATGAGGTAGACATGATTTTTCCCACTTCCTAGCTGAGGCAGCTGAATCCTACAGAAATTAAATGACATGCCTAAGATCACACAGTTAGGAAGTAATAGGACTGGAACTAGAATGCAAGTCCCTTAATACCAAATGCCCCATGTTTTCCACTGTTCTTCAAAATAGCAAAGTCAGCTGCACAGAGATCATGGGAAGAGCCATGAGCATTGCTGAGGTCCCTCATAAAGCCTATGGAGAGCAAGAGGAGCACTTTCATATGAAATCCTGTAGTTTTCATGGAAGTAGATGTGAACGAACTGCAACTGGGCCTGTAGAATTCTAATCAATGGGATGTTATAACTCCACTTCCCTGTAGACCTTGCTCTTGGCCCTGGGGGTGCTGCAACTTTGCTCTCCCGAGCTTCCTAGTCTAGCTCCTCCTCCCTGTGCTTATACTGAAGTCACTCAGCTTGTATTTTGTATCTTGGCTCTGTTAACTGTGCCTTAAAGTTCTGAACCTTGGCTGCATCCCCAGATTATTGACTCATCGCATCCGCCACAGGTCTCCCTGCTCGCCATAAAAAAGACGCTTGCTCTGAAAGAAAAGCTTTGACAAACCTAAACAGCATATTCAAAAGCAGAGACATCACTTTGCCAACAAAAGTCCATATAGTCAAACCTATGGCTTTCCCAGTAGTCATGTATGGATGTGAGAGTTGGACCATAAAGAAGGCCAAACGCTGAAAGATTGATGCCTTCGAATTGTGGTGTTGGAGAAGACTTTTGAGGGTCCTTTGGACTGCAAGGAGATCCAATCAATCCTAAAGGAAATCAACCCTGAGTATTCACTGGCAGGACTGATGCTGAAGCTGAAGTGACCTGATGTGAAGAGCTGGCTCATTGTAAAAGAACCTGGTGCTGGGGAAAATAGAAGACAAAAGGAGAAGGAGACGACAGAGGACAAGATGGTTGGATGGCATCACCAACTCGATAGACATGAGTTTGAGCAAGCTCCTGGAGATGGTGAAGGACAGAAAAGCCTGGTGTGCTGCAGTCCATGGGGTCACAAAGTGTTGGACACAATTGAGAGAGTGAACTAAACTGATGAGGTAGACATGATTTTTCCCACTTCCTAGCTGAGGCAGCTGAATCCTACAGAAATTAAATGACATGCCTAAGATCACACAGTTAGGAAGTAATAGGACTGGAACTAGAATGCAAGTCCCTTAATACCAAATGCCCCATGTTTTCCACTGTTCTTCAAAATAGCAAAGTCAGCTGCACAGAGATCATGGGAAGAGCCATGAGCATTGCTGAGGTCCCTCATAAAGCCTATGGAGAGCAAGAGGAGCACTTTCATATGAAATCCTGTAGTTTTCATGGAAGTAGATGTGAACGAACTGCAACTGGGCCTGTAGAATTCTAATCAATGGGATGTTATAACTCCACTTCCCTGTAGACCTTGCTCTTGGCCCTGGGGGTGCTGCAACTTTGCTCTCCCGAGCTTCCTAGTCTAGCTCCTCCTCCCTGTGCTTATACTGAAGTCACTCAGCTTGTATTTTGTATCTTGGCTCTGTTAACTGTGCCTTAAAGTTCTGAACCTTGGCTGCATCCCCAGATTATTGACTCATCGCATCCGCCACAGGTCTCCCTGTTTGGGTCTTTTACTCTGTCCAGGATTTGGGCTGACTGGGCTTCAGCTTCTAGTTGCTAAAGTCCAGGGAGCATTACAGGGGAGGAATGAATTCAGGCATGCTTCCTTATCCCCTCTCAGGCGTTCTCTCCTGCCCAGTAGGTCACAAAGGAATGGCTGTAATTTGTTTGATTGGCAAACAAACCCCTGTGAAGGTTCACATGGCATATTAGACAGAAATGAAGACTTTGTAAGTTGGGGGCAATTCTCCAGGTGGTTCTTGTGAGGAGGCAGTGAAGAAAATAGAAAAGGCAAGAGTCAACTTGGGGGTGAGTTGGAGAAGGGTGAATTCTAAGGGAGACAATAGAAGCTCTGGTCCCTGTTGTCAGGAAAACTAGAGGCAATTTATTCCCATTCTCAGATCAGCAGAGTAAGCAGCAGAACTTTGCTAAGGACAATATCACTTCTTACATCACATTTTCCAGACTGGATAGTGAGTAATCTACATGAAGGCATCTAAAGGAAGTTCACCACTTTAAACATCAAGGTTTGAAAAGGATTTATTTAATTTATGTATTAGGAGGTAAAAGCACATCTTCTGGCTATGGTACTTTTTTCTATAGTAGCAAACCAAAGCACACCAGACATATGAAACCTCTTCCTAATGACTCCAGGTTCTTATTATGACCTCATGTTCTGTTCTTGGCCACGATAGTTGTTTTCTTGGTTGCTACATAGATGTAATAACTATATTCCAACAGCAAATGGCCTCAGATGGATGTGCTTTTTGAATCAGTGTATTTCTTTTTACAGAGTTTCTTCTCTTCCTTTGCTGCCACTGTGTCAACTGCCACTTCTGATGATTGTCAGTAAGCCTGCTTCTTGCATGGAATCACTTTCCTTTGCTATTTATCATTTGCTTTGAGATTGGAACTTAGATACATAGATTTCATAGCACTGTATATAAACTAAAGTTTCTGAGCTCTGACTGAAATCCTGAACCCCCTACTCCAATAAAAGTGTAGGACTTGGGCTCCTGTTTGAGTCTTTTACTCTGTACCAGTTCTGAACCTTTGGGACTCATCGCATCCGCCACAGGTCTCCCTGTTTGGGTCTTTACTCTGTCCAGGATTTGGGCTGACTGGGCTTCAGCTTCTAGTTGCTAAAGTCCAGGGAGCATTACAGGGGAGGAATGAATTCAGGCATGCTTCCTTATCCCCTCTCAGGCGTTCTCTCCTGCCCAGTAGGTCACAAAGGAATGGCTGTAATTTGTTTGATTGGCAAACAAACCCCTGTGAAGGTTCACATGGCATATTAGACAGAAATGAAGACTTTGTAAGTTGGGGGCAATTCTCCAGGTGGTTCTTGTGAGGAGGCAGTGAAGAAAATAGAAAAGGCAAGAGTCAACTTGGGGGTGAGTTGGAGAAGGGTGAATTCTAAGGGAGACAATAGAAGCTCTGGTCCCTGTTGTCAGGAAAACTAGAGGCAATTTATTCCCATTCTCAGATCAGCAGAGTAAGCAGCAGAACTTTGCTAAGGACAATATCACTTCTTACATCACATTTTCCAGACTGGATAGTGAGTAATCTACATGAAGGCATCTAAAGGAAGTTCACCACTTTAAACATCAAGGTTTGAAAAGGATTTATTTAATTTATGTATTAGGAGGTAAAAGCACATCTTCTGGCTATGGTACTTTTTTCTATAGTAGCAAACCAAAGCACACCAGACATATGAAACCTCTTCCTAATGACTCCAGGTTCTTATTATGACCTCATGTTCTGTTCTTGGCCACGATAGTTGTTTTCTTGGTTGCTACATAGATGTAATAACTATATTCCAACAGCAAATGGCCTCAGATGGATGTGCTTTTTGAATCAGTGTATTTCTTTTTACAGAGTTTCTTCTCTTCCTTTGCTGCCACTGTGTCAACTGCCACTTCTGATGATTGTCAGTAAGCCTGCTTCTTGCATGGAATCACTTTCCTTTGCTATTTATCATTTGCTTTGAGATTGGAACTTAGATACATAGATTTCATAGCACTGTATATAAACTAAAGTTTCTGAGCTCTGACTGAAATCCTGAACCCCCTACTCCAATAAAAGTGTAGGACTTGGGCTTCATGATCAAGATTTAATTTGCTCTGAGGCAAGTATTAGAAATAGTTGATCTCAGGTGAGATTTCCCCAATTAATCTGAAATGGAAGGGAATAAACATAGTCTAATGACGTGCCCCTTGCCAGGTTTGGGAAAGGCAAATAACTACTTAAGGAATTCCAAGTGGCTAGAGAGAGAAATTGGCTTTTTCAGAGCTCCAGTGTAACTTTTCAGCAAATCAAAAAAGACAGCCTGTTACATTGATTTATGTGTCTGAAGTCAGGGAGTGTGATTCCTCCAGCTCTGTTCTTCTGTCTCAAGAATGTGTTAGCTTTTTAATCGTTGTGTAGTATTCATTTTATAAATATACTAATTTTAAAATTATATTTTTATTAGATGTTTGGATAGTTTTCAGTTTGGGTGGTTATTATGAATAAATCTGTAAAATTCCTGTACATGTATTTCTGTTGGTTATACACTAAAACCTAGAGCCAGACTTCCTAGAGCTACCTAGAGTCAGACATCCTGGAGAGTGAAGTGGGCCTTAAGAAGCATTACTACCAACAAAACTAGTAAAGGTGATGGAATTCAAGCTGAGTTATTACTTAAATCCTAAAAGATGATGATGTTAATGTGATGCACTCAATATGCCAGCAAATCTGGAAAATTCAACAGTGGCAACAGAAGAAGTAGATCATTAGAGACTCTAGGCCTTTGGAAGGAAATTGATACTTATTGTATGACAGGAAAAAAGTGATGATCTGCTCAGGTATTTTTACAATCTGTTTCACTTGAGCATTTTATTACCATACAATAGAAGGTACTCAGTTTAATCATAATAGAGTTACATGAGATTATTTAAATATACACAGTTATATAATTTCTATCATAATCAAGATACAGAATATTTACATCACTCTGCTTTAGAGTCTCCCCTCCTCTCTTGCCTCCCATCCAAGGCAATGCCACTTACCTAATTTCATTCACAGTGCATTAGCTTTGCTTATTCCGGAATTGATATAAGTGGAGTCGCACTCCATGGACTGTTTCATAAATGCCTTCTTTCTGACTGAAATCCTGAACCCCTACTCCAATAAAAGTGTAGGACTTGGGCTTCATGATCAAGATTTAATTTGCTCTGAGGCAAGTATTAGAAATAGTTGATCTCAGGTGAGATTTCCCCAATTAATCTGAAATGGAAGGGAATAAACATAGTCTAATGACGTGCCCCTTGCCAGGTTTGGGAAAGGCAAATAACTACTTAAGGAATTCCAAGTGGCTAGAGAGAGAAATTGGCTTTTTCAGAGCTCCAGTGTAACTTTTCAGCAAATCAAAAAAGACAGCCTGTTACATTGATTTATGTGTCTGAAGTCAGGGAGTGTGATTCCTCCAGCTCTGTTCTTCTGTCTCAAGAATGTGTTAGCTTTTTAATCGTTGTGTAGTATTCATTTTATAAATATACTAATTTTAAAATTATATTTTTATTAGATGTTTGGATAGTTTTCAGTTTGGGTGGTTATTATGAATAAATCTGTAAAATTCCTGTACATGTATTTCTGTTGGTTATACACTAAAACCTAGAGCCAGACTTCCTAGAGCTACCTAGAGTCAGACATCCTGGAGAGTGAAGTGGGCCTTAAGAAGCATTACTACCAACAAAACTAGTAAAGGTGATGGAATTCAAGCTGAGTTATTACTTAAATCCTAAAAGATGATGATGTTAATGTGATGCACTCAATATGCCAGCAAATCTGGAAAATTCAACAGTGGCAACAGAAGAAGTAGATCATTAGAGACTCTAGGCCTTTGGAAGGAAATTGATACTTATTGTATGACAGGAAAAAAGTGATGATCTGCTCAGGTATTTTTACAATCTGTTTCACTTGAGCATTTTATTACCATACAATAGAAGGTACTCAGTTTAATCATAATAGAGTTACATGAGATTATTTAAATATACACAGTTATATAATTTCTATCATAATCAAGATACAGAATATTTACATCACTCTGCTTTAGAGTCTCCCCTCCTCTCTTGCCTCCCATCCAAGGCAATGCCACTTACCTAATTTCATTCACAGTGCATTAGCTTTGCTTATTCCGGAATTGATATAAGTGGAGTCGCACTCCATGGACTGTTTCATAAATGCCTTCTTTCACTAAATATTAAGTCTGTGAAATTTATCCATGTCGTATGCAGCAGTAGTTCACTCACTTTTAACATCAAGTATTATTATACTGTGTAGATACACCACAGCTTGCTTACCTGTTCACTCATTGACAGATATTCATATAATTTTAATTTTCAGTTTGGAGGAAACATGAATAAACATACTATTCAAATTTGAGTACAAATTATTCTGTGAACATATATTTTCAATTTCCCTAGGTTAAAAAAATACAAGAAGCACTTTCATGCTGCCACCTAGATTCTGCCAGTGTTTTATTATGTGTGCTGCATCATATCTCTCCATCCTGCTACTGATCCATTAATCTGCCTTATTATTTGTGTGTATTTCAAAGTAAATTAGATACAACAGTTATTGTCTTCCCAAATATTTTATCTGGTCTTTCACTAACTAGAATTCAACATTTGTCTACAGTTTTTTCTCTTAATTTAAAACTTTACCAAAACTTTACAAGGAAATGTACAAATATAAAGATACCATGTGAGTTTAAAAAATGCCTGCACCTGAGTAAGCCAAATCTTTAGAAAGATGTAGAACACCATCATTACCATTATCTCATGCTCCCATGCTCCTTGCCATCAATTCATGTCTATACCATCCTCTGGAAGCAATCACTGTTTAACATCCTTCTAAGACAATTACTTTGTCTATTCTAGAACTTAATACAAATGGAGTCACACAGTATGTACTCTGTCATGTAACTCTTCCTTTGCTTGGGTTGAGATTGCCCTTCTTTGTGCTCTATTTTCAAGATTCATTAATGTTTTTGTGTTTATCAATAGATTTTTCTTTTTTCTTGCTAAGTAGTCTTCCATTGTATAGATATACTGTATTTTTCTTACTCATTCTCCTTTTGATAGGTATTTGTTTCTTATTTCAGCTTTGGCCTATTATGAGTAAAGCTGCAAGGAACATTCTTATAGAAGTCTTTTTGTGCACATATATTTTCATTTCTCTTGGATAAATATTTAGGAATAGACTCACTGGGTCATATGATAGGAACATGTTTAGTTATAAGAAACTTCTAGAACTTTTTCCAAAGTAGTTGTAGCATTTTACATTTCAGTTAACAAGATGCCATAGTACAAGTTTCTCCCCGAGTCCTGTTGTATGTATGGTGGTATTTTCTTTTGGCTTAGTTTTGAATGTCCCTGTTAACTACTGATATTGAATATGTTTTGGGGATATTTACATATTTTTTCTTGTGAAGCATGTGTTCAAATATCTTTCCCACTATTAAGCTGGGTTTTTTGGGTGTTTTTATCTTTTTCTTATTGAGCTATAGGGTTTTATTTTTTAAATATATCCCCTAAATAATAATCTACCCTCAAATGTATATTTTGGAAATATTTTCCTCCAGTTCATGGTTTGCTATTAATAGTGTCTTATTATGAGCATACATTTAAATTTTGATTATGTATTTTATTAATTTCTTACGTATATTTATTACTTTCTATGGTTTAAAAAACTTTTGCCTACCTCCAATTCTCAAAGACATTCTCCTTCACTTTTTTAAAAAAGCATTTGGGTTTAGATTTTACATTTAGGTCTATGATCCATCTTGAATTACTTTTTGTTTGTGGTTTGTGGTTTGCATTGAAATTTATTTTTTTTTAATATAGATATCCAGCTGTTTTAATACCATTTGTTCAAAAGTCTTTTATTGTCCACTTGGATAGCATTGACATTTTGCGGAAAATCAAATAATTTCCTAAGTGTGTATCTTTTTCTCTGGGCTTTAAATTATGTTCCGTTGATCTATGTGCCAGTCCTTGTGACATTTCTTTACTGTCCTGATTACTGTAAGTTGATAATATGCCTTGAAAGTTGATAGTGTATGACCTCTGACTTTGTTATTTGTGGAAGTTTTAAATTTTGATAAAGACCAATTTATCATATTTCTTCTTTTATGGTTAGTGTCTTTAGATCCCAGAGCTTCTATCTAGAAGTTTTATAGTATTAGCCTTTATATGCTCTACGCAATTTCAAATTAATTTTTATATACACTGTGGATTAAGGGTTAGAGCTTATTTTTCCCATAAAGATATTCAATTTTTATAGTAACATTTATTAAAAAGATTTTCACCTTCATTTAATTGACTAGATACCTTAGTCTAGTGCCATTTTTTTTTTAATTTTTATTTTACTTTTTACTTTTATAAAGTTTTGTTGTTTACAGATATGTATGATCCCAGATTATTGACTAGATACCTTAGTCTAGTGCCAATTAAATGTGTGTGCAAGGATCTATTTCTAGACACTCTACTGTTTTAATGATTTTTGGATCTAATTGTTATGTTACTATTGCACTGCTACTTTGCTGCAACTTTAATCTATTTTTAAAGTACTTTATTGAAGTACAATTGACATTAAAAAAAAAAAAACCTGTACATATTTAATGTATACAGCTCAATGGGTTTGAAGATAAATATATACCCATAAATCCATTATTATTACATGCAATAAGCATATCCATAACCTCCCAAAGTTCCCTCCTGCCCCCTTACTATTTGGGGGAGGATGGTAAAAGCTCAACATAAAATCTTCCCTCTTAGCAAATTTTAAGTATATAACACAGTATTGTTCTTTGCTATAGGCATTATGGTATATAGTAGTAGATCTCAAGAACTTACTTACCTTGAATGATTAAAAATTTGTATTCTTTAAACATTACCTCCCCATAATTCCCTCTCTCCAGGTCCTGGAAACCTTCATTCTCTTCTCTACTTCCAATAATTTCACAATTTCAGATTCCTCATATGAGTGAGATCACACAGTATTTAATTCCTGTGTCTGGCCTATTTCACTTAGCACAGTGTACTCCAGGTCCATTTATATTGCTGCAAATGCTATATTTCCTTCATTTTTAAGGTTAAGTAATATTCCACTGCCTATATACACACTATTTTCTTTATCCATTCACTCATCAATCCACATTTAAGTTATTTCTATATGTTGGCCATAGTGAATAATGCTTCAGTGAACAGGAGAGTGGAGAACCCTTTGAGATCCTGATTTCAATTTCTTTGGATATATATCCAAAAATGAAATGACCAGATCCCATGGTTGTTATATTTTTAATTTTTGAGAAACCTCCAATCTGTTTTCTATAGTGCCTGTGCCAAAATTAAATTCCCACCAACACTGTACCACAAAAGACTTAAGATAGCCAAAGCAATTATGAGCAAGAAGAACGAAACTGGAGTTATCACACTTCCTAATTTCAAATTATATTACAAAGCTATAGTAATCAAAACTAGAAAAGTACTGGCAGATAAACAGACATATACACCATAGAACAGAATGGGGAGCCCAGAAATAAATTCTTGCATGTATGATCAACTGGTCTTTGACAAGGGCACTAATAATACTAACTGGGGAAAAGACAGTCTCTTCAATACATGATGTTGGGAGAATAAGCAAAATAATAAAATTGAACCCTTATCTTACACCATACACAAAATCAACTCAAAAGGGATTAAAGACTAAAGTATAAGAACTGAAATCATGTAATCCCTAGAAGAAAATATAGGGAGAAATCTCCCTGACATTGGTTTCAGCAATGATTTTTTGGATAAAGTACCAAAAGCTAAAGTAAATAAGTGGGATGACATGAAAATGAAAAGATTTTGTCCATCAAAGGAAACAACCCACAGAATGAAAAGGCAGTCTACAAAATGGGACAAAATATTTGCAAACCATATATCCGATAAGAGTTTAATGTCCAAAATGTATAAGAAACTCATCAAAGTCAATAGGCAAAAAATAAAAGCTATTTTTAAAACTGCCAAAGGACCTAGACATTTCTCCAAAAACGACACAGAAATGACCAATATGTATATAAAAAGGTGTTTGACATTACTAACCATTAAGGAAATGCAAATCAAAACCATCTCACAGAGAAAGATAAACACTGTATCCTGACACATATATATGGACTCTAGAAAGATGGTGCTGGTAAATGAATATGCAGAGCTGCAATGGAGAGATGGACACGGAGTACAGTCTTAAGGACATTGGGGTGAGGGAGGGGCATATGCTGTGGGACTAGGGGATCTCAAACAGGGGCTCTGTGGAGACCTGGAGGGGTGAGATGGAGAGGGGGATAGGGGAAAGGTTTGGGGGGGAACGTGTACATATCTATGGAGGATTGGGGTTGATGCATGACAGTAAACAACAAAATTCTGTAAACAATAAAAAAAAATAAAATCCATTTCACCTTCATAGGAGACTTCCACATGGACCCCGGGGTACTACACTTCATGCATCCCTCATCTATAGTATCTTGCTCTACAAATTCCAGTCACTTCAGATCCCCTTACCACTGAATTCCTTCTTCTCAATCCATGGGACAGCCGTGCTTTGCCTTGACTCTAGCTCACTATACTATGATGGGGAAATTTTCTCCAGGCTGAAAGTCAGGTGACTTTGAGACTTGCCTTGTGAGTTTGCTTTGTTTTTGTTATTTGAGTCACCTGCTTTCTGTTCTCTAATGTCTGACAACATTTGCACTATATATTTTGTACAGTTCCATGGCTGTTAACACTAGAAAGCTTGTCAACTACTGGTTACTCTGTCACAGCTGAAAGCTGACTTAGTTTGGTAAAAAAGCACTCTGACTACTGTAATATGAATGGCCTGAAAAGGGTAGAGTGGCATTAGGGAGACAAGTCAGGAGAAGAGTGTGTCAGTACAAGAAAGAGATGATGGTGACTTGGACCATCACTACGTTCGGTGATAGCAATGTCGATATCAAGGAATCATTGGAATTTGGATGTACTTTAAAACTATTGTCAGCAACATTTCTTGACTGATTATATATGAAGTGTGACAGAAAACAAGGAATCAAATAGCATTCCAATGTTTTGGCTTGAGCATCTCAGAATCTGAAATTCCTATCAATTGAAATAAGGAAGTCTGTGGATAAAGCAGACTCTGTGGGAGTTCATCAGCAGTTTAGACATATTGAATGTGAGACGTCTGGTAAATCTCCATGTGTTTATGTTGAATAGGTATGAGTATTATGGGTGTGTAGTTTCTAAGAGGAGAATCAACTGGAGACATAGATATGGGAGTTAGTGGTACATGAATGGTATTTAAAGCCATGAGACTAGAAGTGGGTGTAGTTAGAGATAACTGGTTCAGAGAATGTTTCCTAAGTTATTCCAGCAATAAAAATTCACGCTGAATAGGAAGAACAGAAAAAGGAGGCTAAGAAGGAGCCACCAATGAGATGGCAAAGAAAACCAATTTTGTGTTGAAAATCAGAAACTGAGGTAGGAAAGAATATCAGGGAGCGGGTGGATGTGATTAACAGTAACAAATTCCACTGATGAGTCTTCTAAGATACATACTGGGTGCTCATCAATAGATTTAGCCATAGAGAGGCCACTGGTGATAACTTATTAAGAGCAGTTCCTATGGGTGTATCTGTGTAATGTGGTAAGGAGGTAGCAAAGACTGACTGGAGTAGATTCAAAAGAAAATCAGGGATGAGGAGTTTCAGGTGGTGTAAACAAGGTCAGACAGCACTGTAGACAGTGTAGACGGGGAGTTTTTTGTATGGGTAAGTGAAATGAGGCAGTACCTGGTAGGAGAAGTAGGTCAAGAGAATGTTTTGTTAGTCTGGAGAAAATAATAGCATGCTTATATATTTATGGGAAAGAATAAGTAGAGAGTGAATAATTGATAATGCACAAAACAGAAATTAATCCAGTATGCAAATAGAAACATAGATATTAGATAGAATTGTGGACAGTCAATGTGGACTAACAGGTATTGGTGAAGTTGCTTGTAGGAAGTGGGTATGGTGAGGGTAGCATATGGAAAATCTCTTCGGATTCCTTATATTTTTCTTTTTTTTTTTAAACATTTATTTATTTATTTATTTTGGGGGGAGGTGGGGTGGGGAGGGAGGGGAGCGGGCGGGCCACTTCTATTGGTCTTTCATTTCTCTACTTTCATCCGTCTTTGTTCTTTGGCTCCTGTGGGCCTCCCACCGCGGTGGCCTCTGTTGTCGCAGAGCACCAGCTCTGGGCACATGCGCTCCAGAGCTCCGGCTCAGTAATTGGACACATGGGTCCAGCAGCTCCGCGGCACGTGGGATCTTCCCAGGCCAGGGGTCGAATCGGCGCCCTTTGCACTGCAAGGTGGTGTCCTTACCCACTGGACCACCAGGGAAGCCCTGGATTCTTTATATTTTTCTGAGTGAAACAGGAATTATGATTGGGGTTGACAGTGAGGCCACAAACCAGTAGGACTGCAAGTACAAGTGAGCCAGAGTGGGTTGAGGCTCATATCAACATCCAAACTCCCTATAAACTTGAATTTAAAAAAAAAAATTATTCATTTTATTTTTGGCTATGCTGGGTCTTAACAGCAGTGCCTGGGCTTCTCACTGTGGTAGTTTTGCTTGTTGAGAAGCTTGAGATCTAGGGCACATGGGCTTTGCTGCTCCATGGCATGCAGGATCCTTCTGGATCAGGAATGTCTCCTGCATTGGCAGGCAGACTCTCTACCACTGACCCACCAGGGAAGCCCCCTAAGCTTGCATTCTCATTAGCGCCAGGCCAGAGGCCCAAGGAGAAAAAGTGCCAGTGTCTGAAGACCTAGCCTCTCCAGTTCTAGAGGTCCTCTGCAGGTGACACGCTCAGAAGGTTGAAGGCATCGTTACATGAGTGACACAATGCCTGTTCCCTTCGATCATACAACTGTTACATATAATTTGCAGGTTTAGAACCTTGCCACAAGGAAGCACACTTTGAATGACTGATAATGGCCTCAGGGCTGACTGGAGACCAGAATGGTCAAAACTTGGCCTAGCATCTCTTCAGCAAGCACCAGCTTTGGGCTGTGGTATATCAGGGTGAGCCTGAAGAAAGGCGTAAGGGAGTACACATACACTCCCATATATATTGGACTTCTCCGGGGCTCTATAAATATATGGAAAGCACAGGCTTGGTAGTTTCCACTGGTCCCAGAGCTGAGGGGGAACAACCACCAGAACCAAATCTTAAAAACAAAGGTGCTCACCCATTGCTGAGGAGGGAAGTGAAACAGGGCTGGAGTCTTCTGGTCACCATTTTGATAGCTAAACAGGGTTTTTAATTGTAATTTTTAACTTAAAAAAAATTTTTTTCCTGTTAAATAAGTTGTGTTCATTGTATAACATTTATTGTACATCAGTACATAGGAAATAAAGTTGCGATACCACTGCTCAAAGAAAAGTGCAATTGCACTTTTGGGGCCATTTTCCTTTCAGGCATTTTCTTCCATATGCATACAAATATCTATGCAAAAGTGAAATCAGACTGTAGATACAACGTTGCTATGTAGGTTCTTCACTTGACATTACCATGGTGACTGATTAGAAAATCAGCACATGATAGTTATAAAAATTTTGAAAAGCATACAAATATAGCAACTAATATTCCCATCCAAGGATAACCTCTGTGGGTAGCCGGTTTTAAGTGGCTGGAGCTTCCTGTGTCTGGTGTATTCTTAGATTATCGAATTCAAGAGTGTTCGGCGCTCTTCCTGTGCCACCACACCAAGGAAATGTAAAACACTCCCCTGCAAGGTTTAGAAGGTCTTCTCTCCCTTATATGGTTCTATCCCTTTGTTTTACAAACAAAAATCTGAAACAGAAGAGTTAGCTTCTTGCCTGTGAGAATTTAGTCTACCCCCCAGGGTTCCTGCTCCCCGAATTTCTACATCTGGCTGCTTCCTCCTCTACAAACTGGACAACCTTCATGGCCACCCTCCACCCTCCACTGAGCATCGCTGACAACAGACTTGAACAGAATTTAAGGAAATCAAATCAGCCTGGAGTGACACCATAAACGGTGACTTCTAGGACAAGTGGGTGGTAACAGAGTAAGTCTGTTTACTCGATTGGAAAGGAGGCCCCGAGGTATTTTCAGTGAGGAGAGGAAATGGCTCATTCATTCAATTATTCATTTGCTCGTTTATGGTGGGAGGAAAACAATTGTTATTTTAAGAGCTGGCTACAGTTTGAGTGTGTTGGCCCTGGAGGAATGCAGAATTTTATTAGGAAAAAATCCTTTGGTTATAAAATCATGTATTAGGGCCTTGCTGCCCTAAGGGACAGAGCCAGTCCACAAAGTGGAGGTAGAAGAGGTGAGATCAACAAGAATTTAATTCCTCAGCATAATGAAGTAACAGGTGTTTTCCCCTTTCTTCGAGTGAACCAGGAAAAATGGGGTTTAGAAACTAGAAGTGATAGGGAACCTTTGAGGGAGGAGGAAGAATTTAGCGAAGTAGAGGACAGGGCCACAAGGATGGGGGCGTCAGAGATAGCGTGGTACGGTGCTCTGCACATTCCTCAGGGTTGCAAGGCAGTCAGGTTACTGTGCTCAGCTATAATCTCTCTGTTACCCTCCCCGCACCAAGATTTCTTCTTTTCTTCCAGCGTCAAATCATCATCATCATTACCATCATGTTTATTGAGCATGTACTACATGCAAGCACTGTGTTTTTTTTTTTAATGTGCATCATACTCTTATCAAGTTCAAGTTGACTCTGGTGGCCACATGACAGGCCAATGAATCTGAGAGATAAGCTGTTGAGGCAAGGAAAATTACTTTATTCAGAAAGCAGCTAGCGCCTCAAAATAACCATCTTATCGGAGTCTGGATGCCAGGTTCTTCTGTAGATCAGAGATGGGGCACGTGAGGAAACAAAGTAAAAAGGCCATTCACCTTGTAAATATCTCCTAGAATGGCAAGTCTCAGGCAGGGGATGTGTTAATTTCTCCCTTTCTGCTATCATCAAGTGGACTGGGTTCTGAACAAAGGCACTTTAGTCTAACAGTCAGGCACAGGGGCAGGCTTCTTTGAGGCAAACCATTCTGTATGATTTTAGTAACAAAAGCAATGAAAAACAAGTCAAAGAAACAGCTTACAATAGAGTCAGAGTTGGTTTCTTCCCTGCAATAATACCATTTAATCCTTACAACTATCCCGTAAGGTAAAGATTATCAGTATTTTCATTATTCAGATGAAGAACATCTGTCCTTTCAGAGGCACAAAGTGCCTAAATAGCTGGTCCAGGACCGTGCTCTCTAACAGTGGCCTCCAGATCACTCGGATGAGTGCCCATCCCATCAGTTAAGCATTTTGTATCATCTGACTCCAATATATGGATAGTTATTTACAGCTGATATACATGTATCAGAGACAATCTCTCTATATATCATAAACATACTATATATCAATATTATAAACCATATTTAAATCTTGAACTTTTAGTTCAAGATACAAGCTTCAAAATACTTCTACCTTATAAATCCTGGTGGCTTTACCCTGCAATTTGCTCATTTCTCGGGAAGTAATATACAGCTAATGCAAGGTTCATTATCAACAATAGTGATGAAATATCACATTTCATATGGTCTTGATAATTTCAATTTTTTGCCATTTTTTTGGTCACAAATGATTAGCTTGTCATGAAGCTTATGAAGGGTTTGTTCCCAGACGAAAGCATCAGTGCTGTCATTTTCTTGTCATTCATTTATGCCTGTATTGTTAGTATTGCCTTCAATCTGCTTTTTCTTTGCAAAAACCTTTTTAAGGCATTTATCTCCTTTGTGAGGGTGAGTTAAGTTAAAATTGGATGACGTCTTGATTTTAGTCATCCTAGTGCATGTGCTGTAAGATATCATTGTGGTTTTGATGTGCATTTCCCTAGTACCTAGTGATGCTGAGCATCTTTTTGTGTGCTTTTTGGTCTCTATATATCATCCTGGAGAAATGTCTGCTCAGATCCTTAGCTCATTTTAGTTCATTTGTCTTTTTTGTTTTAAGAGTTCTTTTTATATTTTAAATACAAGTCCTATATCAAATATATTACAAATATTTTCTCTCACTCTATGTTGGAAAGGATATGAACAAATGAATGATCATTTATTGCTAATGGGATTATAAAATGGGAAGGCCACTTTGGAAGACAACTTTATTGTTAATCAAAAAGCTAAACCCAGTTTGCATATGACCCAGCGATTCCACTGCTAGGTATTTATTCAAGAGAAATGAAAACATGTACCTACATAGAAACTTTTATATGAAATGTACATAATGGTGTTACTCAAAATGGCCAAACAGTGGAAACAACCCAAATGTCCATCAACAAATGAATGTATAAATAAAATGGGGCCTATTCATAAAATCTAATAATTTTTTGGCTGTAAAAAGGAATGAGTATTGATACATGCTACAGTATAGACGAATCTTGAAAGCATTATACTAAATGAAAGAAGTCACACACCATTCGGTTTACATGACACATTCCAAACAGACAAACCACAGAGACAGAAAGCAGTTTAGTGGCTGTCCACAGGTGAGGGGAGAGTTGAGGGCAAGAGAGAAGTGACTGCTCATGGGCACACAGTCTCTACCTGGGATCATGACCACGTTTTGGAATTAGTGGTGATGGTAGCACAACTCTGTGAATACACAAAAACCCACTAAATTGCACACTTTGAAGGAGTGAATTGTATGGTAATTGAATTATAACTCAATGAAGCTATCATATAAAAATAGCCGATATCTCTAAATTCATTTAACTTGGCACCCATGACCTGCTCAAAATGCACTCACGAGGGCCTTGCTGTAAATGCTGGGACACTGTACATCTTTCTTCTTAGCTCAGGGCACTTCTCCACAACACACGCTCAGGACTGTCTTCCACATGATGGCACAAAATGAGATGAGGACCACAGGTCAATATGCATACTCCATAATGGGAAGACAAATTTCTGTCTCAGCAGTTCACTTTTTTTCTCTTTTGGCTGCACCATGTGGCTTATGGGATCTTAGTTCCCTGACCATGAATGGATCCAGAGCCCTTGGCAGTGAAAGTACAGCACTCTAACTGCTGGACCACCAGGGAATACCCCATTTCACCTTTTAAATTTAAAGACATAGAAACAAGTTGCAGTGTCTTCTTTCTCACAAAGCAACGGATCACTCCCACACATCTCATATTAGATATTACTGTCTTAAACCACCATGTTCAAGAAATGCACTGATATTTTTTTCCAGTAAAAGCCAGTTATACACAGTAACCTGGCCAACTTAGCAGAGGCCCAACTCTGCTGTTACTCAAATTCTAGACAAGAAGTAGCAGTTGAACATATAACCTGGAAGAGGGAAAATAGATAGGATAGTGTTATAAGAAATTGGGACCAAGTATGATTCAAAGCAAGGGGGAGGGATTCAACCAAGACAGAAGAGTGCTCACTTTCTCTAACATAAATAAGTAGAACAGGTAGTTTTGGAGGTTTGATATATATAGCATAGGAAAATTTCCTTCCATTGGCTTTCATTTTGTGTATGTGTGTGAACTAGGACCTGAGGTCTTATGCTGAAGGCAAGGGGAGGTTAGGGGAGAAAGTTAGAGGTTTGAGGATAGTAGATAAAGTTTGAAATAGCTATTGTGGATAAAATGGGAGGGTAAGTTGATCAGGGAGACATGGTAGAATTGCCAGGTTATTGGTGTTGGAGGATTATTTGAGGTTAATAATTGTGCATTTAGAATGGAATCAACCTTTAAGTGCAGCTTTCTCCAGCATTATTTAACTGTTGAGACTCGAGCACAGAGATTAAGTTCATGCAGAGCTAGGTTACAAAAAAAAAAGAGAGAGAGAGAGGCAAGAGAATTAGGCAAGACATCAGGAAAGCTGGAACTAAATTAATGAGCCATTCCATCCAAATAGGATAAGGAGTTAGGCAGAGAAAGGAAAGTGCTAGAAGATTGGGAGAGACAAAAAGAGTTACTAGTTTGTGAGCCTCAAGATGGTGAAGAATAGTCATGGAGGAGAGCAGAGCAAGCGATTGAGAAGTGAGAAGTTTGTGGTCAGAGAGTAGAATGCTTATAACACTGGTTCCAGAGGTGGAACAGTAACAGGAGAGGACAGGGTCTTAGTATGATGGCAGGAGTGTGTGGCTAAGAAGAAATGAGAAGAAATTCTTTGGAAATAAAAAGGCTAAGGAATGGGGGAGCTGGGAGTTAGACAATCATCCATAATGATGGCAGAGCTTAGAGTAGAAAGAACACTGTGAATCAGGTGCCAACTCTTCAATAAATAAAAGGCTAGGAGATCTGGACATTAGAAAAGGAAGGAAAGAGAGAATGTGATATAAGTAAATGACATAGGACTCAAATAAGTGGAAGTTTCTTTTTTCCTTTTTTTATAAGAAGGTGGAAGAGTGGGGACCTGGAGCTGGGCCTGTAGACTCTGAAATATGAAGTGTGAGAAAATAAACAATCCCACCTCACATTTAAGATAGCTGTGGGGATGGGGTTTGTTAGAGGGAACCTCAAAGCCATACTGATAAGCACTGGAGGGAGGCAGAAGAGGAAGAAAAACTTGCATAATTTGCATAATTTGTCATGAGAATGCAAACAAAAAAACTCATAAATTGTGAACATTTTGAGCAGGAGCAAGCATCACACCTCCAGAGTGTCTGCTTTGCGGTCAATGGGTAGCACACACTGCAGGCCATAAAATGAAGGTTCTATTCGCTGCCTTAAATGTAGTGTAAAAGTCATCACCACTACAGAATTAAAGAAACAAAGCTTAGAAAGGAAGAGATTTGTCCAACATTCCTCAGAAAGTCAATGCGTGATTCATAAGACAAGATATTTTCCCTGTAGCAGACTATGTTCCTTGGATCCTTTCCAATGGTGCCTGAAAGGTGCCAGAAGAGTGTTAGTCACCACTTGCGGTTTTTTTTGGTCACCAGGATATGAGCTGTGTACAGGTATGGCAGGGGGCTCTGTGGTTTAGTTATTCTACGTTCTTAGAGCACATTCCTTAAAATGAAGCAACCCCTAGTTCAACTCATTTGAGATTTGACTTTTGATACACAAAGTAGAGAGAGCCAAGATCCAGGAAAGCCTAGAGCCCATTTATGCCTGGTTTATTTCGGTAAGACATGTGTGAAAGTTTCAAAACAGGACAGCAAATTTTTACGCTCCATTCATCAAGGGTTGAGGTCTATACATCCCTGCTCCACTTGAAGCTGGATGGGCTTGTGACTTCTAAAACCAATAGAGTACTAGAGAAATGATACTATATTACTTCTGAGGCTAAGTTATAAAAGGTTATGCCATCTTCCACCTAGGTCACTGAAGCACTAGCTCTTGGAGCCTTCAGTTGCCATGGAAGAATTCCAATAGCCCTAAGAATACCGTACTAGTAAGGCTGTGTATACTTACAGCCATGGGCAGTGTTCTCTGGTCAACAGGCCCAGCTGAGCCTAGATTTCCTGCCATCCCTGCCAAAGCACCAGGCATGTGAGGGAGTGTGGTGCATTCACTGGACCAACTCATCCTCTAGCTGACCACAGCTGAGTAATCTCTAACAAAGCCATGTGGGCAAAAGAATCAACTAGCTCAGCCCTACCTGAATTCCCAAGCCATGAAATTGTGAGATATAATGAGATGACTATTGTTTTAAAGCCACTAAGCTTTTGGTTAGTTTGTTTTGCAGCAATAACTAACCAGAATGCAGACCTGGAAAAAACAAACACTCAGTTCCATCCCCATTATTCTCATCTCCTGCCACCTACTCCCACCCTTATTCCATACTTTGCTGCTAACATACTGGACTTCTGGCCATTCTCTGAGCATATTTTTTCACTCTCCTACCTCTAGGCTTTGGTCTTGCTATTCTGCCCATTTAAACTTTCCTTTTTATCTCCCCACCTAAATTCATACTCAGCACTCAAGGCCCAGATTCATGGTCCTTTATGCTTCCTTTCCTGATTGCCTTGGAAGGTTTAATAGCTCTTATTGCTCTGGTTCTCCCTTGCTTATCCCTAAATCTAGCACTTTTTCCGAAGTCATGAACTTTTATGGTCTGCCTGACTCCATTTCTAGACTGTGAACTCCTTGAGGACAAGGAGTAGGTCCTCCAGGACCAAACATGTTTTCCAAGTGGGTTTCCAGAATGTAAGGTAGATAGGTAAGAAACCTTGATGCAGCAAGCCCCATTCCCTAGAAGGAGGCTGCTTAGGTAGGGGAAGTAGAAGTTATGGCATGGTGAGGTAAGGTTCACTTGGTAATTTATTTATAGGAGCCATAGAGTATCTGTGTACGGAGTGGCTTCTCATGGCCAATATAAATGAAAAGCCTTCCCTAAGGATTGGCTACAGAACAGGAATCATGGATGGAGGCTTTTTGAAAAAGTGAATTCCTTATAGAATATATCTCTCTTTCCTCAGAGAATGTCCCATTTTTACCATGTAGTTCACAGAGTTCTACTTGATAAGGGATTGGATGCTCAGAACTGGTAGGTCAGAGTAAGTGGGCAGCTATGGGAATGTACCACCAGCTGGTTAGAAGGTTGAAATGGCTCTTCACATACTGTTGCCAACTGATGAGTCTAGAATGAGCCCTCAAGCTCAAATATACGGGTCTGGAAATCCTGGCTTGAAGGTTGTGGGTTCAGAGCACAATAAGTATTGCTCCATCTCTACTATTTATTGCTCCATAAATAATATTGGGGGTTATGGAGAGAGAGAGAATATGAATGAATTCTATTGTACTGTAACATTTGCATTAATAGGTTCAGTACTCCCCAGTGAGTGTATCAGGCCTGGGGACATGGTGCACACTTTGGCACAAATTCTGAATCCTCTCAGCAAACCCCATGTCTACCCTAGGATACAGTAAGGAAGTGTGAACTTTCTGCCTGACTCCCCACACGTGGCAGTCTGACTTGTTCACATATTCTGAACAAGTCAGAATCTTGGTTTTCCATCTGTAAAGTGGGGTGCCTTGACTGGCTGCTATCTCAGGGTTCCTCCTGCCCTGCCTCCAGCAGCAGTAGCTGGAACTGAGTAGGTTCTGGCTCCTGGCAACCCCATGGAACTGGCACGGGCAGGTTTCCAATGACAGATCAAAACCCCTCTACATGGTCACAGGTGTGTGCTAAATCACTTCAGTTGTGTCCAACTCTGTGTGACTCTATGAACTGTAGCCCTTCAGGATCATCTGTTCATGAGATTCTCCCGGCAAGAATACTGGAGTGGGTTTCCATGCCCTCCTCCAGTGGACCTTCCTGACCCAGGGATTGAACCTGTATCTCTTATGTCTTTGCATGTTTTATGTCCCCTGCATTGGCAGGCAGATTCTTTATCAATAGCACCACTTGGGAAGCCCCTACTTGGTTATGCCAGAGGCCAATTAATGGTAAGTTAATCACAGTCCAAGATGTCCAATATACTTATTTACTGAGTCGTGACTTGATGAGGCCAATTAATAGCTTTTGGACGGATTTTTAAGCCTTGTGAAGCACCCACGGTGTGAAGGTGACAATGTGCGATTAATAAGGCAAGAGGTGATAAATGGCAGTGACCTTACAAGGAGAAGAGAGGCCTGTCCCCAGCCTGCTTGGTTCCATGTGTAGAAAAAGAGTTTTGAGGAAGTCAGAACTGGGATATAGGGGATGCTAAAAGACAGAAACACTTTGCTAGTCTGTGGTGATTGATGTAGCTTTAGAAAATCCAAAACTTTTGTCATCTTTGTAACATTGCTACAAAGAAAGCACCAGACCAGGGACCTATCAGGTCCAGTGTTTTGTATGGGAGGCAATCAGATTTCTTCAGGGACCATCTTTCAAAGAGGCCCAGGGGCCCATCTAGGGCCACTGTGATGGGTATTTGAATGGAGTCCTGAAGCCAGAAATCAGCATTGTTGGGAGGAAGTAGCTGTCAATGTGAGCTCCTCAGTGGAAGAAATCTCTGTAGCATCCATCAGAGAGATCCACTGTATGCAAAAAAGTGTGTATCCTAAAGTCTCAATGACCTTAAGCATGAGAATGCTAGAGCCCACATTTTTTCACTCTAGCTCAAGAATCCACTCATGAAGCAAAGCAAGGAGATATCTGACGCATCCCCACCCCCACCCCCCACCCCTCCACCCCCGTCCTAGAACTCAGGAGGCCCATGGCTTAGATTTCCCACTCCTCCTGCGACCTCCACTGGTAGCTGTGTACTGGCTGTTCTGTTGATTACAGTAAGTAAATCTGGCAAGCTTGCCTGCCCTACAGTCTGAGAGCATTGCGTGTGCAAGAAAACAGTTGCCAAGTTAGGCTCCAGGGGCAGAGTAACCTAAGAGGCTTTCCATAGAAAGGTCACTAACCAGGCAAGGTGCCATGGGGCCACTCAATTGGGGGAGAGCCAGCTTGCGTTTAGCCAACAGCCACACATCTGTGCCTTTTCCACCATGGCTGAGCAGCTCCTGATCTGCGACTGAGGCCTGATGATTACACACTTACCTCAGGCGGAATCTCAGGAAGGGGTCTGGGCTGCCAAAGTGCTTGTCCTTTCTAGCAATTTGCTCACAGATATTAATAAAAAAGCAATTTCAAGATTTCCAACATGAACCAGCCTGGTTTGATAAATTCTTGATGTAGGAACACCAGATTTGCAGTTCACCTCATACTATAAAGTACCTGAAACTCCCCAGCCTGCTTGGTTCCATGTAAAAAGAGTTTTGAGGAAGTCAGAACTGGGATATAGGGATGCTAAAGACAGAAACACTTTGCTAGTCTGTGGTGATTGATGTAGCTTTAGAAAATCCAAAACTTTTGTCATCTTTGTAACATTGCTACAAAGAAAGCACCAGACCAGGGACCTATCAGGTCCAGTGTTTTGTATGGGAGGCAATCAGATTTCTTCAGGGACCATCTTTCAAAGAGGCCCAGGGGCCCATCTAGGGCCACTGTGATGGGTATTTGAATGGAGTCCTGAAGCCAGAAATCAGCATTGTTGGGAGGAAGTAGCTGTCAATGTGAGCTCCTCAGTGGAAGAAATCTCTGTAGCATCCATCAGAGAGATCCACTGTATGCAAAAAAGTGTGTATCCTAAAGTCTCAATGACCTTAAGCATGAGAATGCTAGAGCCCACATTTTTTCACTCTAGCTCAAGAATCCCCTCATGAAGCAAAGCAAGGAGATATCTGACGCATCCCCACCCCACCCCCCACCCCTCCGCCCCCGTCCTAGAACTCAGGAGGCCCATGGCTTAGATTTCCCACTCCTCCTGCGACCTCCACTGGTAGCTGTGTACTGGCTGTTCTGTTGATTACAGTAAGTAAATCTGGCAAGCTTGCCTGCCCTACAGTCTGAGAGCATTGCGTGTGCAAGAAAACAGTTGCCAAGTTAGGCTCCAGGGGCAGAGTAACCTAAGAGGCTTTCCATAGAAAGGTCACTAACCAGGCAAGGTGCCATGGGGCCACTCAATTGGGGGAGAGCCAGCTTGCGTTTAGCCAACAGCCACACATCTGTGCCTTTTCCACCATGGCTGAGCAGCTCCTGATCTGCGACTGAGGCCTGATGATTACACACTTACCTCAGGCGGAATCTCAGGAAGGGGTCTGGGCTGCCAAAGTGCTTGTCCTTTCTAGCAATTTGCTCACAGATATTAATAAAAAAGCAATTTCAAGATTTCCAACATGAACCAGCCTGGTTTGATAAATTCTTGATGTAGGAACACCAGATTTGCAGTTCACCTCATACTATAAAGTACCTGAAACTCCCGAGGATCTTGGGAAAATGCAGATTTTGAGTCAGAGAGTCTGGAGCAGGCCTGAGATGCTGCATTTCCAACAAGTTCCCAAGTGCTTCTGCTGGTCCCTGGATGCAGCTGGACCAGCAGACGGAGCATGTCTCAGGCCAAACCCCAAACGGGCCAGCCCATCGTTAGAGCTCAGATGCACTTTGCTCTGAGAGGGCACCTGCTGGCCATCCTCCAGCTTTAGGAAGAATGTTGCCAGTGCCACAGGGGACAATACAGGCCTTATTGTCAAATAATTGTGGTAGTGAATTTTTCCTGTCTGGTGACTCCCTAAGGGATTCATTAAGGGGTTTGCCTTTGTTTCCCTCATTTTTTTTTTGGCCACTTCTAATTGGTCTTTCATTTATTTCCATCTTTGTTCTTTGGCCTGTGTGGGCCTCCCATCGCAGTGGCCTCTCTCATCGCAGAACACTGGCTCTGGGCACATGAGAACCAGAGCTCCGGCTCGGTAGTTGGACACATCAGTCCAGATACTCTGCAGCATGTGGGATCTTCCCGGGCCAGGGATCAAACCAGCACTCCTTGCACTGCAAGGTGGTATCCTTACCCACTGGACCACCAGGGAAGCCCGTGCCTTTGTTTTATACCCCTCAGAACTCTTTCACAAGAGAATGGCCTCCTGTGCAGCATTTTTAGAAAGCATTCAAAGTCAAAGACTATCCACAGCTCCATGTGGCAAGAGACAACAGATGGGGCAAGCAGCAGAGGGACAAAAGCCTAGGAATGGAGGAGCTGGGGTTGAAGTTACACAGGGAAATGGACAGCTTTGGGGAAACTGCCATATATGTCCCATAATCCCAACAAAGACCTGAGAGAACCCTCAGCTTTCACCTCTAACTGATCTCTAGGCTCCACATCAGGCTAAGGCAGAATTATAGCACCTGGATACATACTGAAGGAGTGACCTAACTCAAAGCCAATTTGCAAAGCTAAATAGCTACCACCCACAAATAGGAACAAGAACAAACCCTGGGGAGGGAAAGAGATTGTGATTTTCAGAGTTACCACATTATGACATTTGAAACGTTCAGCTTCAAACAGAACTTACGTGGCCTACAAAGAAACAACAAGGTATGGGACATTCATGGGAAAATCAATGAACAGAAACTGTCCTCAAGTAGCTCCCAACATTGGACTTACTCAAGAGAGGCTTTAAAATTTTTTAAATGTTTTTACAGAGTTGTGTTGTTTGCTGCTGCACATCAAGCTGAATCCATCATAGGTGTACATGTGTCCCTCCACTCCAACCCGCCCTATAAGAGAGGCTTTAAATCAACTGGCTGATTTTACTTAAAAATCTATAGGAAACCATGGGCAAAGAACTAATGAAAACCTAAACCAAAAGGAAGCTAAAGGAAACAAAGTCTCACCATATAGAGTACATAAATAGAGAAATTATAAAACGAACTAAATAGAGATTCTGAAACAGAAACTACAATCACTTAAAAGATTTACTGCAGGAGTTTAGTGGCATATCTCAGCAGAAATTCAGAGCAATTGAACTCCTCCTGAAGAACAGGAGGAAGTGAAAGACGAATTCCAGGGCTCATGGAATTCGCTGTTCTTACAGTGCATCTTACAGATGCAGTGCCAGCTGGGTGGGGACACCTCTAAGGCAGGGCCAGGGTCTGACCAAAGCTGAATACAGAAGTGCCTGTATGTTCTCCCTCAGAGCCCACTGTACAGTGCCGTTTCTCCCACACCCAGGATTTGAGGGTGTGGACATCACGGGCTGGAAATGAGGGTGGCAGCACTCTCTATTACCACCAGTGACCCAGGAACAAAAGCTTTGGTTCCTGTCTCTACAGCATTCTGCTCTGTGGGCCTCGCGGTCTTAGTTCCAGGGGGAGGGTGCTTCCATGAGGACCAGACCACAATGATTCCATTGAACTGGAGGAAGTTAAAACTGTCACTCAGCCTCTATGGGCTCCTCATGCCTGTGAATCAACAGGTCCTGTGCTGGCTAGTGCAGTAGACCCTGACTACCAATGGGAAATTGAACTGCTGGTCCACACTGAAGGTAAGGAAGACTATGTCCGGAATATGGAACATCCCTTAGGATGTCTCTTAGTATCTTACTTACCATGCCCTATGATTAAAGCCAATAGAAAACTGTAGTAACCCAATTCAAGCAGGACTTCTAATGACCCAGACCCTACCAGATAAAGAACCACAGCCAGCTTGAAGGTAAAGGGACTACAGAACGGGTAGTTGAAAAAGACACACACACACATGTTCTGTTCTTTGGAGAATCCTGACTAATGCATTAATGAAAATGAATACACTACTGTTAAAAGCAAGAAGATAAGTGAATTTCAGAAACATAATTTAAACAAAATAAGTTAAAGACAGAACACATGCTAGTATTATAAAGTTAAAACCTATGATGTGAAGGATCAGAACAGTGGTTATCTTTGGGTTGTTGGATGAGGCATTTATTAGAAAAGTCATGAGGGGCATCTGGGATTCTGGTCATGGTTTATTTCTTGACCTGATATTTTTTGACTCTGGTATTACACAGTTACAAAAATTTCTGAATTAATGCACATTATTTGTACATACTATGTATATACATAGTAATTCTATCAAAATATTTTAAAATAAGAACAGAAAGCTATAGCGAAGAAAATGTTTTAAATGTCACTCATAGCCTCATGACCTGTTTCAGAAACAAAGATCATCTGCTCATATTTGCCTTGAGTCTCTGCCAATAGAAAGACAGACTAAGTTTGGAGAAGGAACAAAGGCTTAGTTTCTTCTTATTTGCTTCTCGGCACTTCCTGCAGTTCCTCTGGGGATCAGTCCAGCAAGGCTTCTACACCTAGCAGACAAAGGTCCTTCCTATAGAAGCAAATGAATCCATCTGCAGTTTTCCAACCCTTTCAGAACCGGTTTCACGGAGCTCTCCTTAGAGAAATACATAGTGCCCACTCTTCAGAAGTCCGGTTGTCAGGCTCCTCTGAGCTTATGGACACCAACATCAGCAGAGAACTTCTGTCAGAAGTCTGGGCTTCAATCCACAAGGCCACATCTCCCAGTTTCAGTGTCTTTTAATTTTCTGCAAGCCTGACTACCAATGGGAAATTGAACTGCTGGTCCACACTGAATGAACTATGTCCGAATATGGAACATCCCTTAGGATGTCTCTTAGTATCTTACTTACCATGCCCTATGATTAAAGCCAATAGAAAACTGTAGTAACCCAATTCAAGCAGGACTTCTAATGACCCAGACCCTACCAGATAAAGAACCACAGCCAGCTTGAAGGTAAAGGGACTACAGAACGGGTAGTTGAAAAAGACACACACACACATGTTCTGTTCTTTGGAGAATCCTGACTAATGCATTAATGAAAATGAATACACTACTGTTAAAAGCAAGAAGATAAGTGAATTTCAGAAACATAATTTAAACAAAATAAGTTAAAGACAGAACACATGCTAGTATTATAAAGTTAAAACCTATGATGTGAAGGATCAGAACAGTGGTTATCTTTGGGTTGTTGGATGAGGCATTTATTAGAAAAGTCATGAGGGGCATCTGGGATTCTGGTCATGGTTTATTTCTTGACCTGATATTTTTTGACTCTGGTATTACACAGTTACAAAAATTTCTGAATTAATGCACATTATTTGTACATACTATGTATATACATAGTAATTCTATCAAAATATTTTAAAATAAGAACAGAAAGCTATAGCGAAGAAAATGTTTTAAATGTCACTCATAGCCTCATGACCTGTTTCAGAAACAAAGATCATCTGCTCATATTTGCCTTGAGTCTCTGCCAATAGAAAGACAGACTAAGTTTGGAGAAGGAACAAAGGCTTAGTTTCTTCTTATTTGCTTCTCGGCACTTCCTGCAGTTCCTCTGGGGATCAGTCCAGCAAGGCTTCTACACCTAGCAGACAAAGGTCCTTCCTATAGAAGCAAATGAATCCATCTGCAGTTTTCCAACCCTTTCAGAACCGGTTTCACGGAGCTCTCCTTAGAGAAATACATAGTGCCCACTCTTCAGAAGTCCGGTTGTCAGGCTCCTCTGAGCTTATGGACACCAACATCAGCAGAGAACTTCTGTCAGAAGTCTGGGCTTCAATCCACAAGGCCACATCTCCCAGTTTCAGTGTCTTTAATGTTTCAGTAATTCTAACCTCTTCCTTCTGTCCCACCAGTCCTGCTACTTCCTTCTGTTTTTAACCACCATGGTCCCTTCGAGCTCTCTCATTTTACCCTTGAGACCATGGAGTTCACAATGTTATGCCTAGTAAATAATTCTTTATATTAAATCTTCTCTATTGAAATTACTTGTACTATTTCTGATTCCTGATCTATAAAGTAAGTGTCCTGGAAGTGGTTCCAGGGCATGCGCTAGAACAAGATTTGAGAAATGGTTTGTCTGTGTCCTTGGGATAGAATATAATGCTGGGCTCTGAGCCAATGAGAATTGGGGTGTTATTAATCCATGTACATCTTTGGTTGATTGTCATGAAGTTCTTGTTGACATACATGCTTTGGGAGCCCAAAGTACTGCCATGTTGACTTTTATTTTTCGGCTGGGAATTTTTTACTTTTTTCTGTTTTTTTTTTAATTAATTAATTTATTTATTTTTGGCTATTCTGGGTTTTCACTGCTGTCACAGGTAGTTGCAGTGAGTGGGGGCTACTCTCTAGTTGAGGTGAGCAAGTTCTTTGTTGAGGTGACATCTCTTGCTGTGGAACTTGGGCTCTAGGGCTCACGGGGCTTCAGTCATTGAGCCACATGGGCTCCACAGTTGCGGCTCCGAGGCTCTAGAGCACAGGCTCCATAGGTGTGGCTCATGGGCTTAGTTGCTCCACAAAATGTGGGATCTTCCCGGATCAGGGATCGAACCCATGTCTCCTGCATTGGCAGGTGAACTCTTACCACTGAGCCACCAGGGAAGCCCCTCATGTTGACTTCTATGATGATAATTATGACTAAAAAGGCTATATCTTCTTTTGAGTACATTGGAGCTGTACATGGTGAAAATGACAAGTTCGAGGCTATAACCTCTCGATTCAAATCAAGTCAGAAAAACAGAGAGCTGCTACCATAATTTATTTCTTGCAGCCATGGGGCCAATATTACTGAAAATGAAGCACTAAATTTAATTGTATAATTATAAGTTAAATTTAACAGGCTCACTAAGATTTAAGGATGCTTTTTAAATTTCCATTTAACTCATCCTTTCGGCCTGTGCAGAAGACAGCCAGACCTTGGAGAATAACAGATGACTGTTGTTGTCTAAATCAAGTGATGGCTTCAATTTAAGCTCCTATTGCAGATACAGTGTTTCAGCCGAAGCAAATCGACAAAGCTCCTGACATTTGATATTCATCTACTGGCCTTTACAATGCTTTTCTTTCTGTACTAATTAGTAAAGACCACCAGAAGAGTTTCCTTTACCTAGAAGAGCTAAAAGTAAATCTTCACAGACTTTCCTCAGGATGATATTGATTCTTCTGCTCTCTTTCAAAATATAAAGACTAGAAGTTTTGATTGTTTGCACATTCCGTATTAAACACTAGTCTACTATATTGACAACACTATGCTGGTTACAGAAATGAGTAGGAGGGATGTACTTTAACTGCCTTGATATAACATAGGTGAACCAGAGAGTGGGAGAAAAAAACATGAAAGTTCAGGGGTCAACTACCTCAGTGAAGTTTCTGGAGGTCCAATGGTTTGGAGCATCTTGAGATAGTCTCTCCCAAAGGAAAGACAAATCCTTGTACTTTTTGCCATCTACCAATGAAAGAGAGGCACAATTTGATTTCCTTATTTTTAAATTTTTTATAATGTAGTATATATATCCCCAATATATACTACATTTGGGGCTCCCTAGATGGCGCTAGTGGTAAAGAATCCTCCTGCAAATGTAAGAGACCTAAGAGACACAGGTTCCATCCTGTGTTAGGAAAATCCCCTGGAGGAGAAAGTAGCAACTCAAGCCAGTACTCTTACCTGGAGAACCCTACCCACAGAGGAGCCTGGATGGCAATAGTCCATAGAGTAGCAAAGAGTCAGACATGGCTGAAGCAGGTTAGCATGCACACATGCATTCTACAGAGTGTACTAGTTGTACCATTTACTCAATAAACCATAAGGTAACCAGTGTTGAGGGGGGACAAGAACATGAAAAGGCTAAGTAGCAAATGCATACTGAAGTGCTGCAAGCTATTTTTCCATTTTGGCTTTATACTCCATCAGATTCAATGATATTCAAAATCCCTGTGGTAAACAGGAATGCTATATGGAATCTTTGGACCAGAGTTATATACCATATTTCTCAGATTTGGGAGAAAAACCTATATTCTTATATAAAGATAACTTATTTTTGAAAAACAGACCCTACATTGCTTCTAGGCCTTAGTATAGAATGAATATCTAATTATGGGCTATCAGGTGACCATGAACCTCACTTTCTATCATAAACTAGTCATTATCTGACCCAGAAGGTCTTAAAGTTGAGCATAAACACAAGAAATTTATCACCAGGTAAAAATGATATCTAACAGGTAAGGTAGGTCTGGAAGACACAGATTGCATGAACAGCTGGCTCAGACTCTCACCAGCTACATTGACTCCTCTCACTCTAACAACATCTATGATTTCGTAGGGAGACACATAGTAGTTGACTGAGGAGGAAATGCCAGGCCTATGCTTATAGATTTTCTGTATGATATTCTGGATGTGGACATCTGCAGCATTAGAGCCTCTCTCAGGGATGACCTTGAAGGACAGTGGTGAAGAGAAACTCTCTCAGTAGGCAAAGTTTCAAGCTATACATTTGGGTGTTGACTTGATCTGGAATGAAGGATGGCCAGATGTACAGATCTATGCTTATTCATAGCCATTTCTCAAGGGTTCAGCTCTATAGCCAGAGGCTTGGAAGGAGTGGAACTACAAAATTGGTGACAACGAGAGGGCTCTTGGAACTGTCACAGCATGGGAAGGTATTCGCTTACCATGTGAATGCTCACTAAAGGGTCCACAGTGCAGAGAAGCCATGGCAATTTTGTAGACCAAATGGTTCATTCTGTCAGTTTCCGCCAGCCTGCTCTCCAGCCACCCAAACCCTTATTCAGTAATCCTGAACAGAGTGACCATGTTGGCAGGTATGGAAGTTATGCATGGGCTAAACAACTTAGCTGGCTTCCTTTACACTTAAGCACTTTATTTGTCAACATCAGAGAACAATATTAAGTCCCTGACAGGGCAACATTACCTGGGAGGAGACTATGTAGTTACCGGGTGGCAACTTAGTTATAATAGCCTTAATCCATCATTGAAGAGGAAGAGGGCTCATGCCCACTGGAGGAAACATGCTGTAAATACAGATTTGCCTTTTCTACCTGAAATACTTATACCGGTGTCACAAGGCATGAGTTCATTTGTTGCCTGGTCCACCATAATGGTATTCAACATGGCACTGCTTCTGATCAAAGAAATAATTTCACTGCAAAAATGGGTAACAATAGGTTCATGCACATGATAGACCTCATTACACAGAAGTATCTGACATAGAGATAGTAAAAATGTATACTGCTGGTGATAAAACAACATTAAATGATCAAGCTTTGTTTTACAGAATGCAGTATGTGCTTTGAATCAGAGACCAGTTACTTCAGTCTTCTCAAGCTAGCATAACAAAATACCATCGTTTGGATGGTTTAAACAACAGAAATTTACTTTCTCACAGTTTTAGGGGCTGGGAAGTCCAAGATCAAGTTTCCAACAGGATTTAGTTTCTGATGAGAGCTCTTTTTTCTGGCTTGCAGATGGCCATATTCTCACTGTGTCCTCACATAATGCAGAGAGAGATATCTAGTGTTTGTTCCTATTTTATATAAGGACAACAGTTTTATCAGATCAGAGATTCACTCTTATGAATTATTTAATCTCAGGTGCTTCTGTAAAGGTCTTAAATCTAATACAGTCACATGAAGTGTTAAGGTTTCAGCAAATGAATTTTGAAGGAATTCTATTCAATCAATAACACCAGTGCTATCCCTATGAGACTGTCTTCTGAGCTCAGAGACACCAGCATCTGCTGCCAGCACATCTTCCTAGAAGCCTAGGTTCCAGCCCCAGGTATTTCCTCTGAGCTCAAAGACAGCAGAACAGGCCAGACGGAGCTCTATCCTCAGAGGTCTGGAGTTCAGCAGCAATGGCTTCCTCCTGTGAGTTTCTAAGTTTCAATAACTTCAACCTTTTCTCTGACTTCCGGTGGAAGTCAACACCTCCATGACAGTTTAGAACTTACTTTCTACCTTTTCAGTTACCTATTTGCTTTTCCTGGTTAACAATTCTTTATATTACATTCTCTTTGCTTTAAAAAATGGTGTGGGTCCTGAATTCTACTTGGAAACTGGCATACACATGGAGAGTATTAGGGAATGGTTATTTCTAAACTTTAGTCCATATGCAGGAGGCATGAGATCAATCCTTGGGTCAGGCAGATCCCCTGGAGAAAGAAATGGCAACCCATTCCAGTCTTCTTGCCTGGAGAATCCCACAGACAGAGGAGCTTAGGGGGCTCCATGGGGTCTCACAGAATCAGACACAACTGAGCGACCAAACAGCAATACTGACACAGGATACTGATAGGGAGTAAGGAATAAATGGATGCTGTCTAGAGATCCTAGACTTGTAACTTGTTGCAGGAACCGATGAACCTTCAGATTTATGCCTTTAGGGATAGGGCTGAATGTATTAAATAGCATTATTTTCAATAGGAGAAAAAATTGTTGTATATATTATATATGAGATGAAAGGTAAATATTAAAAAGTCAAAGTGATACACTTTACTGACTGCCCTGACTCTAAACCCCAGTGTAAACTATGGGCTTTAATTAATAAAACGTGCTAATGCTAATTTCTCAATTGTAAGAACTGCACCACACTAGTGCAAAATGTCAAAATTGTGGAGAGAAGAAAGGGCACATATAGGAACTCTATTTTCCTCTCAATTTTCTGTAAACTAAAACTGTTCTAAAAAATAAAGTTCAGTATGTTTAAAAGTACTAACAGGTTTGTTTGTTTTTGGCCACTTCTATTGGTCTTTCATTTATCTATTTTCATCCATCTTTGTTCTTTGGCCTGTGCGGGCATCCCATCACAGCGGCCTCTGTCGCCACAGAGCACCAGCTCTGGGCGCATGCGCTCCAGAGCTCCTACTCGGTAATTTGACACATGGGTTCAGCCGCTCCGTGGCACGTGGATCTTCCCAGGCCAGGGATTGAACTGGAGCTCCTTGCTCTGCAAGGCAGTGTCCCTACCCACTGGACCACCAGGGAAGCCCTAAAAGTACTAAAAGTTTTGATCAGAAACATCAGCCAAATAAGGCATGCAAACATCAAATAAGCTCATGTAGAGATGCTCAGCATCCTCAATCATCAGATCCATAATGAGATACCTCTGCATACCCATTCCAGTGGCTAAAAGATAAAAGATTACCAGTATCTAGTTTGGGTGTAGATGTACAGCAACCAGAATCTCATATGTTGTTAATGGGAATGCAAAATTATGTAATCACCTTGGAAAATGGATTGGTAGTTTTCTACAAATTGCATGTGTGCAGATGGACTAAGTGGCTTCAGTTGTGTCCAACTCTTTGCAACCCCATATACCATAGCCTGCCAGGCTCCTCTTTCCCTGGATTCTTCATGCAAGATTACTGGAGTGGAATGAACAGGGGATGGGAGGTGTAGAGGGAGTAACATGGACACCTATACTATCATATGTGAAAAAGGTAGCTATTGTCACTGTGCTGTGGGAATAGGGGATCCTTCAGGGGTGTGATGAGATGGCCTGGAGGGATGGTTCGGCGGGGGGGGCTGGGAGGGGTGGAGGAGGGATGGGGGCCAGGGATACACATATGATTACTCTGGTACTCTGGGACTATACACATCTGTAAACAACAAAGCACTGTAAAAGTAAAAAGTAAAAAAAAAAATTTCTTTTTAATTACTGGAGTTGTTGCCATTTCCTCCTCTAGGGTATCTTCCCAGCCCAGGGATGGAACCACATCTCTCATGTGTCTTGCATTGCAGGCTGGTTCCTTACCACTAGTACAACCTGGGAACCCAAAGTTAAGCATACATTTACCTTAAAAATCTAACAATCGCATTTGCAGATATTTACCCAAGATAAATGAGAATATATGCCCCACAAAACCTCATAAGTGACTGTTTACCACAGCTTGCATCATGAAAATAAAAACTTAGAAATATTTCAAATGGTCACTTACTAGTGAATGGATAAATTAAATGTGACATATCCCTAGAATGAAATTATTGCTCAATGATATAATGAAGAAATTATCGATGCACATAACAACATGGATGAATATTTAAAGCACTATACTAAGTGAAAGAAGTTAGATACAGAAGACTACCTACAGTATAGGTCAATTCATGCTAAGTTTTAAAAGTGAAAGATCAATGAATTCACGGGGTTGCAGAGGGAGAAGGATCGGCTGCCTCAGTGGACATGGTGTGATGGGAATAACCAATTTCTAAACTGTGGGGCTTAGATAGCTCTATTTTCTTTCAAGCTAATCAAATCAAGTACTTAAAATAGATGCACTTTATTGAGTATAAATTATATATCGATGAAATGGATATATTAAAACAACTTATACAAGGTATAGTAACTTAGAAACTGATATTAGCACAAGGATAGACAAATAGATGGGACTTCTCTGGTGGCTCAGTTGGTAAAGAATCTGCCTGCAATGCAGGAGACTTGGGTTCAATCCCTGGGTCAGGAAGATTCCCCTGGAGAAGGGAATGGCTACCCACTCCAATATTCTTGCCTGGAGAATTTCATGGATAGAGGAGCCTGTGGGTTACAACCCATGGGATCACAAGAGTTGGACATGACTGAACAACTAAACCACCACATACAAATAGATAAATGTAACACAAGCAGAGTTTGAAAACTGACCTATGCATATTTAGAGAATTTTAATTTGAAAATGCTGGCATATAGAGAAAGATTTTTCAATGTACGAGCCTGGTTACACTGGATGACTATGTGGAAAAATTTAAAATTTGACTCTTAACTTAAGAAAATAATCCCAAATATATTTGAAATCTAAATGAGAATGGTAAAACAATAAATCTACTGAAAGAATGCATAGTACAACATTTTCATGACATTGGAGTAGGGGTCAATTTCACAGCCATAAACACAAGATCTGTAAAGTGTACCACATTAATAATAAGGATTTCTGTCCATCAAAAGGGATTATTAAGAGAATATAAAGGCAAGCCACAGGTTGCAGTTGCAGGTGAAACTGTTCAAAACTGCCTGCCAGACGTTGCTGAGTCACCTTCATGGAATTTCTTCTCTGTCCCTTTAGAGGGGCACATTTGGTGAGAAGTTCTAACCTTTGGCCTTTTCTGAGCTTGTGCTGGGTGTGGGGGGGCCCCAGAAGCCTACAAAGAAATGTTCTCTTTCAAGTGTAGTACCAGCTCATACCTCCCACATGTGAAGGGTCAAAGTCTAAGGTTTGGAGGGCAGTGTGGGAAAGGGAATACTGAAAGGTACAATGTTTTTATTGTGAGCTTTTTCTAGGGAGAGCTAGTTAAATTCTCATTCCATTGAGTGTCCCTTCAGACTATGTCCCATGGTCCATTTGGTACCATTTGATACTAGTTTGGTACCATCTATTACCGAACCCATATTCTTTGGTGATGTTCATTTCATCTCAACTTCCTAAGCAGCAAATATTTTGTTAGAAAGAATGGCTTTTTGTGCAAAGTTCATAAATATGGCCAATTAGTTATAGCAAGTTCAAATTTCAATCAGGGCCTAGGCTAGGACATAATTAAGCAAGGAGGCATTTGACAACTATGCACTTTAAAGATTAGTTTGGAGAAAACATAAAGGATCCAGTGAAGTCTTTCTAGACACTAGTGTGTTCTCAGAGCAATCCCGAGTATTGTCAGGAAAGCATGTGAGCTAAGTCACTTCAGTCATGTCCAACGCTTGCAACCTTATGGACTGTAGCCTTCCAGACTGTTCTGTCCACGGGATTTCCCAGGAAGAATACTGGAGTGGATTGCCATGCCCTCTTCCAGGGGATCTGCCTGACCTGCCTTGGCAGGTGGGTCTCTACCACTAGCGTCACCTGGGAAGCCCCAGGAAAACATGGTCTCAGTATAAAGACAAAGTTAAGGATGTGACTAAAAAAAATCCTTTGATAAGATATCAGACAACTGCCCTGGTGGCTTACATGGTAAAGATTCTTCCTGCAATGCAGGATACCCAGGTTTGATTCCTGGATTGGGAAGATCTTCTGGAGAAGGGAATGGCAGCCCATTCCATTCCCTGGAGAATTCTCCAGACAGAAGAGCCTGGTGGGCTGCAGCCCATGGGATCGCAGAGTCGGACATGACTGAGTGACTAACACACTAAGACATCAGACAATATTAAAATGGGCCTTTAGAAACCTTTTCAGATAGGAAAAAAAGACTTTTAAAATATTATTACAAGGCCTCTAAACAGTACAAATATCCTTGTTGAACAGCGGGGCTTCACAAAATTTTGAGGATCCTCATCATGCAATGATTGTCTCACAGGGGTCCTGAGCTAAGGAAAGTGTATCTCTTGAAGAGATTTGAATAATTGGGTTCCCAGGTGGCACTAGTGGTAAAGAACTAGCCTGCAATGCGGGAGACATAAGGGGTGCAGGGCTGACCCCTGGGTTGGGAAGACTCCCTAGAGGAGGACATGGCAGTCCACTCCAGTATTGCTGCCTAAAGATTTCCAGGAACAGAGAAGCCTGGTGGGCTATGGTCCATAGGATCGCAAACAGTCAGAGACAACTGATGCAACTTAGCATACACGAGGAACAGATACTGTTTTGTTGGGGAGTGGGGAGGGGGGGGATTCTGGTTATACAGAAAGCAAGGTTGGTTTAAAAAAAGCATTGGTAAAGACATTGTTATTTATTATTTCTCTTTTATTCCTTTTCGGAGAATATGAATGTATGTTTTCAAAAAGGAAAACAAAAAAATACTATAAGATTGTGTTGTTGTTTAGTTGCTCAGTTGTGTCAAAATCTTTGGGACCCTGTTGACTGCAGCCCTCCCAGGCTCCTCTGTCCATGGGATTTCCAATGTAAGAATAATGGAGTGGATTGTCCTTTCCTTCTCCATGGGATCTTCCCTACCCAGGGATTAAGGCCTCATTCGTTATGTCTCCTGCATTGCAGGCTGGTTCTTTACCACTGAGCCACCAGGGAAACCCAACCATAAGGTTATTCCATTGCAAATATATTATGTGCTCATTTTTTTGTAACTAAAAATCTATATCAACATCTTTGGAATAAAATCACTTGGTAAAAATAGGGATTGATGAGTTTCAAAAAGAACAAAAAACAAATGATAAAGTGGTAAGAAAATTCCTGAGGCACAAGAATGTGGCCCTTTAAAAATTAGGACACTGTGTGAATGGTGGGCTGCAGCCCATGGGATCGCAGAGTCGGACATGACTGAGTGACTAACACACTAAGACATCAGACAATATTAAAATGGGCCTTTAGAAACCTTTTCAGATAGGAAAAAAAGACTTTTAAAATATTATTACAAGGCCTCTAAACAGTACAAATATCCTTGTTGAACAGCGGGGCTTCACAAAATTTTGAGGATCCTCATCATGCAATGATTGTCTCACAGGGGTCCTGAGCTAAGGAAAGTGTATCTCTTGAAGAGATTTGAATAATTGGGTTCCCAGGTGGCACTAGTGGTAAAGAACTAGCCTGCAATGCGGGAGACATAAGGGGTGCAGGGCTGACCCCTGGGTTGGGAAGACTCCCTAGAGGAGGACATGGCAGTCCACTCCAGTATTGCTGCCTAAAGATTTCCAGGAACAGAGAAGCCTGGTGGGCTATGGTCCATAGGATCGCAAACAGTCAGAGACAACTGATGCAACTTAGCATACACGAGGAACAGATACTGTTTTGTTGGGGAGTGGGGAGGGGGGGGATTCTGGTTATACAGAAAGCAAGGTTGGTTTAAAAAAAGCATTGGTAAAGACATTGTTATTTATTATTTCTCTTTTATTCCTTTTCGGAGAATATGAATGTATGTTTTCAAAAAGGAAAACAAAAAAATACTATAAGATTGTGTTGTTGTTTAGTTGCTCAGTTGTGTCAAAATCTTTGGGACCCTGTTGACTGCAGCCCTCCCAGGCTCCTCTGTCCATGGGATTTCCAATGTAAGAATAATGGAGTGGATTGTCCTTTCCTTCTCCATGGGATCTTCCCTACCCAGGGATTAAGGCCTCATTCGTTATGTCTCCTGCATTGCAGGCTGGTTCTTTACCACTGAGCCACCAGGGAAACCCAACCATAAGGTTATTCCATTGCAAATATATTATGTGCTCATTTTTTTGTAACTAAAAATCTATATCAACATCTTTGGAATAAAATCACTTGGTAAAAATAGGGATTGATGAGTTTCAAAAAGAACAAAAAACAAATGATAAAGTGGTAAGAAAATTCCTGAGGCACAAGAATGTGGCATCACATCAATGAGAGAAATCCATTCATGGCTCTATTAGGACACTGTGTGAATGAAAATGTTAAAACAGAGAAATTGTCAATGCACAAAAATGAGAGATATAGCTGACAATCAAGCATGTATTATCTACTGCAGAGAAGTTTTAACAAAATTAAAAACCACAGTTCTTGTTACATGGTGTTCAGTTTCTGAAAGATAAGCATTACTTATTTAGAAGCTATTTGTTGAATAATAGCCCATTAAAGAAAATGTGGGTCATTGTTATGAAAATATTACTTCATTCTTAGGAAAATCAATGTTTTTAAAAGTACATTTTTCACTTATAATTCAGAATTAACGGCATTAAAACCTGAAAAACATATTTTAAATAACTATCTATTATGAGCTGTTCATAAGAGACATATAAACACATTTTGACAAGGGACATATAAACAACACCTATAATAATGAAAGTAGTCATAACTCCTCCTGCCAATATTGCCCACATACAATCCTTCTTATAAATATTGGATCCAATAGTATGTCTTTGGGAATATGTGTGCACGCATACATGTCCACTTGGGTCCAACTCTTGGTGACCACATGGATTGCAGCTCACCAGGTTCCTCTGTGCATGGAATTTTCCAAGCAAGAATACTAGAATGGGTTGACATTCCCTTCTCTGGGGCAGCTTCCCAATCCAGTGATGGACCCAAGAATATAAATATTTAATTTCCCTCTTTAAAAATATTATTAGCTTTTCTGAAGGATTGTTTTAAAGATAAGATAGAGTCTTACCTGTGAAGGATAGTATTTGAAACTGAGAGAAGTTGAATGACTACATATAGCCTACTAATTGGATTTTAAAGTGTTTTTTCCTTTGTTTCTTTACAGTTATGTAATCAGTAAGCATGTTGGGGGCAGAATCCAGCAAGAAGTTAATCAATATTATAAACAAACCATCTGCATAATGCGTGTTTATTTTTGGTAGTCTAAATCTTATTTTAAATATTTAAATATTTTGTTTTATAGTGGTAATTATTTTTATTAAATCATTTACTTTGTATTAGAGGGTAGCTGATTAACGTTGTGATAGTTTCAGATGGACAGCAAAGAGACTCAGTCATACATAAATATGTGTGTGCTTAGTTGCGCAGTTGTGTCCAACTCTTTGTGACCCTATGATCTGTAGCCCATCAGGCTCCTCGGCCCACGGAATTTTTCAGGCAAGAATACTGGAGTGGGTTGCCATTTCCTTCTCTAGGGGATCTTCCCAACCCAGGGATCGAACCCACGTCTCCTGTGTCTCCTGCATTTCAGGCTGAGTCTTTGCCTGCTGACCATCAGGGATGCCTCACATATACACGTATCCATTGGTAATTCTTACGTGCCTTGGAAGGGTTAGAAATACTGAAAGCACAAATAAGATAATTTAAAATCACTTATATTTCTACAAGGAAGAGAAAAATATTCTTGCTATTTTGCTGCATACACTCTTAGTTTTCATATGTATATCTATATTAACTTACATGAGTGTCCCACAGTCTTCAATTTAGTTGTAGTTTGAGTAAGTTGAAATAGGGGTCACTGTCATACGTAGATGATTTTGGTTTTAAATTTGAATTATAGGACTTCCAATTCTGACCACGATGGAGTAACAGGGATCAAACACACATACCTACCTCAAACAGCTCTGTGTGCTTAGTTGCTCCTCAAACAACTATAAAAACAGACAGTACACATGAAATAATGATTTTTGGTTTATTAGAAAGCAGGCCAAGAGGAATAGTGTTCTCTAAGAGATGAAAAACAAGTGAGGTGAGTCCTGTGATTGCTCAAGCTTACTGCCCAGAGAAAGACTGTTGGCCACAGTGTATCATGTGGGAGGCTGGCCATCTTCTCGAGTTCAGCAGGTGGAGCTGAGAGTCTGGAGGATGCTAGGTGGCAAGAGCTTGCAGGACAAAATCTCAGCGGGAAGAGAGCTCCCCAGAGAGAAATCTCCAGAGATCATGCAAGTCTAGAATCATTCCTGCTCCTATTAGTCAGAGCGGAAAACTGCACAGTTCACTGGGGCTCAGTTAGAATACAGAGAGTGGTTTTGCCCCAGAAGAGAGGAACTATGAGCCACAATCTAACCACTGCTTTTAACTCACTTAACAAAATTTAAAAGCATGACTGACAAAACCAGTAACTTGAGTCCAAGTAACTTAATTGTGTCCCTGAAAAAACCTTAGGAATATTTATTTATAGAAACACAAAAATATCCAGGATTTAACAAAATAAAATTCGTAATATCTGACATCCAATCAAAATTGCCAGCCATTCAAAGAAGCAGGAAACTAGGATCAGGAATGAGGAGAAAAATAATTAGAACTGACCTAGAAATGAGACAGATGATAGTTCGTGGACAAGGACATTAAAACAGTGCTGTATATAACTGTTCCATATGTTCAAAAGAGGAAAGGTCAAACATTGCTAAACAGGGACATGACAGACAAAAAAGAGCCTAAAGAAACTCTGAGATCTGAAGGCTGCAGTGCCTGAATGGAAGAGATACACTGACTGTGACTTATGGCAGATTTGACATGTAAGAAGAAAAGATTAGTGAACTTGTGTGTCAGTCATGTCCGACTCTGCGACCCCTTGGACTGTAGTCCACCAGGCTCCTCCATCCATGGGATTTTACAGGCAAGAATACTGGAGTGGGTTTCCATTTCATTCTCCAGGGAGTGAACTTGAGGATATAGCAATAAAGCTTTCTAGGAAAAAACACACTGAGAAAACAATACTGAAAGCAATGAATATTGGCAAGTTGTGAGACAACTTCAAGTGACCTATGTACATATGTACATATATTTGGAAAGCCCAAAAGGAAGGGAAAAACGAGCATAAATTTAAAAAAAATTGAATGAGAAGTCTTCAAATCAGATAAAAACTATAAGGTGGGTGGGATTAATTGGGAGGTTGAAACTAACATATATACACTACTCTCAGGAAGCTCAGTCAGTGAAGATCCCACCTGCCAACGTAGTAGATGCAGGTTCAATTCCTGGGTCAAGAAGATGCCCAGGAGAAGGAAATGGCAACCCACTCCAGTATCCTTGCCTGGGAAATCCCATGGCGGGCTGCAGTTCATGGGGTCACAAAATAGTCTGACATGACTCAGTGAGTAAATCACTACCATCATGTATGAAATAAATAACGAATGAGAACCTACTGTATAGCACAAGGAACTCTGCTCAGTGTTCTGTGGTGACCAAAATGGAAAGGAAATCCAAAAGAGAGAGATTTTATATATATATATCTATATATATATACATATATATATAGATATATATAGAGATATATATATCTGATTCACTTTGCTATACAGTTGAAACTAACATAATATTGTAAAGCAATTAGGCTCCAATAAAAGTTAATTGAAAAAAGTAAAACTATAAATATACAGATTGAAAAACTGAAAAGAATGCCAAGAACAAGATATATATATATATATATATATATATATATACACACACACACATACATACATATATATATATCTCCATACCAAGGCCCACAATATTCAAATTATTTAAGATCAGTGATGAAGAGAAAATCTTAAAAGCACCCAGAAGCGGGGAAATGGCACTTTACTAAAAAGGAACAAAGATAAGGATAAGAGTGGGTTTCTTGTCAAAAACAGTGAAAGCAAGAGATGAGTGGAGCACCATCTTTTAAAGTACTGAAAAATTAAACTGTCAACCTAGGATTCTACAGTCAGTGAAAATCCATTGCAAAAATAAAGCTGAAATAGAGACTTCTTCTGGAATACGAAACCTTAAGGAATTAATCACCAAGAACCATGCACTAAAATAAATGCTAAAGAATGTTTTAAAGAAATGCTAAAGTCCACCAGACTGACAGAATATTATGCCAGATGGAAATCTGAATCTACAAATTAATGAAGAGCCCCTGGATTGCAGCTTAATGTGGGAACAGAGGAGGACTCCCTTACTTGTGTAAATGTCTTTGAGAGATAATTGACTACTTAAAGATCATAACAATGTATGGTGGAGTTTATAACATATGGAAGAGGAAAATGCACACCAAGATTAGGCAAAAGGCTGAGAGGGGAGAAATAGAAAACTGTTGGGTTTCATGGGTTTAACGATTCTGAGATCCAGCAGGTGTGGTTAATTGTTATCTTTTCTTGTACCAGAGGCCCGAGCACACTGACCAGATGAACCCATATATACGGCGCACTTAAACTGCCCTCATCACTTAAATGTGAACACGATGGGACTAAAGGCTCTGCTGTGAACTCCAGACTCAAATTACTATTCACTTACTGAATAAGAAACTCTTACAGGAGCCTCGTCCTCACTTCCGGTGGCTCTCCTATTCCAATCCCACCCTCTTTACAGCTGTCTATACACTCCCTTCCCCAGCTCTTGGGCATTTCTGGCCTGTTCACCTGTCTGGCCCCAGTCACCACCTGCACCCAGATGGCCCCGACCTCCATGGAGTGTTGCTATAACCTGGGAAGAGTCCTCAGCCTCCAAGAGGCACCATGCCAGTTTCCAGCCCCGCCCTGAAACACTGGCACAGGTGCACAGGACCACGCGGGTAGTCAAGAGATGAAGCTCCCCCGAATGACGCACAGAGTCAGGTGTACTCTTGCTGACAGAGGCAGGGGGATTCTGAGGCTAGGAGGGGCTGTCTGGCATGCCTCTGGTCCATTCATCCAATAGACCTGACCACTCAGAGCACCCTGCAACTTCCAGCTGGGGAGCACGGTCCAGAGATCTCCCCAACCTCTTTACATCCCTTGTCCTGTACACTTTCCCTTCCCCAACTTCTCTCCTTTGGGGTCCTCTGCCCGCTACACTGAACTCTGGCTTCAAGGTCCTGGCTGTCAGCCTGCCTGGGGCTCTCTGGACTTGGCTTTGCACGTCTCTCTTTCCCCAGCGATGCTCTCAATGCCCCTCGTCAGCTGAGGGTATTCTTTCTGGTTCCCTCCCCTGGCTCTTGACTGAATCCTTGCTTCTCAGTGAGAAGGAACCAGGATGCTCTGTGATTAAATCATGCTCAGAGGAATCCTGTCACTTGGGACATCACTACATCAACCCAGTTTTACACGGGTGAGGCACTAAATAAATGTTCTGTTTAACCTAATGAGAAAATGGAGACGACACAAATTGAAACAACATTGAGACAATATTTTAAGCATAATTTTGACCAAAGTTTAAAAGAAAACTGAGTGAAAACTGTTGGGTTTCATGGGTTTAACGATTCTGAGATCCAGCAGGTGTGGTTAATTGTTATCTTTTCTTGTACCAGAGGCCCGAGCACACTGACCAGATGAACCCATATATACGGCGCACTTAAACTGCCCTCATCACTTAAATGTGAACACGATGGGACTAAAGGCTCTGCTGTGAACTCCAGACTCAAATTACTATTCACTTACTGAATAAGAAACTCTTACAGGAGCCTCGTCCTCACTTCCGGTGGCTCTCCTATTCCAATCCCACCCTCTTTACAGCTGTCTATACACTCCCTTCCCCAGCTCTTGGGCATTTCTGGCCTGTTCACCTGTCTGGCCCCAGTCACCACCTGCACCCAGATGGCCCCGACCTCCATGGAGTGTTGCTATAACCTGGGAAGAGTCCTCAGCCTCCAAGAGGCACCATGCCAGTTTCCAGCCCCGCCCTGAAACACTGGCACAGGTGCACAGGACCACGCGGGTAGTCAAGAGATGAAGCTCCCCCGAATGACGCACAGAGTCAGGTGTACTCTTGCTGACAGAGGCAGGGGGATTCTGAGGCTAGGAGGGGCTGTCTGGCATGCCTCTGGTCCATTCATCCAATAGACCTGACCACTCAGAGCACCCTGCAACTTCCAGCTGGGGAGCACGGTCCAGAGATCTCCCCAACCTCTTTACATCCCTTGTCCTGTACACTTTCCCTTCCCCAACTTCTCTCCTTTGGGGTCCTCTGCCCGCTACACTGAACTCTGGCTTCAAGGTCCTGGCTGTCAGCCTGCCTGGGGCTCTCTGGACTTGGCTTTGCACGTCTCTCTTTCCCCAGCGATGCTCTCAATGCCCCTCGTCAGCTGAGGGTATTCTTTCTGGTTCCCTCCCCTGGCTCTTGACTGAATCCTTGCTTCTCAGTGAGAAGGGAACCAGGATGCTCTGTGATTAAATCATGCTCAGAGGAATCCTGTCACTTGGGACATCACTACATCAACCCAGTTTTACACGGGTGAGGCACTAAATAAATGTTCTGTTTAACCTAATGAGAAAATGGAGACGACACAAATTGAAACAACATTGAGACAATATTTTAAGCATAATTTTGACCAAAGTTTAAAAGAATGTAAAATATTTTTATCACTTTTAAAACTTTTGAGGGCTTCCCTGGTGGTCCAGTGGGTAAGGACACCGCCTTGCAGTGCAAGGGGCACCTGTTCGATCCCTGGCCTGGGAAGATCCCACGTGCCGCTGAGTGGCTGGACCAATGTGTCCGACTACCAAGCCAGTGCTCTGGAGCACATGCACCCAGAGCCAGTGCTCTGCAGCGACAGAGGCCACTGTGATGGGAGGCCCACACAGGCCAAAGAACAAAGATAAATAGATGAAAGATCAATAGAAGTGGCCAAAAAAAAATATTAAAAAAAAACTATTTTGAGAGTGAAGGATATTCACATACAGTATTTTGAAAATAGGAATGGTACAGATTTTTGGAATAAAATTATAACAAAAGCAATCTAATTAGAATGTGTTCTAATAAAGTTATCTCTGGCTTTCCTAGGCCAGCACAGCAGGTGCCAGGACAGTGACTTCCCAACATCATTCAAGACATTCATCCTTATTTCTCAGGAAACCCTTGCAGATGATACTCATAAAACACCTGGATCTTGTGTTCAGCAGATCTGGGACAGGAGTACAGGACAACTTTCTTACTTTCCCCTGGAAGTGATTTCTTTCTGGTTTATCCACGATGCAAAAGGAAATGCCAAAAGCAGGGTTTTTTGTTTTCTTTTTATCTAGGTTTTTCTCTCATTCCTAAAACACACTGTCTGCAGGTGTGAGGGCTGCCACCACCAGCCTCATCACAATCACCTCTCACAGAAGGAACCCCAGCATCCCAAAGTCCCAGACTGCCCTGGCTCAGGCACAGTTACTCGAGGGCTCCTTCTGGAGTCCCACCTCCTCACCCAGGGTAGCCTTGGGCTCCTAGACCATCCGTCTAGGAGTGGGTGTGTCCTGCCTCTCCTGGTGGCCCCACTGCTACCACAGAACCTTCCAGAGAATAGGCGCTCCGTGAAGGTCTGGGGAATAAATGGACCAGTGAGCAAAGATTTCATTTATTATTATTTTATTTCTTCTACAGCATTTAATAAGCAACATCCAGGTGCATATCTTCATTTTATAGAATAGACTAAAAGTAATGAAAAATTTTTAAAAACCATTTAATTCTTTCTCTACTAAGTTCTTTTACATTTTCAAGGAAATTCCTACTCTAATGTCATCTTATTACAGACTACAAATAAGATGAAAGGTTTCATAATTTATCTTAAAATAATAAAGCTCTTTTTTCTAAACTGAATAAAAACCAATAAATGCATGGCCAATCTCATTCATAAACTTAGATTCTGAGAATATCAGACTTTCTAGTTGAGCAAAAACATTTTAAAATAGCTGAAAATAGAAGACAGAGTTCTAAGTCACCCCTACACAACAGAAACAAAAACGTTATTAACTATGATTCCCTCGCCCCCAGTGTGACCTTCTACCACTCAGATCACTGACTGCTCTTCTTAAAAGAGACTGAAGAATGGGCCTTGGATTTCACTCAGGGCAGAAGAGGCTGCTGGACATGTCACTTGAACTCGCGCTGGCCATGACCAGGGTATCTTCTGTGGTGGCAATTCTAGACAGGGCCCTGTCTGCCTCATCTCTCAGTGCCTCTTCATACCACACAGGGAAGGATCTAGCATCACAGTCACTGACATTGGCCAAAAACTCCAGGAGAGCCATCTTGCTGATCTCCGCGTGGGCCCTAGGACCCCACAGAAACTCATAGCGGGCAGGATCGCTGTTGGGAATCTGTCGGTACTCCAGGTACTGCTCCTGCACCCACAGTTTGGTAATAAGCTCCCTAGGCTCCCCATAGATAAAGTGATCTAGCCCAGCATAGACTTCTATCTTACTCAGCGCTTCCCATATCTCCTCCTCACTGATACAGGGGCCCTCCATAAAGATGATGCTCAGGATAAGTATCAGCATACCTGCCTCACCAGGGTTAGCCCTTGGTTGGGCTCCTAGACCATCCGTCTAGGAGTGGGTGTGTCCTGCCTCTCCTGGTGGCCCCACTGCTACCACAGAACCTTCCAGAGAATAGGCGCTCCGTGAAGGTCTGGGGAATAAATGGACCAGTGAGCAAAGATTTCATTTATTATTATTTTATTTCTTCTACAGCATTTAATAAGCAACATCCAGGTGCATATCTTCATTTTATAGAATAGACTAAAAGTAATGAAAAATTTTTAAAAACCATTTAATTCTTTCTCTACTAAGTTCTTTTACATTTTCAAGGAAATTCCTACTCTAATGTCATCTTATTACAGACTACAAATAAGATGAAAGGTTTCATAATTTATCTTAAAATAATAAAGCTCTTTTTTCTAAACTGAATAAAAACCAATAAATGCATGGCCAATCTCATTCATAAACTTAGATTCTGAGAATATCAGACTTTCTAGTTGAGCAAAAACATTTTAAAATAGCTGAAAATAGAAGACAGAGTTCTAAGTCACCCCTACACAACAGAAACAAAAACGTTATTAACTATGATTCCCTCGCCCCCAGTGTGACCTTCTACCACTCAGATCACTGACTGCTCTTCTTAAAAGAGACTGAAGAATGGGCCTTGGATTTCACTCAGGGCAGAAGAGGCTGCTGGACATGTCACTTGAACTCGCGCTGGCCATGACCAGGGTATCTTCTGTGGTGGCAATTCTAGACAGGGCCCTGTCTGCCTCATCTCTCAGTGCCTCTTCATACCACACAGGGAAGGATCTAGCATCACAGTCACTGACATTGGCCAAAAACTCCAGGAGAGCCATCTTGCTGATCTCCGCGTGGGCCCTAGGACCCCACAGAAACTCATAGCGGGCAGGATCGCTGTTGGGAATCTGTCGGTACTCCAGGTACTGCTCCTGCACCCACAGTTTGGTAATAAGCTCCCTAGGCTCCCCATAGATAAAGTGATCTAGCCCAGCATAGACTTCTATCTTACTCAGCGCTTCCCATATCTCCTCCTCACTGATACAGGGGCCCTCCATAAAGATGATGCTCAGGATAAGTATCAGCATACCAGTGTTGGGCATGGTCTGTTCATCGCTCAGCATCCCACTGTAAGTGAGGCCCAGAGTGGTGACCAGGGCAAAGGAGTGGTCGCTGGGGTCCACTTCCTTCACATCCACACCAAAGACCAGCTGCATGCACTCTGACGCTTCCCTGAAGATCTCAGAGAAGTGCTCCTCGCCATCCGTGATGATGACATTCAGCATTTCATCCTTTGTGGTCAGCTCCTTGGCACGATACTTGAGAATCAGAAACTCTATCAGAGCAGCCACCTTGACATTAATCATATTTCTGGTCAAGAACTCAGCATCTGGCAGATCCTGAGAGCTGCTCAGAGTCTCCTCTTTTTGGCTGCTGGAGCCAGCCTCAGATTGGCTCAATGGAGGAGAGGCAACAGCAGTGGGAGAAGGGGAGGAACTCAGAGGGTTCTCTAAAGGGCTCTCAATTTGAGGAATAAAACAAAGCTCCTCCTCAAAGGAGCTGAAGATCAGAGAAAGGCAAGAGGAAGAGGAAGAGGAGGATAAGGGAAAAGAGGAGGAACAGGTGGAGGAGGATGACGACGCATCCTCTTCCACATCCAGGGTATTGCTTTGGGGCTCACAGCCTTCCTCAGGCATGCAACGCCGGCGCTTTGGAAGATGAGGCATGATGACTGGGGTCTAACCGCAGACAAGAGTGTGGGCAGGAGGACAGGCAGACGGGGACCGCAGGCCTGGGGGAGAGAAGGGGAGTGAGCGGCCTCGGCTGAGAAAGGCACCCTGGGCAGCCCCGACACAGGCCACTTACGGGTCTCCTCTTGAGGGCTGCTCTTGGGCCTCACACGGGCAATCCAACCAGGCTGCCTTTTCCCTGCTGACCTGGAGGAGGAAGTGAGGGGGCTCCTCAGGGCGCAGGCAACACCACCCGCGGTTCCGGGGTGACACGGTGGGGGACCGGGGCCTTGTGGGGTCCCGTCTGTTCTGGGATGGGGGCCCTGGTGCGCACTCAGGGCGCACACCTCACCTTGCCTCCTGGCACGGCCTGTACCTCCTCGGCTCTCTGACCTCGGGACCTCTTCCTAGGCTTTCTTCTCACACGGCTTCCTCCTCGGGAGAGACCTGGAGGGGACACCTCGGGGGTCGACTGCGGCACCGCCCTGGGCCCTCGGTGCCGGTGGGAGGGCTGCCCTCTGGGAGGTCCCCCGGGTCTGGGGTGGGGGCTCCCTCGTGGGGCTCCCTGGTAGGGCTCCGCTCTCCCCGGGCCGGGCCTGGACCCTGCCCGCCCTCGGGGGGCCCGCGGGGCCACTCGGGACAAGGCCCTGGGCTGCCCCCACAGCCCCGCGGGGCCTCGCGCGGGGCCACACCTGCCCGGGGCCTCCCGCGGCCTCGAGGCTGGGGACCCGCTTGGGCCTCTCCCCCGCCCTCCGCGCCCCCCGCCGGGCCTCCAGCGCGGACCCCGGGAGTGCACCCCGGGCCAGGGCCGCGCGCCCGCTCGGGCCTCCCTCGGGCCCGGGAGTGCGCCCTGGAACCGCGCCCTGAAGCCCTCGCCCTCGGCCCGGCGCCTCCCGTCCCCAGGCCGCTCCGCCCGCGCTCAGGAGCCGCCTCCCCCTGCCCTCCGCGGCCGCCTCCCCCTGCCCTCCGCGGCCGTCGCCCCAAGGACCCCGCCCGGGGCCCAGCTCTCTCCCTGGGCTGGGCTCTGCCCGCCCCGGCCTCCCTCGCACGGAGCCTTGACACCAGGCAGGGCCCGGGATCCTCCTGTCCACCATGCCGAGGCCCCGCCGCCATGTTGAGGCCCCGCCGCCATGTTGAGGCCCCGCCACCATGCCGAGGCCCCGCGCCTTCGCCAGGCCCCCGTCTCCCCGAGACCCTGAAGTCAGCGGGTGCGGCGTGCTGTCGTCCCGACCGGGGACCCTCGGCCTGGGGTTCGATCCCCTCAGGCCTCCCTCGGGGTCCTCACCTTGACCCCGGCTGGGAGCTGGGATCCTCTCGGCTCCCCACTGGAGGCGCCGCCTGTTACACGCGCCTCAGTGTCTCTGAAGCCCGGATGTCCGGAAGTCAGCCCCCGGGCCGGGTCTCCAGTCTGAGACCCGGATGTCCGGAAGTCAGGCCCCGGGCCAGGTCCCCAGTCTGGGGCCCGGATGTCCGGAAGTGGGGGCAGGTTCCCAGTCTGAGACCCAGATGTCCGGAAGTCAGGACAGGCCTAGCGTGCTCTTCTCACCCCGGGGTCTCCAGGCCCGATGACAGGGGCAGAGATCTGTGGGTTCCGTCAGTCCTCCCTCAGGAACCTCTCCTTGACCAGCAGTAGGACCTGAGATTCTCTCCTCTCCTCACTAGAGGCCCTTTTACCGTACCAGGTCCCCAGTATCTCTGAGACCCGGATGTCAGGAAGTTGGACCGTGCCTTTTGTGCCCATCCTATCCCAGGGCCACCCGGGGCCTGCAGCAGGGACAGGCTTCTCTGAGGCTTCTTTTGATGGAGGGAGAACACTAGGCCTAGTCCTCCCTCAGGGTCCTCAACTAGACACCGTGCAGAACCTGCGATTCTCCCCTCTGCCCACCTGAGGTCATGCCCCTATATCAGGCCCTAGTCTCTCTGGGACCCAGATGAGAGGAAATGCAGCATGTACTCATCCCACCCTATGTCCATCCAGAGACCCCTCTGTTCTGGGGTCCAGGGTCCCCTCAGTCCTCCCTCAGGAGCTTCAGCTTGATTCTCTGCAGAACCTAAGATTCCCCTCCTCTGCCTAACCTGAGACCCGACCCCATGTACAGGTCTCCAGTCTTTCTGAGACTCAGATATGGAAGTCAGGACTTGCTGCCAAGGTGCCTATTCCCTTCACTCCACCCCCACCCCAGGTCCTCCCAGGGCTGTCGGCAGTGGCAGGAGTCTGCTAGAGTCCCCTCTGTTTGGTGTCTGGGGTCCAGGGTCTCCTCAGTCCTTTCTCATGGGCCTCACCTTTACTCCCAGCAGAACGTGAGATTCTCTTCTCTGCCCATTTGAGCCCCCACCCCTTATACCAGGTCCCCCGTCTTTCTGAGACCTGTCAGGAAGTGCTGCCTGTGGTCATTCCACCCCAAGGCCTCACAGGACCAACTCTGTTCTGGAGTCCAGGGTCTCCTCAGGACCCTCCTTCAGGGTGCTTACTTTCCTTCCCGTCTCATCTGAAGACACATCCCTCTACCCAAGCCTCACTTCCCCAAGATCTTCATTCTCTGCTTCCCAAGAAGGAAGTCGGGAGCTTCCACATCTCTGACTTGGGGCCGATGGGGGCTGGCTGTAGGGAAGGGCAAAGCTGGGACCCCTCTCTTCCAGTCTGGGAGATTCCTCCATTGCTCCTTCAAGATCCTCACTCTGACTCATGACAGGGCCTGAGACTCTCCCCTCTTCTGACCCGAGTCTATCCCCTTCCAGCCAAGGCTCTTACCTCTCTGAGACTTCCAGGGCAGAACTGAGGGAGGCTCATAGCCTAATGGCTCTGCCAGGGGCCTCCCACAGCTGTCATCAGGAGCGAAGCTGGAATCACTGGACCTTCTGGAAGGATGCCTCCACCTCAGTCCTCACTCCTGAGGGTCCTCAACGTGGTCCCGGGTCCTTGATGAAACGCTGGCTGGGAGAGGCTTCCTCTCTGGCACCTCTGAGCGTTTGTCCAGCTGCGTCCCTTGGAGAGACTGATTCTGCACCACAAACTAGTTTCTAGATGCCGAGCTGCAGTGCCCGTGAATGTGGGGGAGAGTCAGAAAGGAAGCAACCCTTTCAATGGACTCTCTTCACCAGCCATCCAGAATCCGAAACATTTTGTTCTAAAAGATTCATTTTCTGCCCAGAAAAGGCTGAGTAGCGGTATTTGGGGAGGTCCTGCTCATTTGAAGTTATCTAACAGCTCATAGTCCAGAGCACTGGTTTTCATCTTCTTAATCCTCATTCCTAGTAAAAAATATATTATACATTTCTACCAAGTGTATGTTTAGAATATATATATAATTTGTGTGTTGATCACTTTAATAGCTCCTATTCTATAATATTTCTAGTGCATTCTTTATCTTCTGTTAAAATTTTTTTTTTGGAAGGCCAGTCCTCAGACACTTGTCAACAGTTCAGAAACAACAGAAGTAAAAACAACAAATCACTAAAGTAGTAATTAATAACAGTTTATTCTGCCCATGCCAAAAAGACATGAACACAGAGCACTTAAACCAAAGATGGAATGAGGCTCAAGGGTGGACTGTTATAAAGCAGCTTATATAGTAGAAAGGCAGTGACTGTTCTTCACAGTGGTCGGTTATAATATTTGAATTTTCTTAAATGATAGGGAATTGGTTGGTGATTACCTCATCACTTTGGGGAAACAATTTAGGTTTTGCTTATGATTTCCAGAGGTATAAGCAAGAACTGACCCGTCAAGTTAGTCTTTAAGCTTAATTTTTTAAAGGGAGATCCCTTTTGCCACTCATGACAGGGCCTGAGACTCTCCCTCTTCTGACCCGAGTCTATCCCCGTCCAGCCAAGGCTCTTACCTCTCTGAGACTTCCAGGGCAGAACTGAGGGAGGCTCATAGCCTAATGGCTCTGCCAGGGGCCTCCCACAGCTGTCATCAGGAGCGAAGCTGGAATCACTGGACCTTCTGGAAGGATGCCTCCACCTCAGTCCTCACTCCTGAGGGTCCTCAACGTGGTCCCGGGTCCTTGATGAAACGCTGGCTGGGAGAGGCTTCCTCTCTGGCACCTCTGAGCGTTTGTCCAGCTGCGTCCCTTGGAGAGACTGATTCTGCACCACAAACTAGTTTCTAGATGCCGAGCTGCAGTGCCCGTGAATGTGGGGGAGAGTCAGAAAGGAAGCAACCCTTTCAATGGACTCTCTTCACCAGCCATCCAGAATCCGAAACATTTTGTTCTAAAAGATTCATTTTCTGCCCAGAAAAGGCTGAGTAGCGGTATTTGGGGAGGTCCTGCTCATTTGAAGTTATCTAACAGCTCATAGTCCAGAGCACTGGTTTTCATCTTCTTAATCCTCATTCCTAGTAAAAAATATATTATACATTTCTACCAAGTGTATGTTTAGAATATATATATAATTTGTGTGTTGATCACTTTAATAGCTCCTATTCTATAATATTTCTAGTGCATTCTTTATCTTCTGTTAAAATTTTTTTTTGGAAAGGCCAGTCCTCAGACACTTGTCAAAAGTTCAGAAACAACAGAAGTAAAAACAACAAATCACTAAAGTAGTAATTAATAACAGTTTATTCTGCCCATGCCAAAAAGACATGAACACAGAGCACTTAAACCAAAGATGGAATGAGGCTCAAGGGTGGACTGTTATAAAGCAGCTTATATAGTAGAAAGGCAGTGACTGTTCTTCACAGTGGTCGGTTATAATATTTGAATTTTCTTAAATGATAGGGAATTGGTTGGTGATTACCTCATCACTTTGGGGAAACAATTTAGGTTTTGCTTATGATTTCCAGAGGTATAAGCAAGAACTGACCCAGATCAAGTTAGTCTTACAAAATAAGCTAAATTAAACTTTGTTTGTTTGACTAAATTGGTTTTATCTGCTCAGGGAGTTTTCCAAGGCTGGTTTCCCTTTGTTTTTGATTTTAACACACTAAAATGGTTTCAGGTGGTTATGAGCACAGGTATTTCTACAACCTCAGTCATCTCATCTTTCCTGCTTTCCTGTTAGTATCCCAGGTCTACTGGTATCTGTGGTCAGAGGACCTCACCTGCCTTTGGTTTGTCCCGTGAAATAGGTCAGAAGTTTAAAATCTTTTTCTCCTTACCCATCCTGCCATCTGCTGTTTCTTCTACCCATAGCCCTTCCGCGACCTCCCCACCACTCCCCCAGCCCCAAAACATAAGGACCAGCTAGCCGGAGTTATCGGTCTTCCTGAGGGGTTCCTCCTGTTTTGTTGTTTAGCTTTTTTTGATCCCCCCATTTCTGTGGTTATTGAGAGTTGATTTTGGGAGTGGAAGTCAGCAGTCTGAAACTGACAGTCATCTTGGCATCTACAGGTAAGGCACTAAATCTGTAAATAATTTAAGGAGAATTCCTATCTTTGTGATATTCGATTCCTCATTAATGAACATGTTTTACTACTTTATTTATTAGGGACTTTTAGCTGAATCTATCAGAAAGCTTCTGTATTTGCCTCCATTAATGTTGTCTTGTACATGTTTGTTAGGGTTCTTTTTAGGTCATTTTCTTGATTTCTTGCCATTGTGAAAGAGGTATCTTCTACTTCGTGTTCTATTTAGTTATTGCTTTTAGGTGGCAAGGTTCTTGATTTTGCTATAATGATCTTCCATATACATTTTCTGAAGTCTCTCAAGCATTCAAATATTCCATATATTTTACAGATAATCATATTGTCACCAAATGTTATCTTTCTTTTCAATATTCATATCTTTATTTATTTCAATATTCATTGTTCTCCGTGTCCCAGTGCAGTTTTGAATAGTAGAGAAGAGAGCATTCATTTTTACCTTGTCTGTCCTTGGTTTTAATGGAAATTCTAATATTTTATATTTAAGTGTTTTTGCAATAGACTTTAGGAAATTGAAGTTCTATTCTAATGTTAACTTCCTTTTTTTTCTTTACCACAAACTTGTGTTGAATTTCTTCAAAGGCTTTTTAATGTACCCATTGATGTGATCAAGTGTTTTTTCTCCTTTAATTTGTACAGGGAATTATAATTGAAAATATTTTCTAATATTAAATCATATTTTTATTCTTCAGACACAACCCGTTTATTCATTTAATTCACTGATATGTTGAATATGCTATTAAATTATTTAGAATATTTGCTGCTATGTGAGTGAGCATGGCTTAAGTGCTTTTTTCATGGGGTGTTCTCATCTGGTTTTTGAATTGAGGAACAGTAGCTTGGCAAAATGACTTGAATAATTGACTGTTCTGTATCCTTTGGAGGAGTTTACATAAGATGATAATTTGTTTCTCCCTGACTATTTGGTATCTAGCTTCCAAAACTATCTTGTCCTGAAACATTTGACGGTGGCTAGAGTCTTTAATACAGTTTCAGTTTGTATTGTTTGATTAAAATTTTAAGTTGCCTATTTCACTTAGGATTTCAAATTCAATGACATGATATTTATAATAAAAATTTTTACTACAGAAATGATCAAACATACATAATATGAGGAGAACCCAGTTCTCTTTATTCTCTAATATAATGAGCCCAGCATATCAGGAGCTCACCATCGACACACTCCGTATAGTCTGGTTCCTGTCATACTTTCACCTTCTCCCATTTCTTGCTACTGGAATAATTTGAAGCATATTTAAAACATCATGCTATTTTATTTCTAAATATTTCATATGTATTTCTAAAATATAGACTCTTTTATGGTATATGTCTAATTCTCTTCAAAAAAATTTAAAAAGTAATCTTCAAATCTAATTATTTTCAAAACATTGTAATAAGAAATCTTCAAATGCCCAGGTATTTTTCATGTTTACCTGGAAGACATATACTTAAAAAGAATTACTTTATTTGAATCAATGTTCAAATAGGATCTAATCACGACAATTATTGTATCTCTTAAGTCTTTTTTATCTGTAATTCCTTCCCCTGTTACCTCTTTTTCCTTGCAGTTAATTTTTTTGGGAAAAAAAACAAAACAGAATTTGTTCAGTTTCCTACAGTATGGATTTTGCTGAATGCAACATTTACGTGCCCCTTAACAGGTTTTTTCTTCAGACCTTCCTAACAATATAAGATACCTCTGGCTCATTTCGTATGTTTATTGCCTTAGTTCTAGAATCAGTTATTTCTCCAAAGAGCCCTAGTTCTTTTTCTTGGATGTATATAAACATTTCTTCAGTGAACAAAGGGATACATAATTTTTCCTCCCCCAGTTATACATCTTATTTTTTTTCTTTTCTTATTGTGCTAGCTAGAACTTCCAGTATGATGTTGAATAGGAGGCCTCAGAGGAGGCATCCTTGCCTTTTTCCTGATCATAGGTGGCAAGCAATGCAGAAATTTCCTTCTATTCATAGTTTACTGAGAATATTTTTATCACGAATCTGTGCTGGATTTTATCAAATGCTTTCTCTACACAATTAATATAATATGATATTTTTACTTTTGCTTATTGATGTCATAGATTGCATTAATTGATCTTTTAATGTTAAACCGGCCTTGTATACCTGGAATAAATCTCGCTTGGTCATGGTATATAATTTTTATACATGTTGGATTTGATTTGCTTATATTTTGTTGAAGATCATTGGATCTATGTTCATGAAAGATATTAGTCTGTAGTTTTCCTTTCTTTCTTTTTTTTTTTTTTTAGGTAAGAAAGAGATTTATTCAGATTCAGAGAAAGCACACTCCACAGACAGAGTGTGGGCTATGGCAGACTAAATCCAGTGGCCTTTTCCTTCCTTATAATATCTTTTACTGGTTTTGGTGTTAGGGTCATGGTCCCACAGAATGAATTATGAGTATTCCTTCTGCTCTATTTTTTGGAAAATCCCATGCGGGATTGTTAGTTCTTTTTTAGATGTTTGGTAGAATTCACCAGTGAAACCATCTGGTTTTAGTGATTTCTTTTGAGGAATGCTGATTACTGATTTTTTTAGTTTTGTTCAAATTCTAATCACGACAATTATTGTATCTCTTAAGTCTTTTTTATCTGTAATTCCTTCCCCTGTTACCTCTTTTTCCTTGCAGTTAATTTTTTTGGGAAAAAAAACAAAACAGAATTTGTTCAGTTTCCTACAGTATGGATTTTGCTGAATGCAACATTTACGTGCCCCTTAACAGGTTTTTTCTTCAGACCTTCCTAACAATATAAGATACCTCTGGCTCATTTCGTATGTTTATTGCCTTAGTTCTAGAATCAGTTATTTCTCCAAAGAGCCCTAGTTCTTTTTCTTGGATGTATATAAACATTTCTTCAGTGAACAAAGGGATACATAATTTTTCCTCCCCCAGTTATACATCTTATTTTTTTTCTTTTCTTATTGTGCTAGCTAGAACTTCCAGTATGATGTTGAATAGGAGGCCTCAGAGGAGGCATCCTTGCCTTTTTCCTGATCATAGGTGGCAAGCAATGCAGAAATTTCCTTCTATTCATAGTTTACTGAGAATATTTTTATCACGAATCTGTGCTGGATTTTATCAAATGCTTTCTCTACACAATTAATATAATATGATATTTTTACTTTTGCTTATTGATGTCATAGATTGCATTAATTGATCTTTTAATGTTAAACCGGCCTTGTATACCTGGAATAAATCTCGCTTGGTCATGGTATATAATTTTTATACATGTTGGATTTGATTTGCTTATATTTTGTTGAAGATCATTGGATCTATGTTCATGAAAGATATTAGTCTGTAGTTTTCCTTTCTTTCTTTTTTTTTTTTTTTAGGTAAGAAAGAGATTTATTCAGATTCAGAGAAAGCACACTCCACAGACAGAGTGTGGGCTATGGCAGACTAAATCCAGTGGCCTTTTCCTTCCTTATAATATCTTTTACTGGTTTTGGTGTTAGGGTCATGGTCCCACAGAATGAATTATGAGTATTCCTTCTGCTCTATTTTTTGGAAAATCCCATGCGGGATTGTTAGTTCTTTTTTAGATGTTTGGTAGAATTCACCAGTGAAACCATCTGGTTTTAGTGATTTCTTTTTTGAGGAATGCTGATTACTGATTTAGTTTATGTAGTAGATATAGGTTTTCCAGATTACTTTTATCCTTCTGTGAAGTTTTATAGGTACTGTCATTGAAGAGGATTTTATGTAATGTGTTAAATCTGTAGACATAGAGCTTTCATAGTACTGTTTCCTTATATTGGTTATCTGGTTCAATTTTTTTGTTAGCCTTGCTAGAAGATTATCAATTTGTTGATCTTTTCAAATAATAAGGTTTTGTTTCATTGATTTTCTATATTGTTTTCCTATTTTTAATTTCATTGATTTCTACAGAAATTCATATTTATTTTCTTCTGCTTACCTTCAGCTTAATTTGCTCTTCTTTCTCCAGACCCTCAAGGTGTAATCTCAGAGCTCGAGTTTAGATTTTTTTCAAATACACTTAGTGCTATAAACTTATCCCTAATTTAAAGCTTTTGCTATATTCCACAATGTTGATTATTAGCAATTTTTTATCTTAATTCAAATATTAAAACATTTATAATGGAGCTTCTTCCCTGATCCAGGAGTATTTACATGTGTATTGTTTAATTTACAAATTAAAGTCTCTTTCTTTTCCTTCTTCTGATATTCTAGTTACTTAAATATTACACCTTCTAAAATTCTTCCACATTTCTTGGATATTTTGTTTTGCATTCTTTTTTTTTTAAGTTTTTTTTTTTTTAAAGATTTATTTATTTATTTATTTATTTATTTTGGTGGGGGTGGGGTGGGGAGGTAGGGGAGCAGGCGGGCCACTTCTATTGGTCTTTCATTTGTCCATTTTCATCCATCTTTGTTCTTTGGCCTGTGTGGGCCTCCCATCGCGGTGGCCTCTGTTGTCACAGAGCGCTGGCTCTGGCCACATGCACTCCAGAGCTCCGGCTCGGTAATTGGACACATCAATCCAGCTGCTCCGCGGCACGTGGGATCTTCCCAGGCCAGGGATCGAACCGGTGCCCCTTGCACTGCAAGGCGGTGTCCTTACTCACTGGACCACCAGGGAAGCCCATGCATTCTTTTTTTTTTTTCATTTTTATTTCAATTTAGGAGATTTCTATTGGCATATTTTCTGATTCTTTCCTCAACTATGTCTAGTCTGTTGATGAGTTCACAGAAACCCTTCTTAGTTTATGTTACAGTGTTGTGTTTTTTTTTTTTGTCTTTTGACTCTCTCTTAGAGTTACCATATCACAGTTTATATTTGCTTACCTATCTGTCCTGAATATTGTCTCCTTTTTTAATTATAGCTCTTTTTTTTTTTTTTAAGTTTTTGGGGGGGTCTCTTTTTATTGGTTTTTTATATATTTATTTTCATCTATCTTTATTCTTTGGCCTGTGTGGGCCTCTCTCACGGCAGAGCACTGGCTCCCAATTGGCCACACGGATCCAGCCGCTCCGTGGCACGTGGGATCCTCCCGGGCGAGAGATTGAACCAGTGCACCCTGCACTACAGGGCGAACTCTTTACCCACTGGACCACTATATAGCTCTTAATATATGTCATAATTATTTTAAATTCCCTGTCTGATAATTTCAACACCTTTGTCATATCTGAGTCTGTTTCTAAGGCTTTCTTTGTCTCTTCAGACTGAATTTTTTCTTGCCTTTTAGTATACCATGTAAATTTTTTTATTGAAAAGCCAGACATGTTATATTAAACAATAGGAACTGAAGTAGTTCTGCCTTTACAATGTGAGGTTTTATGTCAGTCTGGCTAGTATTGCACCTGTAGGTGTCAGGGCCTTAAGATTCATCTGCTCCTTTCTTTCCCTCTTCTGTTGTTCTTCAGCTTCCCTAGGAACTATATCTTAAATAGACTCTTGCCTTGCAGTTCTTTCAGTTATAATCTATTGTTGTTGTTGTAATGGAGACATGTTGATATAGAGGGAAGGAACAGGAGTGCCCCCTGCACTCAATACCAGAAAGGTGAGCAAACCACCTAAGATACCCCTCCAGTCTGACCTCTGGACACACCCCTACCCTCATCACATATAAGAGCAAGCTTGCCCCACCTTGGGGAGCAAGCAAGGAAAACTCTTGCTTGTTTATGCTCCTCCCTGCTATAGCAGGAGCCCCAGTAAAGTCTTGCCTGAATTTCTTGTCTGGCTTCTAGTCAATTTCTATTGACTGGGGAAGGCCAAGAACCCTGGTCGGAGTCAAAATGAAGTCAATTCCTTTAGGTAGTTTTCAGAGATCTGTGTTCTTAGGGATTGCGTCTTCCTGCTCAAAATCTCTGAGCCATGGCTCTGAGGCTGGAAGCAGGAAGAGTGATTTTTTCTAAGTAATACCCCTGCTTTAGTAGTGGGATGCTTGGCATGCAGGGGAAGTGGTCATTTGCCTCAGGTCATTTTGGTTTGCCTCTCTTGGCATGGTAACTCTGCCAAGGTGAGTAAATTAGGGTTCCAGGATTCTCAGTGAACTGTTCTTAAGGGAGGGACTCTGTCCCACACGCGGGAGCTAGATGAAAGAAGGGATTCTCCGCTTCTCAACCTTATTCTCCTGAAACTTAGCCTTAATAACAAGTAGTTTTGGATGGGATAAGAAATGCTGATTCCCATCCTTCCTAAAAAGATACCCAAAGCCCTTGCCTGGGAGATGGAGGGAGAAGGATCTCTATGTTCTTGGCTGTACCTACTTGGAATGGAGTTTCTTTAACACTGTGCTGGGATGGAGGAGGAAGGAAGTGGGTCGTGGTTCAAAAACAATAGACTCTCACCTTGCTTACCAAGTGTCAGTAAATTTTTTCGAATAAGTGATTCTTAATTTGCATATTCCCTTAGGAAAATTTCTAGATATTTTATATGGTCGTTTAAGAAATAATGGCTACAGGTTTCACTGGGAGTGGATGCATGGAGCTCTTCATGTTGCCAGTATAGGAAGTGGAATTTCCATGATGTAGTTTTTGTTACTTGGTTTTAATTTTTGTTTATCTTGGTTTCCTTGTGATTTTTTCCTATATTTTCTTATTCTCTCATTTTTGCTAGATGGATAGCATTATATTTCTTCCTTCTACCATAATCAACTGTTCTGCAAGCTCTAATTTTTTTCATTCTACAGGTTGTTACCTTCAAATTTGCTAGCAAATATATTTTAAATTTACAGTCTCCTATCAACAGAGACTATTAATCAAAATTTAGCTTCTCTCCCAAACAAGACTTTTAGTAAGCTTTTATTTATTTTCTGCCTCTACCACACTATCCAAGTGAACTTTTATTTCAAATCATTATTTTCAATATATGTCAGTGCTATTTTATATAGCATTGCATTTAAAATTGTGTTAATTTTATAGCCTTATTATATAGAGCTATTTACTGAAAACCACAAGTTTTACTTTTTGTTCACCTCTGTTTCCTGTATTTTGTTTTCTTTTTGCTTGGATTCTGTTTTCCTTTTGCCAGAGTATGTCTCAGGACAATTATTTTAGTGATATGGCATGTTTTGTTAGTTTTCTGAATCTTTGTATGGTTGAAAAGGTCTTTATTTTGCCGTCATGCCTTCTTGATAATTTTCCTGGCTATGGAATTCTAGCATCCGGCATTGCAAATGAGAGGTCTGATACAAGTCAGGTTCACATTTTTTGTAGGTAACGTCTGTTTCTCTGTAGAAAATTGTAGTGCTTCTCTTTATCTATAGAATTTGAAAAATGATCTGGGATGTGTCTAGATTTCTTGCGATAAGTCATTAATGCTGTTCTTTAAATGTTTCTGGTTTTTCTCCTGGGCACATTGTACTTCCCACACCCCTTGAAGTTACTTGTGGCTTTGTGACATTGTGTTAGCTAATAAGATTTGAGAAGACATGACATATCACTTCCATGAAAGCTTTAATAGCAGAACACAGTTTGCAACGTTTTCTTTCCTCTGCAATTGTGATTGCATTCCTCTAAAGCCTCTTTAAGTATAGTCTCGGGGTAACTACAGTGAAAAAAGCTCTCCTGCTGCCCAACATTGAATAGGCAGTATGAAAAAGAAATCTTTGGCTGTTTCAAACCACTGATATTTTTAGGTTGTTTACTATAAGAGCATAATCTAGCCTATCCAGACTGAAACAGGAGGTTATTGCCATAACAAAAAGCTATAAAATTAATGATAATAATATAATATTAATAGCATTGACTAAGTTACCAGATTATGGCTACTAAATAAACTGTTATCAAGGGTTGGAAAAATATTGATCCTTATTTTGTAGTGGTGAAATATTTATTGAAACTTTTGCCTGCATTAATTTGTAAGACAGGTAATTTACCTAATGAATGTTTACCTCTAGAAGAGATCAGAATAGAGAATGCTGGCACTTTGTGTTAGTCACTGTTGCTCACATTTGACAAATTATTTAAAAAGTTCTGAGGTCAGAAGAGAATTGGCTGGTTTGCAGTCAGTGATAAAAGGGAATTTAGAATCCAGAAATATGAGGACTTGAAAAATTGGAACAGACAATTCTTTCTTAGCCCCAATGAGTAAAAGATAAAGGAAAGAAGGGTTTTCTCTGTTGACAACAGCTCTCTTAAAACAACCTTATTATGGGACTAAATCAAGGGCACAGTCATTTGACCACTGTAAAAATCTCCGAATGAACTGTGCTGTCTCAGGACAGACAAATTAGGACTGTTGCCACAGTGAAGATTTTCTACTGGAAAGAATAGTTAAGGGAAGATAAACTTAGGGTCCAGTTCTCCTATAAAAGCATGATAAACTCAAGATACTCATAGTTAAGTTGCAAGAAACATGAGTCTGAGAAAGCAAATAAATATACTAAATATGCAAAATGTGTTTAGTAATGAATTGTGGGTATGGTTATTGACATTTGGAGCCGAGTCAAACTAAATAGATAAGAAACCTAAACAAAATTACTGTGACTATTTAAAACTTAAAATGACCTTTGGGTTCCAAATCTATATAGAGGAAGCAGGCTCTGAGTTTTTCAGCCCTTAAGAAGTAAATATGTTTTGATACTCAATCGAGATATGGTTAAAGAGAATGACAGAAAAGAATGACACTCTCTGAGGGCAAAGTCAAGGTCCACAGTGAAAAACTGACCAGGAATACCCTTTCGCAGGGAGCAGAATCAGGGCTTATCAAGAAACATTCTCACTCCCGTGGTGGGGCACTCTGTCTGTGTGTATCTAGTAGAACTGAAGCATTGCTATTAACCAGCAGTGGTGTAGTGATTCCTCATCTCTCTAGAAGGGATTATTTTTGTGGTTGTCTTTTCCTGACTGTTGAAGATATGTTTGCATGCATCTCTCAGTCCGTCAGTCATGTCCAACTCTCTGTGACCCCGTGGACTGTAGCCTGCCAGGTTCCTCTGTCCATGGCGTGCTCCAGGCAAGAAGACTGGAGTGAGTTGTCATGCCCTCCTCCAGGTCATCTTCCTGACCCAGGGATTGAACCCATGTCTCCTGCATTGGCAGGCAGGTTCTTTACCACTGAGCCACCTAGAAAACCTATATTGAATATGAAAGGGAAAATCACTTCCTCTTTTTTAGTTCGCAGTATTCTAGACTAAGAGGTGATACCTCCAAAACAGATAAAGAAACTTCCAAACACCATTCAGAGATCCTCAATTTGAGGCATGAAACAGTGATGGAATGAGACTTCTCGATTCCTCCCATGAGGAAAGGTAAATGTGTTTTGCAAGAAGAAAAACAAAGCAGACAAAATATTCAGTGACATGAAGGGAAGACTGGGGTAGTGATGAGGCTATCGACCCTGTGCTTCCATTCTGTTCTCAAGCACATTGTAGGATCGCTCTTCCCCACCCCTTGAAGTTAGATGAGGCCATTGTGATTTGCTTTATCTGAGAAATGTGAGCCGAAGTTATAGGTTTTACCCAAAGACCAGTTTAAATTGTCAATGTGCAATTTGCCACATTCATTTACCCAGTTTGGTGCTCAGGGAAGTAGGTATTGTGATGAACTTAGCCTGGGTTCCTCACAATAATAAACAGGATTCTTTTGTTGACCTACAGTGGACAGAGAGTTGAAAGGGAAATAATCCTTTGTTGAGTTAAGCCCTGTGATTTGAAATCGTTTACTCTCACAGCATAATAGAGCCTAGTCTGACTAACGCAATTTGGCTTTTTGTCTTCTCTTTAATATGGTTCAACTTTTCGTCTGTCCTTGGCTCTTTGGGTGGCTATTTGACCCGTTCAGACTCTTTGGGTAAGCATAATTCTCCTTAATCATGGTTAGAAACATGCTCAGCAATCAAGGCACCAAGGTGCCACAGTGTTTGTTTGTTTGTTTGTTTTCATCCAAAGCAATCCACAGAGGTTATGAGGAGCGTGGGATCTCCCATGTTCTATCTCTGGGGTTTCCTCCTGTGTAGCAAAGCAGCTGATAGAAAACATGACATAACCTGGATGTATAAACATCTGATCTACTTATGCCTCCTGTAGCCATGTTAATGAGAGGTAGAAAAAAGGACCAGATTTTGCAGGCTAAATATGCCTATTTATTAATATTATCCTGAATGCACACATGAGATTTCTGGAGCAGCAGAGATGAATCATTATTACCTTTCAAGAAAATAACAATTCTGTGGTTCCTCATGCCTGAATTTCTTATACTTTGAACAAGACGTGAATTGGATGTTACCCTACACAAACAGAATTTATTTGCCGAAAAGGAATGCAGAAGAAGTGATTCTGGACATTTATGTAGAAGGAGGGGGCTGTCCCTGTTGAAAGGAAGGAGAAAAATCTTTGCTCCTTCAGTAGGATCTGGTGGTCTTACTCTAACCTTTTGGAATGTAAATAAGTCTTTCTAAGGGAAAGATAAAGACCATTGTCTCCAGCTTTACAATCTAGGAATGAAATGTGTCACATACCTCTAGTCATAAATCTGTCTGGACTCCTCTTGCTCTATAGTTGTAAATTACTTTCCCAGGCTTGCTCTTTTATCTCAGATCCTAAGTTTCAGTAAGATTTGTTCAGCAAGCCCTAACTGTACAGAAACATGAGCTATTTTCTCTAGAGGCTCACACAGGCCCAGCAAATCCTTTTTATTTAACCCAAGAATATATCCATGTGGTCTTACCCTCTCTCCACTGCACAGTTCCGTCCAAACCTCTTGCCCTGGCCTTCCTTTAAGTGGAAGCTAGATAGAGCATGATTCCTCCCCCAGTTACTAGTTATTTTAGTTATACATGGCTCTTCTCACTACAATATAACTTACATGAAGGAACCTAAAATTGGGACACCTGGGGCTTCCCTGGTGGCCCAGTGCATAAAGAGTCTGCCTGGTAGTGCAGGGGGCACCTGTTCAATCCCTGGCCTGGGAAGATCCCGCGTGCAGTGGAGCAGCTGGACCAGTGTGTCCAATTGCGAGCCAGCTTTCTGGAGCGCATGTGCCCAGAGCCGGTGCTCTGCAGCCAGAGAGGCCACTGCAATTGGAGGCCCACACAGGCCAAAGAATAAAGATGGATGAAAAATAAATAAACAAATAAAAAACCAAAAAAGAGGCCAAAATTTTTTAAAAAATTGGAACACCTGGTAATCATACCTGTATAGTATCATTTTGCCTGGACTCTCAAGTTGAACTCCTATTGTGTTCTTGGCTTGTCTTGGTTACTGGAATAAGGACACATTATAGCTCGCTTCTCTTTTGATCTACCAGTATAACATATTCTGATTCTCTAACTAAGCCTTTTCTATCCCCCTTCTCAAATAGATCTACTTCCCTCAGATCGACATCAATTAGGTGGATACTTTTGAGCTTATGACTCAATATTTTCACTTTTTGCTAATGCAGAAACATTTTAGTTCACTATTATTTGTTTCACTATTATTTCATTCTCTCTTGTTACTTACTTCTGGGACTCCTATTATATAGACTATTACTCTTTTAGATCTGTCCTCCAAGTCTCCTAACTTTTCTCCAATAATCTTCCTATCATTTTCTTTGGCATCATATCTGAAGAGGATGCCATCAATTTATCTTCCAATTCACTATGACACATGTATTATCTTTCTGCTATTTAATTACTTGAGTGAGATTTTTTACAATAATGATTGTTCAAAATAACTAGTTTATCTCATTAATTCCTCTTTAGAGCTGACTACTTTTATATAGTCTATGACTACCCTCTTATCTTATAGAATAATAATGATATCTATTTTTAAGTTCTTTATGTCTTCTTTATTAACTCTTTCTTCAGGGTATGTGTGTGTGTGTGTGTGTGTGAATTTGGTGTCTTTCATTCATGTGGTTGGCTTTCCATACATATTTGGTGATCCTTGTTTATCTGTTCATATACACAAAGAGCTAACTCTATTCTCCGTCTTGTTTGTTCATTAGAATTGACTTGGGAGCTTTATAAAACCCTGACACCAATAGACCAATTAAATAAGACTATTTAGAAATGGTACTGATGCCAAATAGGGCCCCGTGGGGCTCCTGTGCGTGGAGACAGTTTCATTTCCCACTTCTTACAGACAAAATTCCAGCTCCCATGCCCTTCTTGAGTTCCAAAGGGCAGAACAGTTGCCAATCAAGGGAGGAGCAGCCACGAAACTATCTTAGGCAAGATTAAAGGGACCAGAGAGGCTCATCAATATGAGCAGACCACCTAAGACCCTGAATATACCCTAATCTTGTGAAAAACTCTGCCTCTTTGAAACTTTGAAGAAGAATAAAGAATCTGATTGTTACTGCCTTGATCCTTATCACATCCTCCTGCTTGACTGTATAACCTCTCCCTACTCACCAGGGAGTGGGGCACAGTTCTTGAGGCACTAGCATACTGTGTTCCCCCTTTACCTGGCAAAGTGATAAAGCCATTCTTTCCTTCTCCTCCATGACTCTGTCTCCATATTGCTCTTTGGCATTAGTGCACAGAGAGCCAAGATTTCGGCATCAGTACCCCAGCACTTGAATTTTTCTCTTTTTATTTGCTTTTTTCAAGGATTTGATTTATATAAAAATTTTAAGTGTACTGCTCAATAAACCTTTATCTGAGTCATATACATATATATGTATATACAACAGATTATGAGTCAGGTAAAGACATAGACCAAAGGTTGGAAAACATTTGTTGTACAGGACCAAATGTTTTTGGCTTTATGGTCCAGTTACTGTCTGTCACAACAACTGAACTCTTGTAGTACAAAAGCAGTGACTGACAATATGACTGACTCAATGGGTATGAGTTTGAGCAAGCTCCGAGAGATGGTTAAGGACAAGGAAGCCTGGCCTGCTTGCTGTCTATATGGTCATAAAGAGTCAGACACGACTGAGGGACTGAACTGAACTGAACTGACAATATGTAAATAAATGAGCATTTCTGATCCCTGATGCAGGCCATTTCTAGTACTCCAGAAGGATTTCTTTTTCCCCCCAGTTAATACTCTTCCAAAGATAACCTCTGTTCAATGTCAGTATCTAAAGCTATCCAAGTGATTACAATATACATGGACTGATCAGTATTAACAGATGTGTGTATTACCAGATCATAAGTAAAATTTCCTATTCCTTCTGCACTGACTCAGGATCCTGGGGACAGAATCCTGACTACTCTGGGCTTGGGGGCAAGCATTGCTGGGGCTCTTCATCCTTTGCACACCTTGAAGATACCTGTGCAACTCTCCCAGAGCAGACTCACACTTTAACTGAAGAGAATAACACAATAAGCTGCTTTGAGAAATTATCACTGAAACTGCTCCCTGACTCTTAATTACTTTGAAGATTCTCTCTATGGAATTTTTTCCCACTCTCACCTATAGCTGCCTCTAATTGTTAGGTCTTCCCGAGTTCAGAGGGCTCTTTCATACCTACACAGAGCTTTAGTTCACTAAGTTCTATTAAGACCCACCATTAATTTTATCCTATTTGAATTCTAGCTTCCCAAATTTGCTCCATGTTGAGGGCATTCTTCAAGGCTTTCTGGTGCCAGTATGGGATTGTTCTTATGTTTACATTTCCCTCACACCTTCAATGGAATTTTGGCAGGGAGGAGAGGCAACAGATACCAGTAAGATATCTTGAAAGTACAATTCCCTAAACATTTACTTTAGTAGTTGACTGATGAACATGTAAAGCTTGAGATGTTTTGACCATCGTTTCCTCCATACAGACCTACTTTTAAGAATTACAGCGTTCTTCAAGAAGTCTAAGGGGAATGGTTTTCATAGCCTTAGAACTCCAGATTAAAAAAAAAAAAAAAACAGGAAAGGAAGCCAAGAGGTGAAAGGACATGAATGAATCAGAGTCTGATGAGTGCATTTAAGATTCTGTCTCTCTCTCACCCTCTTTCTTTAGGAAGAAGCAGAGATAAGGCTGTTGTGCGTCATTTATTGTACATCTGGATCCAGATAAAAGAAAAAAGCAAAATCAAGCTAGTTCAAACCAAAATGACATTAATTGCACCACATAATGCCAAAGTAGGGTGGCTTTAGGGCAGGTTGATCCAGTGGCTTATAAATATCATCAGGAACTCAAGTTCTTTCCACTCTACTGTCCACAGACTTCATCTTATTGCTATTCCTCTTGGGTTATGTGACACATTATACCACCAAATGGTGTTGCTTGCTGTTTCTCTTGCCTTCAGAAGGAGGGAGAGCATTACTCATAGAAATTATATCAAAAGAGTGAACTAAAACTCTCCTGAAACCCCTTAGTCAATTTTCCATTTCTCATTACCATTTCTGAACTAGTTAAGGGCAAATGGGATATATTGTCTCAAACCAGTCAAATCTGTCTCAGATGCTAAAAAGGGTCAGGTTCACCCAATGCATAATATGATCAATGTGGAAGGAATAGGCTCATAAACAAAACCTAGAGTTCTGTTAGAAAGGAAGAAAGGAAAAATGCGTGCTGGGTATTATTGATTGAATGGACATTTTCAGGCAGTGGCAGCTGGAAACCTATGAGAAAAGGGCAATGTGATTTCCTGTTTCATTGACTGAAAGAAGGCAGGTTACTTGTGCTTATTGCTTCACTATTCTGTGCCTCTGTTTCCTCATTGGAAAGATGGGGATAAAACAATATCTGCCTCATAGAGTTATCTGAAAGTTCGTTCATTCACCAAATATTTTTGAGCATTTACTAGGCATTGGGCAATATACAAGCAGTAATTGCTATGTTGAACAATGCAGACTAAAAACCCTTACCCTGAGAAATCTTGCTGTTTAGTTAGTGTGTGGGTATGTGAGTGTGTGGAGCGAGGGAGGAAGATAAGCATGGAAAACAATTTCCTTCCCTCCTCCGCTCTGTTTCAGGGGCAGCCCATATTCAGGGCTTGGTGCAGCTTTTATAATCTACTCCCTGCCCAGCAGAAAGGGGCCTGACCCTCAGGGGAAGGCAGGGGATTGACTGGCCTGGGTGGGCCCATCTGCAGAACTGGGATGAGGGCTCGGCATGCCCACAGTAAGGCTGTTGTCGTCATTTATTGTACATCTGGATCCAGATAAAAGAAAAAGCAAAATCAAGCTAGTTCAAACCAAAATGACATTAATTGCACCACATAATGCCAAAGTAGGGTGGCTTTAGGCAGGTTGATCCAGTGGCTTATAAATATCATCAGGAACTCAAGTTCTTTCCACTCTACTGTCCACAGACTTCATCTTATTGCTATTCCTCTTGGGTTATGTGACACATTATACCACCAAATGGTGTTGCTTGCTGTTTCTCTTGCCTTCAGAAGGAGGGAGAGCATTACTCATAGAAATTATATCAAAAGAGTGAACTAAAACTCTCCTGAAACCCCTTAGTCAATTTTCCATTTCTCATTACCATTTCTGAACTAGTTAAGGGCAAATGGGATATATTGTCTCAAACCAGTCAAATCTGTCTCAGATGCTAAAAAGGGTCAGGTTCACCCAATGCATAATATGATCAATGTGGAAGGAATAGGCTCATAAACAAAACCTAGAGTTCTGTTAGAAAGGAAGAAAGGAAAAATGCGTGCTGGGTATTATTGATTGAATGGACATTTTCAGGCAGTGGCAGCTGGAAACCTATGAGAAAAGGGCAATGTGATTTCCTGTTTCATTGACTGAAAGAAGGCAGGTTACTTGTGCTTATTGCTTCACTATTCTGTGCCTCTGTTTCCTCATTGGAAAGATGGGGATAAAACAATATCTGCCTCATAGAGTTATCTGAAAGTTCGTTCATTCACCAAATATTTTTGAGCATTTACTAGGCATTGGGCAATATACAAGCAGTAATTGCTATGTTGAACAATGCAGACTAAAAACCCTTACCCTGAGAAATCTTGCTGTTTAGTTAGTGTGTGGGTATGTGAGTGTGTGGAGCGAGGGAGGAAGATAAGCATGGAAAACAATTTCCTTCCCTCCTCCCGCTCTGTTTCAGGGGCAGCCCATATTCAGGGCTTGGTGCAGCTTTTATAATCTACTCCCTGCCCAGCAGAAAGGGGCCTGACCCTCAGGGGAAGGCAGGGGATTGACTGGCCTGGGTGGGCCCATCTGCAGAACTGGGATGAGGGCTCGGCATGCCCACAGTGACCGCTCATCTGAGCCAAGGTCTCTCATTCACATGCTACCAGTAATGGAGCTGCTGTTTCCGTCTCCTCCAACCTGACTCAGGCACCTACCTCTCCAGTCCAGGGCTCCACAAGGGAAGACATCTAGGCACCACAGATTGGCCCTGGAATCCCAGTTCTGAGCCTGTGATGGTAATCATCACTGTGACCATTGTTTACCTGGCACCCTGGGATGGCCCTCCCACCTGGGCATTTCCCACCAGAAGCTAGGCAGCAGCCATGGGCTGGCCTGTTTGGGGTTTGGCCCGAGACATGCTCTGTCTACTGGTCTAGCTGCATCCAGGGGCCAGCAGCAGCAGCAGCACTTGGAAACTTGTTGGAACTACAGCATCTCAGGCTTGCACCAGACTCTATGAGTCAAAATCTGCATTTTGCCAAGATCCTCGGGAGATTTGCAGATATACTTCAGGGTAAGGTGCACTGACCTCAGACATTTGCTTTCAGTCTGTGTCGAGGCAAAGGCAGTTTAAGTGGGAAGTGAGGTTTCCACAATGATGACTGAGTGTTTGCTCTGCCCAGCCCCCCTATCCACTTTTTTTTTTATAATGCAATCTATGTATTTATTTTTGGCCATTCTAGGTTTTCACTGCTGCTGCAGGCTCTTCTCTAGTTGCAGGGAGTCGGGGATACTCTCTAGTTGAGGTGAGCAGTCTTCTTGTTGAGGTGCCTTCTCTTGTTGTGGAGACTTCTCTTGTTGTGGAACTCAGGCTCTAGGGCACACGAGCTTCAGTAGTTGTGGTTCCAAGGTTCTAGAGCACAGGCTCCATAGTTGGGGCTCATGGGCTTGGTTGCTCCACAGCAGGTGAGATCTTCCTGGATCAGTGATTGAACCCGTGTCTCCTGCATTGGCAGGCAAACTCTTTACCACTGAGCTACCAGGAAAGCCCCCCATGTCCACATTTAATATTGGATTTGTTATTTTTCACTCTGCAGTTACCATAGCAGAAAAAAGTCATATAGCCTAATATCATTTCAACCCTTTAATGGACTTATTTTGGTTTTGTGTTTTCAATCTATAGCAATAACATTTACTATTGAAAATTCTGTTGCAATTATTTATATCTATAACCCTTATACAAAATGACCTCAGAATAATAGGAAGTCAGTAAGCAGAAGGCTCTTCTACTATGAAATGCAGTCTTTACATTCCAAATTTGAAGTGCCCACATATACTGCAGCAAAGACCTAGGGTATGTTAAAAACCTGCTCAGAGCAGGAGGCCCCACCTTCTTGTGTAAAGAGATCTGTGGAGGGATACCTCCATCTTCAGAGGGTTCTCTAAGGGGTCCCCAAGGCCCTGAGCTCTAGCCAGGCCAAATGGTGTGTGCATGTAGGGAGTAGGAGTGTCAAGGGTGGTCGAGTGCCTGTCACCCTTTTTGTCCAGAGTGCAGCCACCAGAGACTTCTCATCAGCGCTCCCATGGAAGGCTTGCAGCAGAATCTCTTGGAGTAGGATTCAGAGCAGGAGTGACCAAGTCCAAGGCTACTGTGGGATGAATCCCTAGGGACTCAACCTACTTCTTTTACGATGACTGTGGGAATTTAGGAAAGCCTCTCTGTTCCCCCTTTGGGGCCTAAACATGTGTCTGCAACAAAACTCCCTTTGACTCCAGCATTTTTCTAGGACTCTGAACCCTTCAGATTATTCATTCATTCACTTGTCCACCCATGATATGCCTCTGCATCAGGCCCAGGGCTAGGAGGAGACAATGTAATAATGGCTTGAAATACGTTCCTCGCTTCGGCATTGATGTCCTTAACCTTCTCTCTGGAGATTATGTCTCCAGGCTCACAGTCTTCCTCTCTACTCTGAAATCTGGTGTTCTTTTAGATAGCTACAATATCCCTAGGGAAGATCAATCCAACCCCTTTGTCTTCCTCACCAGAAATGGCTTCCTCCTTCACTAGGCGCTGCTGTCCACTCTGTTGATTATACTTAAAATCAATTTAGTGTAATATCTTAAACTTATACAATAGACTCTAAAAGGACTTATTTTGGTTTTGTGTTTTCAATCTATAGCAATAACATTTACTATTGAAAATTCTGTTGCAATTATTTATATCTATAACCCTTATACAAAATGACCTCAGAATAATAGGAAGTCAGTAAGCAGAAGGCTCTTCTACTATGAAATGCAGTCTTTACATTCCAAATTTGAAGTGCCCACATATACTGCAGCAAAGACCTAGGGTATGTTAAAAACCTGCTCAGAGCAGGAGGCCCCACCTTCTTGTGTAAAGAGATCTGTGGAGGGATACCTCCATCTTCAGAGGGTTCTCTAAGGGGTCCCCAAGGCCCTGAGCTCTAGCCAGGCCAAATGGTGTGTGCATGTAGGGAGTAGGAGTGTCAAGGGTGGTCGAGTGCCTGTCACCCTTTTTGTCCAGAGTGCAGCCACCAGAGACTTCTCATCAGCGCTCCCATGGAAGGCTTGCAGCAGAATCTCTTGGAGTAGGATTCAGAGCAGGAGTGACCAAGTCCAAGGCTACTGTGGGATGAATCCCTAGGGACTCAACCTACTTCTTTTACGATGACTGTGGGAATTTAGGAAAGCCTCTCTGTTCCCCCTTTGGGGCCTAAACATGTGTCTGCAACAAAACTCCCTTTGACTCCAGCATTTTTCTAGGACTCTGAACCCTTCAGATTATTCATTCATTCACTTGTCCACCCATGATATGCCTCTGCATCAGGCCCAGGGCTAGGAGGAGACAATGTAATAATGGCTTGAAATACGTTCCTCGCTTCGGCATTGATGTCCTTAACCTTCTCTCTGGAGATTATGTCTCCAGGCTCACAGTCTTCCTCTCTACTCTGAAATCTGGTGTTCTTTTAGATAGCTACAATATCCCTAGGGAAGATCAATCCAACCCCTTTGTCTTCCTCACCAGAAATGGCTTCCTCCTTCACTAGGCGTCTGCTGTCCACTCTGTTGATTATACTTAAAATCAATTTAGTGTAATATCTTAAACTTAAACATTCGATTCTCTAACCACAACTGCTATTGTTGTAGCTTACTTACTCTTCTATTATGCAAATACTTGGTTTTCAAACTGTTTTAGAACTTCAGTTCCTTCTACTTGTCAACATTTCCAGCTCCTTTTCCCTGTCATTCTCATGTCCCATTTATACTAGCCATTCTTCCATTGTCCTCATCCACCTAGCCCGATGAAAACTGACCGCTAGAGAAAAATCTCACCAGTAGGTAGATTGGCTGCAATGAAAATTCATAGTTTCTAAAAATTCATCAGATAGGATCCCCTGAACTTTCCTCCACCTAATGAAAAACTTACCTGAAACTTTACTAAAGGTGATATTTGTAAGATTATCAAGGATTTCTTTGTTGCTAAATTCAAGTATAATCTATATGTGATGATTCCCAAATACACATCTCTGGTTCAGGTCTTTCTGTTAACCTCAGACCTATAACATCCAACTTCTTCCTGAATATCTCTAGTGGGATTGCCCCAAACTAAATTCGTCACAGCCCTCACTCTTAAGACCAAACCATAACCATAATTACCAAATGCTTCAGCCATCCATTTAGACATCCAAGCTAGAAACCTGACTATCAAGATATATTCCTTCCTCTTCCACACCCCATATTTAATCACTACCAAGTCCAATGAAATCTATTTCATACAATTTTATCCAAATTTATTATTAGCCGTTGTGTTAATGAAACTGGACTTCCCAATTTCGTTATCTTTGTCCGGAACATGATATACTGCTTGAATTATTTTAGTGGCCTTCTAAATGTTTTCCTTGCTACCAGTCTAATCCCTCACCATTCACTTCTACCAGCAGCAGTCAAAACAATCTTATTACATCTCACCTGACCAGGCTATTCTCCTACTTAATGTACTTCATTGGAGCCCATTGATCTTTAGATAAAGTTCAAATGTCTCACGCCGGCCTGTACAACCCTGCACAATTGACTTCTGCTTCCGTCTGTGCCCACGTCTCTGTCATGTGCCCCTGCACTGTTCCTTGCCCTCCCCGCTGCACAGTACTCTCCTTTCGAGCTGCACTTGACTGCTAACAGTTCCTCAACAGCTGCTTGCTCTCCCAAGCCTCTGGGACATTGCACCTGTTGTTTCCTGTGTGTAGAATCTACTTTCCCCTGTTACTTTCCCAGAGTCAAGAAAGAGGGATACATGAGACAAGGAGCCACAATTTGAGAAATTCAGCTTAAGTTTTATCTGAGCTTCCATCTTTACAAAAAGAAGAGAAGAGATAAATCCAGACAGCCTTGAAAGGGGAGAGGGAAAAAGGGACCAGCCTATTCTCCTTGATCCTTCTCTTTGTTGCTTTCAGCCTCCCAAGCCTTCTCCTCCACGTCAGTTTCCACCAGTTATTGGCTTCAGTGCTTTCCTGGGAACACAGCTTATGAGGCAAGACGTGGATGAAGGCTGCTGCTTACGTCAGAAGCTGTGGGAAAGAACCAGAACCAGTTCTCTCTTCCCTAAGAATCCCTTTCTCTTGTGTGCTTCACTTTCCTGGTTGAAACAATGTGACAAACTCAGGGTTCTTTGAGTACCAAGATTTCAGGGCGTCCCTGCTGAGAAACTGCTGCCTGGGCTTGTCCCTACTTTTCTCTGGGTCTCTTGTAAAGTGGGAATCTGAGGCCCCAATTGAGTCCCTAAGAAGTTAGCATCGTTTCTAGAAGCCAGAGAGCAGGGACTGCCCCAAAAGCTCACAGACAGAACCTTCAGTACAGCTGTTCATGCTCTCACGTCCCTTTGTTGCTGAGATTTCCCCCTGCCCTCCCCTCTGACTGCTTGCTGAGAACATCTCTCAGTGAGTTTCATTTAGTGGTCAGGCTTTCAAGGAGGTAGGTGGAAAGAGTGAAGAGGTCAATCATGAAAGAGATTTGGCAGCAACAGAGAAAAAGGTACCAAAGGATGCACGTTTTCTCCCTTCCGTCCCCTCTCCTTGCCTCCCTTTCAGGGCTGTCTGTCTATTACACTGTGACTTGTACTGTCTGTGTGTTTCTCTGTCCCACTCCCCGACCAGAGACAGAGAAACAGTGCCAGTTCTGTGCTTGGCTCGTGCATACACCTGGGAAGAAAAAAACATAAACGGCCCCTCCCCTCAAAGAGTTCACAGTCCTGGTGAGAGTCAGGTCACCAGCCCTGATAATACACTATAGCATCACAGTGTGGTGGGCCGGGAGCCAGGGCAGGGCTACGGGATCCCCGGGGACCAGGCCCATCCTCAGATAGTCAGACCATGGTCACCTGTACTTTCTCCCAAGCTGGCATTGCCTCCTGAGCGCGCTTCCCTCCACGGCCATAGCCACCACCATGTCTCTCACCTAGATTCCAAATGCTTTTGGCCCCTCATTCTTTTGCCCTGACACTTGTCAGAACTACAGCTTGTACAGCTTCTCCCTACCCACGCGTGTCCTTCCCTACGCACTTCTTGGAGAAAAGCCCAGAGGCAATCCAGTCCTTTCCTGTTCTGACTTAAAGGTGTTCTTTGCTCACCTCTAAACATGGCTGACAAAATCACCAGACTCAGACAGGACTTTGCTGAGGAAGCAAAGCTGAGGACCGAGCACTTGGGCCGCAGTTAGCCCATTCTTGTTGGGTGTTACTAGAGATCTCCCTGTAGGCCACTGCTGTTCAGCCTTGTCTATGTTCTTGTCTATTGTATTCCCAGCACCTAGTATAGTACTTTGTGTGCAACAAATATTTGTGGGATGGATTTCTTGCTACCCTGGCCAGATTTTTCCAATAGAATTTGAACAGGAGCCTGCCTTCTGGGAGTTTAAAATGTTTGCCCAAATTAATACACCCACACTCACATTCAACTGGGGATCCTTGATTATTTCCCAGCATCTAGAACCCTGGGAGGAAATAAAGGTGAGCAGAGATGTATTGCTTCCCTATGGCAACTATAACAAATTAGCACATACTTGGGGACTTAACACACATTTATGATCTTAGATCAAAATGCATCTTGCCAGGCTGTGCTCCTTCCGAGCCTCTAGGGGAGAGTCTGTCCTTGCCTTTTTCACCTTCTGTAGTCCTCCTGCACCCCTTGGTTCCTAGCTCCCTTCCTCCATCTCCAAAGCTTGCAATGTTGGACTGAGTCCTTCTCAGGCTGCCATATCTCTGGTTTTCTCTTTGGCCTCCCTTTTCCACGTGTGATTACCCTGGGGTCTCCCAGATAATCCAGGGCCATCGCCCTATTTGAAGTCAACTAGAGAACTTAATTCTCTTTTACCATCTAAGACAATATCTCCACAAATTCTAGTGGAAGAGGGTGTAGACGTCTGTGGGCCCGTTGTTCTGCCGCCACAGGAGGTGCTCTGAAGCCCTATGAGCCCCTGCTCCTGAAGGGCAGCCTGACTTGCCTCTTGTCCTCTGAGCGTTCCTGTGCCCAGTGCTACCCTCCCCCAATCCTTGGGCCTCATTCTTCCTCCCAGCCTCCCTCCATCCCTCCCTCCCTCCTTTTCCTCCTCTCTTTGGAGGAAGTTGTTTCCATTGTTTCCTTCTCCTTGACCTAAAAGCAGATTTAAGGTTTTCCCACAGGAAAAAGCACCAATTTATCACCTTTATCAATCCCACATCCCCTCCAGCCATAACTGTATCTTTTTCCTTTTCTTGTAAACAAAACGTCCCTCACATTTATCTTTCTTTCCTCCTCCCTTACTTATCAGTCCATTGGAATTTGTCTGCTGCTTCTATCACCCCACACAAAGTGCTCTTATAAACTTCACCAAAGACATCTTTGTCCATAAATCCAAAGGGATTTTTTGTTAGTCCTTGTCCTTTCTGAAATCAGCAGCAGCAGATGACAGCGTGGAACATTCTCACCCCTCCACCGTCCTAGAAACACGGCCACCGCTTCTTCCTGGTCTCTCTCGTGCTTGTCCAATCGCCCATCTTCAGTCTTCTGTGCTGACTCCTGCCCATGATGTGTTACTGCTCCGACTTTGAGCCCTCTCTGGTTCATATTCTCACCTCACTCTATGCCGTCCCATGGTTGGGGGTGTGGGGGAGGCATGGGGGGCTACAGGAGGGCCTGAGGTTTCAGTTACCACCTTTACTGCATTACTGCATGGACGAAGCCTTGATCCCTGATTGCTGTCTTGAGTCCAGGCCTCAACCTTGAGCTCCAGACCTTGGTGTTCTGTTGTCTCCAGGACATGCCACCAGCCGTTCCCCACAGACACCTATCTAGTCTAGGTGTTCCCCACAGACACCTATCTATCTAGTCACAGACACCTATATGTCTAGTGCTGGGCTCATCATCTCCCACTCAGGCCTGCTCATCCTGTCTTTCCTATGTCCAGAAATGTGGCCCATGTCCTCTAGTCTCTCAAGTCAGCGGCCTGCCTACATGTCATCTTTGATGCCTCCTCTTCCTGAGGCCCAATATCCAGTCAGTTTTCATGTATTAAGGATCTCAGCTTCTGAATCTCTCTCAAGTCATCCCCTCTGCCCCACTCCTAGCTCCACTATTCAAATTCCACAAGTGGTGTCTTATGAGCAGATGACTGCCCTGGAGTTGCCGTGCCTGCACTTGGCCTCCTTCCATTCTCACGGCTGTTGGAGGGTCTCGTATAACACACCACTCAGGCCTAGTAACTCCCTCGCCACTCCCGCCCACCATCACCCCTATATCCTCCTGCTTAACATTCTTTAGGGTCTTTCTGTGGCTTTGAGGATAAGGTCTAAAGGCTTTACCCTGCTCTTGCAGAGCCCTGACCTAGCCTCTGCCCCCGACTCCAGCCTCTTCTCACATCCCTCCTTCCCTATAGTCTACACTCTAGCCATAATTAACCACTTTAAGTTCCTCAAAACGTTCATACTTTCAGCCTAATCTTTAATCTTAATACATAATATTCCTTCTGCTTCCTCATTTCTCCCCTCTTCTCTCTGCCTTTCCCCTCATCCAGTCAAAGCCACCGTTTAAGTGACACTTTTCCAAGGAAGCCCTTTCTTGAGCATCTCAGGCTAGTTAAAGACTGTCTCCATGTCCCCCAGCCCCCAAATCTCAGTGTTTTAGTGGCTCTTTTCCTGTTTCTCTGCAATTACATTGTGCCTTCATCATATACATCCTGTGCCTGCCCTTACTGAGAGCCCCCGACACTTATCCTAGTGAGGCTCTAAGTAAATATCTGCCAAGTGAATGCAACCCTTTGCATTTGTTTTACCTCCTATAACAGACCTGGCTGGCATTTGCAAACAGCTAACTAATCACTATGAGAGGCCTGTGTGGAGGGCACAGCCCATGCATGAGGGATCGTATACCTCTAACTTCTAACTTAGTCCTTGGGCCTTCTCCATGACCTCAAGAACATCTGGACGCTAGGAGATACACATTCAGACACACCAATAGCCAGGCCCTGAAACACTAGCTCTTCCATATGCCGCAAGTCAAGCAGTCCAGTGCTCCCTGACTCACAGAGTTGTAGCATCAAAGCTTTTCCTAACTAAAATGCTAGATAAATGAGATGGAACTTTGTACAGTCTGTGGGGCCTTAAGTGGATCATATGACTTCCCTTGAGCTTCAGTTTCATAATCTGGAAAGTGGAGATAAAAATGATATCTACACCAAAGTGTTGCTGTCAGCTCTTGGCACAGTGACTAGTGCCTGGGAAGCCGTGCGTACTAGTCTTGTTATTATCATTTACAGCCCATTCACTTGTATCATTTAACCTCAAAATCCTCTGTAAGTCTTTCATCCTCCGCCAAGTTATGCTGGTTTAGGGTTTTGGGAAAAGTGTTCCCACCCTATTCATTTGTTTATCCCGCAGTCATTTCTTGAGCCTTTTATTCTGTTCCATGTACTAAGCTAGTGTCTGTAAAATATGGAGAAATGAACTGCTGCTGTTGCTCAGTCGCTCAGTTGTGTCTGATTCTGCGCAAACCTATGGGCTGTCGCCCACCAGGCTCCTCTATCCAGGGGACTTGCCTGGCAAGAACAGGAGTGGGTTCCATGCCCTCCTCCAGGGGATCCTCCCAACTCAGGGATTTCGCTCTGATCTGATTACAGCTCAAGGAGTTGGTCCGAAGGCTGTGCATTGTCACTCATTTGATTACAGCTCAAGGGATAAGCGTGAGCCTGTCAGTCAGAACTGACCCTGCCGGCCCCGGGCCTCTGGGGCTTCAGGAGCATTGAATTTCCCTCCCCACAATGCCTGCTGACGGTCATGCCCCAAACGCACAGGGACATTTCTTCATGTAAACAGTAAAAAACTATTTTAGACTCTCTATACACAGGCCCATTTGACTTCAAATCCAATAATTAGTTTGACTAGAATCTTGGATAATCAGGCCCAGAAGCTCCCTAAAATATCACATAGCTTAAAGTCTTCATTCTATAGGGGAATATTTGAGACCCAGAAATGAGAAGTCTTAAGTCAGTAACAGTGGGGTTTTTTTTTCTGGGTACATCAACATATAATTCACATACATCTCTATATAAGTTTAAGGTGTACAGCACAATGTTTTGACATATATATATATTGTGAAGTGTTCACAACAACAAGTTTAGTTAGCATCTGTCATCTCATAGAGCTCCAATAAAAGAGAAAGCAAAGAAAAAACTTTCCCTTCTGATGAGAGTTCAGGACCTACTCTCTTAACAGCGCTCCCGCGTGTCGTACCGCAGTGCTAATACAGTGGTCACGCTGTGCATTACATCCTGAGCAGTTACCTCATAACTGGAAGCTTGTACCATTTGACTGCTGCTGCTGCTGCGTCGCTTCAGTCCTGTCCGACTCTGTGTGACCCTATGGACTGCAGCCCGCCGGGCGCCTCTGTCCGTGGGCTTCTCCAGGCAAGAAGACTGGAGTGGGCTGCCGTGCCCTCCCCCAGGGGCTCTTCCCGCCCCAGGGATCAAACCTGCTTCTCTTGCATCTCCGGTGTTAGCAGGCAGGTTCTTTACCACTAAAGCCCCCTGCCTTCCTCCAATTCTCCCTGCCTTCACACTCCACCTCTGGTAACTAAAACTCTGATCTCTCCTTTTAGGAATTTGTTTGTTTGTTTTTCCTCACATAAGTGAGATCATACAATATTTGTCTCTCTCTGTCTGACTTATTTCACTTAGCATAGTGCCCTCAAGGTCCATCTATGTTGTTACAAATGGCAGAATTTCTTTGTGTGTGTGTGTGTGTGTGTGTTTATGTGTTAATAATATCCTATTGTGTCTATGTGCATGGCTGTGTGTGTGTATCACATCTTCTTTACTGGTTTATCTATCAGTGAACACATAGGTCGTTTCCACGTCTTGGCTATTATACATACCGCTGCTATGAATGTAGTGGTGCATGTATCTTTTTTTCATTTTAGAGGGGCTATATTCTCAGAAGTGGAATTGCTGAGTCATATAATCGTCCTATTTTTCATTTTTTGAGGATCCTCCATATTGTTTTTTTAAATTTATTTAATTGGAGGAAAACTGCTTTACAATGTCGTGTTGATTTCTGCTGTACAACACAATCGGCCATAATTACACATAACCACCTCCCTCTTGAGTCTCCACCCCTTCCTCCCGACATTCTGCCCCTCTAGGTCATTGGGGAGCACTAGGCTGGGCCCCCTGTGTCTTACAGCAGCTTCTCACCAGCTGTCTGACACGTGGCGGTGCACATATGTCGATGCTACTTTTGCCACTCGTCCCACTCTCTCCCTCCCCACTGTGTTCACGAGTCTGTTCTCTGCGTCTGCATCTCCATTCCCTCTCTGCAGATAGGTTCATCAGTACCCTCTCTCTAGATTCCATATATACGTGTTAACATGCAGTATTTGTCTTTCTCTTTCTGACATACTTCACTCTGTATAACTGGCTCTAGGTTCATCCACTTCACTATAACTGACTGAAATTCATTCTTCTTTATGGCTGAGTAGTGTTCCACTATATATATGTACATCTTTATCCATTCAGATCATCTTTATCCATTCATCTGTGGAGGGATATCCATGGTGCTTCCATGTCCTGGCTATTGTAAATATTGCTGCAGTGAACATTGGGGTACATGTGTCTTTTAGAATTATGATTTTCTCAGGGTATATGCCCAGTATTGCCAAGCATTAGGATTGCTGGGTCACATGGTAGATTTGTTCCTAGTTTTTTGAGGAATCTCCATACCATTCTCCATAGTGGCTGTATCAAGTTACATTCCCACAAATAGCATATGAGGCTTCCTTTTCTCCACATTCTTTCTAGCAGTTATTGTTTGTAGATTTTTCGATGATGGCTATTCTGGCTAGTGTGAGGTGATTGTAGTTTGGATTTACATTTCTCTAACAATGAATGATGTTGAGCATGTTTTCCTGTGTGTGTGTGTGTGTGTGTGTTTATGTGTTAATAATATCCTATTGTGTCTATGTGCATGGCTGTGTGTGTGTATCACATCTTCTTTACTGGTTTATCTATCAGTGAACACATAGGTCGTTGGCTATTATACATACGCTGCTATGAATGTAGTGGTGCATGTATCTTTTTTTCATTTTAGAGGGGCTATATTCTCAGAAGTGGAATTGCTGAGTCATATAATCGTCCTATTTTTCATTTTTTGAGGATCCTCCATATTGTTTTTTTAAATTTATTTAATTGGAGGAAAACTGCTTTACAATGTCGTGTTGATTTCTGCTGTACAACACAATCGGCCATAATTACACATAACCACCTCCCTCTTGAGTCTCCACCCCTTCCTCCCGACATTCTGCCCCTCTAGGTCATTGGGGAGCACTAGGCTGGGCCCCCTGTGTCTTACAGCAGCTTCTCACCAGCTGTCTGACACGTGGCGGTGCACATATGTCGATGCTACTTTTGCCACTCGTCCCACTCTCTCCCTCCCCACTGTGTTCACGAGTCTGTTCTCTGCGTCTGCATCTCCATTCCCTCTCTGCAGATAGGTTCATCAGTACCCTCTCTCTAGATTCCATATATACGTGTTAACATGCAGTATTTGTCTTTCTCTTTCTGACATACTTCACTCTGTATAACTGGCTCTAGGTTCATCCACTTCACTATAACTGACTGAAATTCATTCTTCTTTATGGCTGAGTAGTGTTCCACTATATATATGTACATCTTTATCCATTCAGATCATCTTTATCCATTCATCTGTGGAGGGATATCCATGGTGCTTCCATGTCCTGGCTATTGTAAATATTGCTGCAGTGAACATTGGGGTACATGTGTCTTTTAGAATTATGATTTTCTCAGGGTATATGCCCAGTATTGCCAAGCATTAGGATTGCTGGGTCACATGGTAGATTTGTTCCTAGTTTTTTGAGGAATCTCCATACCATTCTCCATAGTGGCTGTATCAAGTTACATTCCCACAAATAGCATATGAGGCTTCCCTTTTCTCCACATTCTTTCTAGCAGTTATTGTTTGTAGATTTTTCGATGATGGCTATTCTGGCTGGTGTGAGGTGATTGTAGTTTGGATTTCCATTTCTCTAACAATGAATGATGTTGAGCATCTTTTCCTGTGTTTATTAGCCGTCTGTATGTCTTCTTTGGAAAAATATCTCTAGGTTTTCTGTCCAGTTCTTGATTGGGCTGTTTGTTTTTCTGATACTGAGCTGTATGCGCCGCTTATATATTTTTGAGACCAATCCCTCCATATTGTTTTATAGTGTCTGTAGTAGTTCACAGTCCCACCAGAAGTGCGATGGGTTACCTTCTCTCCATATCCTCACCAGCATTTGTTAGCCCTTGAAGTTTCAATGATGGTCATTCCAACAATTTCACTGGGGTTTTGATGTGCTTTTTCTTAGTAACGTGTGATATTAAATATCTTTTCATGTACCTGTTGACTATTCATATACCTTCTTTGAAAAAATGAACCACTTAGGTCTTTTGGCCAGTTTTTAACTGGATTATTGGTGTTTTGCTATGTTGTATAATTCTTTATATATTTTCAATATTAATCACTTATCAGATATGTGGTTTGAAATTTTTTTCCCATTTTGTCCCACTCCAGTATTCTTGCCTGGAGAATCCCATGGACAGAGGAGCCTGGTGGGCTACAGTTCCTGGGGTTGCAGAGTCAGACATGACTGAGTGACTAAGCACACACAGGTTGTCTTTTTACTTTGTTGATTGTTTCTTTTTATGTACAGAGCTTTTTAGTGTGTTGTTTATATTTGGTGTAGTATCCAAAAAAAATCTCTGCCAAGGCCTGTGTTGAGGAACTTTATTTCTGTTTTCTCCTAGGCATTCATGGTTTCAGGTCTTACATTAAAGTCTTTAACCCATTTTGTGTTAACTTTTGTGAGTAGTATGAGAAAGAGGTCTAGTTTCACTCTTTTATATGTGAATATCTAATTTTCCCGTCACTCTTTATGAAGAGACTGTATATTCTCCATTGAGCATTCTTGACTCCTTTCTTAAATACTAGTTGACTGTGTATGCCTGGGTTTATTTTGGGTTCTCAATTTAGTTCTAATGATCTATGTGTTGTTTTTTATGCTGCTACTCAGTAGTTAGTACGGCGGTGAATTAGCTTCCCTGACCTGGCATGTCAGGAGGATAGGACCCAATGTCTGTTTGTCAGTTAGGGGGCCCAACTCAGAAAAGAATGGGAACTGAATACCCTCATCAGGCAATGTTTTATGCTGCTACTCAGTAGTTAGTACGGCGGTGAATTAGCTTCCCTGACCTGGCATGTCAGGAGGATAGGACCCAATGTCTGTTTGTCAGTTAGGGGGCCCAACTCAGAAAAGAATGGGAACTGAATACCCTCATCAGGCAATGCCATTGATTTTTGTCTGCAGATAGGGAGTCATAGACAGTTCAGCTATCAGTTCAAGTGCTGCTATACGCAGGGTTGCTAGGTGGACCATGCATCAGAGCTCTTTATGTGCTCTGATTAGTTTCCCTGATCAGGCAGCTAAAGGCAATAAGTGGGACTACAAATTAGTTTCCCTTCATGGGTACAGTGAGAGAAAAGCATTGCCAAGGCTACTAAGGCTCTCTGTGGTTTTGACTCCAGCAGACTCACGCCACAAGTTCCTTACCTGAATGGGTCCACTGGCCTTGTGTATGTGTGTGTGCACATGTATGCATGCACTTGTGTGTGCACTGAGTCATTGTTTTCTATTTATCTATTTCAAAATGTATTTATTTTTGATTGGAGGATAATTGCTTTACAATATTCTGTTGGTTTATGACATACATTAACATGAATTGACATAGGTATATACTTATCCCGTCCCCTTGAACCTCTCTCTCACCTCCCACCCCATCCCACCCCTCTAGGTTGTCACAGAACAGGCCCACTGGCTTTGCTCTGAGGTCAGTGAGTTCTGCCTACCCTCCTCTCAACTAGAGCATTGCTGTGTTACACAGCCTACAGGTATTCTCCTCATCCTTTCCTGTCAGATGGGGATGGGGGCCATGCTTCACAGTGGGAATGGCTACCGAGTGTGGGCAAACCCAGCTCTAGGGATGACCAAACTCCTCAGCTGAGGATCCAAATCTATAAAAGCTGCATCCCACTGAGTTCCCTGTTTAGGCTGTACTAATGACTTGGTTCTGTAGGTGAACAAAGCCACTGCTTGGGATTACTTACTTAGTCTCTGCAGGTAGGAATGTGGTTTGCCAAGATCTGTGTACTGGTTGTTGTAAGTCCCTCCCCCCTTCTCTGTCACAATCATATTTCAAGTGGTTGAGCCCCACACATTCCACTGCAAGCCCTATGAGGAGAAACTAGAGTATAGGGCTCCCACAAAGCAACCCACTGTACTGGGGCATGCTGAATGTCACTCTGGGCTCTCTCTTCTCACTAAACAAACTATAGGCTCACGGGAGATCTCTCTGCACGGTGTTGCACTGGCATAGGGGAGGGGGATGCAGTCAGCATGGAGTCATTCCTTTTACCTTTCAAAGGCAGTCTGTCCTGATCTCTGTGATACAGGGGTTGGAGTCACCCTCACTGCTGTGTTGTAGGGTTCTCTCAGTGGTGTCATCTCCATAGTTTTTAGTTGCTCTTCTTGTGACATGGGGAGAAGACAGGAATGACTTTTATGTCACCATCTTGGTGACTTCACTCTCAGCAAGTGTTTAGATTTGGTTTATTCCCTACAGGAGTAGCAATAAAGGATTCCAATGATCTTCCGGGGCAGTAGCTCATTTAATCCAGTGTTCCTTGGAAAAGTTTTCTTATTATATCTATGTTACAAAGACATTAAGTGACTTGCCCAAAGTCAGACAGCTGAAACAGTGGTATTAGCCAGATTAGAATTCTGTGTTCTTGCCTCTGAGTTGCTATGTCTATTCATCATTCACATTTGCTCTCACCACCAGCAGCTTTCCCTACAGACATGTTGGTGTCTCATTCTTCTCATGCATTTGGATAGAGACCAGTCCCAATCAAAGCTACTTACATGGTCGCATAGTAATACTTATAAGGAGAGATGGTCATCTGCCCAAGGTTCAGGCCATGTTGCCTCTGTCATCATAGCTCCTTCAATGGGACTATAGCATGGACAAGACCAGAAGTCAAAGTGCCTATAACAGATGCTCAGCTAAAGTACTGCCAACTGGAGCACCACCCTGAGCACCATTTCCTATTGACTTGAACCCTGAGAGGGCCTGCTGGTGCCACAGAAACCTAGAAAAGTTGGCTGTAGACCATCATAGGAGACTGGATCAGCATGGATGTGGCTTGAGAATGTTAGACAGTCTCTGCAGGTAGGAATGTGGTTTGCCAAGATCTGTGTACTGGTTGTTGTAAGTCCCTCCCCCCTTCTCTGTCACAATCATATTTCAAGTGGTTGAGCCCCACACATTCCACTGCAAGCCCTATGAGGAGAAACTAGAGTATAGGGCTCCCACAAAGCAACCCACTGTACTGGGGCATGCTGAATGTCACCCTGGGCTCTCTCTTCTCACTAAACAAACTATAGGCTCACGGGAGATCTCTCTGCACGGTGTTGCACTGGCATAGGGGAGGGGGATGCAGTCAGCATGGAGTCATTCCTTTTACCTTTCAAAGGCAGTCTGTCCTGATCTCTGTGATACAGGGGTTGGAGTCACCCTCACTGCTGTGTTGTAGGGTTCTCTCAGTGGTGTCATCTCCATAGTTTTTAGTTGCTCTTCTTGTGACATGGGGAGAAGACAGGAATGACTTTTATGTCACCATCTTGGTGACTTCACTCTCAGCAAGTGTTTAGATTTGGTTTATTCCCTACAGGAGTAGCAATAAAGGATTCCAATGATCTTCCGGGGCAGTAGCTCATTTAATCCAGTGTTCCTTGGAAAAGTTTTCTTATTATATCTATGTTACAAAGACATTAAGTGACTTGCCCAAAGTCAGACAGCTGAAACAGTGGTATTAGCCAGATTAGAATTCTGTGTTCTTGCCTCTGAGTTGCTATGTCTATTCATCATTCACATTTGCTCTCACCACCAGCAGCTTTCCCTACAGACATGTTGGTGTCTCATTCTTCTCATGCATTTGGATAGAGACCAGTCCCAATCAAAGCTACTTACATGGTCGCATAGTAATACTTATAAGGAGAGATGGTCATCTGCCCAAGGTTCAGGCCATGTTGCCTCTGTCATCATAGCTCCTTCAATGGGACTATAGCATGGACAAGACCAGAAGTCAAAGTGCCTATAACAGATGCTCAGCTAAAGTACTGCCAACTGGAGCACCACCCTGAGCACCATTTCCTATTGACTTGAACCCTGAGAGGGCCTGCTGGTGCCACAGAAACCTAGAAAAGTTGGCTGTAGACCATCATAGGAGACTGGATCAGCATGGATGTGGCTTGAGAATGTTAGACAGTTTCAAGGTCAGTAGCATCTGCTCCTCCCATTAGTAGGGAGAAGGTGATGAGACCTTGGATTTCTCTGGCTGATACTATTTCTACTAGTTGATCACTAGCTCCCTGTCAATATACATTCATTAAACTTTGCTTGTCCTCCTCCCATTAAGATGCAGGGAAGAGACAGGTATTATTCCAGGCTAGATATGTATTTCAGGAAGGGGACCCAGCTTAAAATGTGTAAAGATCATAGAGGTCCTACCCATCATGACACCTGCAGGCATTAAAGCTCCATCTGCTAGAATACAGAGTCCTAACCCCCATGAAGTCTGCACCATGGTTGTCCGGAGACTATGATAAAGCTGAGAAGCCTACAACAGGACCTATCAGTATTAATATTATCCTTCATTGACTTATGTTAATTTCATGTAACCCTTCAATGATCTGAGAAACAGTCTGTAGCTAAAGGAGTCATCAAACCTAGGAGCCAAGAAGTGGTTATTCCCAAAGCAGCTCACATGTGCTATTATCTTTCTTTGTCTATAGAAGCCAACTTTCTGGGATCATAAATCAGCAAAATGGTGGCATGCAACCAGGTTCTCAGGTAGATGATAGGTTATGGTCCCTCACAGCCACCTTTTAAGTCCAGAAACACCATACTCACCATCTGTCCTAATGGGTAGAGTGCCTGGATGTATGCCTGCATGCTGAGTTGCTTCAGTCATGTCTGAGTCTGTGTGACCCTTTGGACTGTAGCCTGCTAGGCTTCTCTGTCCATGGGATTATCCAGTCAAAGATACTGGATTGCTGTGCTTTCCTCCAGGGGATCTTCCTGACTCAGGGATTGAATCGACATCTCTTACATCTTTTGCATTGGCAGGTAGGTTCTTTATCACTAGCACCACCTAACCAGGAAAGGAGAATGCCTGGAAAGTTAGGACACATAAATTCTGGCTATGCACCCCATTATGGTCTCTGTCACTTCTAGGTCTTTGTACATTCAGGTTCAAGTCATTTCTCCTTTTTGCCTGACAAATTCTGAATTATTCTTTAAAGTCCAGCTCAGAAATTATTTGATTCACAAGTATTTTCTGGTCTTGCCCTACACTGTATGTAAATGGGTAGCTCTTTCTCACAGAGCTTAGGGTAGTGGGAGATTGCAATGAAATGTAGTGAATATGGAGATAGAGCAACAGAGTAGAGTGGAAGCAAGACAGCTTTTTTTTTTATCGTGGAGAACAAGGCATGAGAGACATGACCTTTCCAATGAGAAATGAAGGATAAGTGGCAGTCAGCCAGGTCAAGGCGGGGAGGGAAGAATCATCCTAGACTAAGGAAATACCCTGCATGAAGGCCCTGAGATTAGTACGTGCTGTGCAGTTAATGTAGCTGATGCACTGTGAGTAAGGTAGGCATTATGGTAACAGGAGGCTGAGCAGAACTTTTAAGGCCTGGGTTAGAGTTTGGATTTTATTTTAGGTACAACAGGGTGCCATTGAAATGTATTAAACAAGCATGTGATGTGACCTGGCTTACAGTTTAAAATACTAGCTATTGAGTTATCTAGATGAAAGATCATGATAGAAGGTTAAACTGGAGTTCTAGTAGTGGAAGTGAAGAGGAGGGGGTACAATATGGGATTTAAAGCAGAGGCCAAGTACACAAGATTGTCCGATGTGCTGGATACAGCGGTGAGACAGAGCTATGAGTAATTCTTGCTAAGTTTTTGACTTGAGCATCTGGTTGAATGATGTTTCTATTTATTGATATAGGAATGTCCAAGGGAAAAATTGTGTGAGCTGAGAAGCTGAGTACTGCTTTGAACAGGTTAAATTTGATGTAAAAAAAAATAGGCTAGTTATTTTTTCTTTTTTTGGCCACTTCTATTGGTATTTGATTTATTTCCATATTTGTTCTTTGGCCCGTGTGGGCCTGCCACTGCAGTGGCCTCTCTTGCTGCAGAGCACCGGCTCTGGGTACATGCGCTCCAGAGCGCTGGCTTGGTAGTTGAACACATCCATCCAGCCACTCTGCAGCACGTGGGATCTTCCCAGGCCAGGGATCGAACCACTTCTAGGTCTTTGTACATTCAGGTTCAAGTCATTTCTCCTTTTTGCCTGACAAATTCTGAATTATTCTTTAAAGTCCAGCTCAGAAATTATTTGATTCACAAGTATTTTCTGGTCTTGCCCTACACTGTATGTAAATGGGTAGCTCTTTCTCACAGAGCTTAGGGTAGTGGGAGATTGCAATGAAATGTAGTGAATATGGAGATAGAGCAACAGAGTAGAGTGGAAGCAAGACAGCTTTTTTTTTTATCGTGGAGAACAAGGCATGAGAGACATGACCTTTCCAATGAGAAATGAAGGATAAGTGGCAGTCAGCCAGGTCAAGGCGGGGAGGGAAGAATCATCCTAGACTAAGGAAATACCCTGCATGAAGGCCCTGAGATTAGTACGTGCTGTGCAGTTAATGTAGCTGATGCACTGTGAGTAAGGTAGGCATTATGGTAACAGGAGGCTGAGCAGAACTTTTAAGGCCTGGGTTAGAGTTTGGATTTTATTTTAGGTACAACAGGGTGCCATTGAAATGTATTAAACAAGCATGTGATGTGACCTGGCTTACAGTTTAAAATCCTAGCTATTGAGTTATCTAGATGAAAGATCATGATAGAAGGTTAAACTGGAGTTCTAGTAGTGGAAGTGAAGAGGAGGGGGTACAATATGGGATTTAAAGCAGAGGCCAAGTACACAAGATTGTCCGATGTGCTGGATACAGCGGTGAGACAGAGCTATGAGTAATTCTTGCTAAGTTTTTGACTTGAGCATCTGGTTGAATGATGTTTCTATTTATTGATATAGGAATGTCCAAGGGAAAAATTGTGTGAGCTGAGAAGCTGAGTACTGCTTTGAACAGGTTAAATTTGATGTAAAAAAAAATAGGCTAGTTATTTTTTCTTTTTTTGGCCACTTCTATTGGTATTTGATTTATTTCCATATTTGTTCTTTGGCCCGTGTGGGCCTGCCACTGCAGTGGCCTCTCTTGCTGCAGAGCACCGGCTCTGGGTACATGCGCTCCAGAGCGCTGGCTTGGTAGTTGAACACATCCATCCAGCCACTCTGCAGCACGTGGGATCTTCCCAGGCCAGGGATCGAACCAGTGCCCCTTGCACTGAAAGGCAGTGTCTTTACCCACTAGACCACCAGGGAAGCCCTAGGTTAGTTACTGACTTGGCAGTCACCAGTATAAAGCACATATGGTTTTCAAGCATGTCTGTGAATTGTTTGATACTCCTCCCATTAAGAGATGAGGTCTGTACCCAACCTCTTGAATCAGGCCTGGCCTTAGTGACTCTGTTGTAACCAACAGAATGCAGCTACTCCTTATGTTAGGACAGTAGAAGCCATGAGGCCTCCTACAATTGTTCTCTTAGAAGACTTGTTCTCCAGAGGCCCTTTCTGGAGACGCTCCCTTTCAGGACCTAGCTGCCATGCTGTCAGAAACCATAAGGAAAGGCCATGGATAGATGTTCTAATCAGCAGACCTAGTTGAACCATCCTTCGACCATCACAGCCCAGCTGCTAGACTTGTGTGTGAAGGACTTCAACCCCCAGACAGGCATACAGAATGCCTTCCTCTTCTCAATTTAGGACCTAACATTTTCCTTCTTGAATTGGTCAAGAGCTGGGTAACTAATATGCTTTGATCTCACCACAGAATTCCCTGCCACATGGAGCTTGAAAGTAGATCCTCCATCTTCAAGTATTCCAGTCAACTGACCACCCCCCACTCATTTGATTATTTCTATCTGAGATGGCAAGCATCATGGACTGGAGACAAACCTTGTGGTATTTGCCCTTTAAACATTCCTGGCCCATAGGAATAATAAATGGTTGTTGTTTGTTCTATTAAATTTGGGGCCAGCTTCTTACACAATAAAAGATCCTTGAAATGTGTGGTAACTGACGCTATCAGGACAGATGAGATCATTCAAGGAGAGTGTGTAGAGTGAGAAGAGAAGATAGAAAACACTGTAGGAAGGGATGGGAGAAGCTGAACAGGATAAACAGGAGAAACAGAAAGGGAGCAGGGAGGAAAAGCAAGGCTCTTAGGAGACTGTGGTGTCACAGAAACCAAAGAATCAAGTCATTCTCAACAGTGTCAGGTGCTGCTGACAGGTCAAGTCAGATAACTAAAAAATGCCTCTAGGTTTTAGTAAGCAGGGCAGTGGTGACTCAACAAGAGCAGCTTCGCTGAAAGCAGATAACTTAGAATTCCTTTAGAAGAGAGGAGCTGATGTGAAGAATAAAGACAGGACTGGCCTCAGACAGAAGGAAGGCCACCTTTTGCCTGTCACAGAGGGAAGGAAGAGATGGCATGTGCAGATTGTACGAGTGCTGTTGAAGTTTAGGGAATTCCCTCCTGAGAGTTTCTGTTCTCCACTAAGTTGAACTTTTGCAGGGAAAAACAAAGAGGGGTGTCTTATGTTCCTAATTTGTACTCTTGGCTTACCTATGGAATATACTTTAGTGTGAGGAACTAAATGGTCATTACGTGTACACCTCAGATTTAAAAGTCCATAGGAACAGATGATAATTTAGTAGGAAATAAAGCTACTTTAAGTTACTTAAAACAGCACATATTCTGTGAGAAAAGGGGATCCTGCAGGGGTGCTGTGTGACGGTCTGGAGGGGTGGGATGGGGTGGGATATACATATGACTAATCTGGGAGCATACATATATATAAACAACAAAACTCTGTAAAAGTTAAAAGTAAAATAAAAGTTTTAAAAAAAACAGCACATATTTATGAGCACTTGGATTCTCTTAGAGCTGCTTTAGACGATTGTGTATTACATTTGTTTGTTTCTATCAGTCTCCACTGATCATGGTTTAGCTAGCCTCCTTTCCAACACCACACCACCCTGAAAAAAATCCCCCCAATGTACTTCTCATCTAGGTTAGCATTTATTTATTCATAAACAATGTTTTAGTTGCTCAGTTGCACCCAACTCTTGCAACCCCATGAACTGCAGCTTGCCAGGCTCCTCTGAGGATTGAGGGCAGAAGAATAAGGGGACAACAGAGGATGAGATGGCTGGATGGCATCACCAACTCAATGGACATGAGTTTGTGCAAGCTCCAGGAGATACTTAAGGACAGGGAAGCCTGGTATGATTCAGTCCATGGTTTTGCAAAGAGTAGGATATGACTCAGTAACTGAACAACAATTTGTAAATATGTATCAAGTGCCTACACTGTGTTAGACATTCTTCCAGTATCTTCTAGAACTGCTAGGGGTACATCTCTGAAGTCTTAAATACCATAAGATTCTTAGGCTTGCAATATTGGTTTCTCAAGGAAACAACACTTAAATATGGGTAGCAGGCAGCTTTGCTAGGGAGCCTGTCTCTCATGGTTGCTTTGTGTGATTGAATTGGTCAGGGATTATGAAATTTCTGTAGCATCAGGGAATTCATCAGATGACCACATGGCTAGAATATGCACCAAGGGTCAAATTATTTAAGTTCCTGATCTTATTTCACCCCAGAAAAGCTTTTATATAATTCAAAATGCTCTCCAAAGGAGATCTTCCCCATCTCTTAGAAGTCCAGTGATTTCCTCATCTCATAAGATTATTTCCCAGATTTTTCTTAACTCTGTAACAAATGAGGGTCATCATCCATTTTCCAACACATGGACTAACCAATTATACACTTATTTTCCTTCTGTCTATTAACTATTACCTAAGGAAAATAATAATCAATGGAAAAGAAAAAAAGCCTTTTGAATTACAAAGAAAAGATCTTTATTTCCTTGGAGTGGGTTAATTTAGTGGAGGAAGTAATACCAGTGTTTCCTTCTCTGTCATATTGGTAATGAGACCCTTGAGTCAATCAAAGCTATCTTTTCCATGAGTTCCATTTTGGATCACTGTACCAGATCTCTTGTTCTTAGGATACCCTTTTTTCCAGCATATTCCAATGGTGTTAAGAAGTGAGGATGGCACAAGAATAGGAGTGAAAGCCCCAAACAGAGTACTGCTTGTGTTACTCAAAGAGTGTCCAAAAAAAGTTCTTTAGCCTAAGTACAATTCAGAAAGAGTTTAATAAACAGCCACTAAACATTGCACCAAAGCTTTTGGAAACACAATTTTTACAGAGAGGCAAAGATCAGGCTTCCATTCTAAATTCCTTAAGACAGTCATGAACAAGACAACCATTAACAGCCCCACCCCCCACCCCCCACCCCCACATGGCCACGACACTACACTCTTCTAGTCATGAATTTACCTACAGACACAGTCTTATGAATAATGGGCCTGGCATGCATTATCCCAGCAATGGCAAGGAAGCAGGGGATGGGGGAAGGATGGGTGGAAAGGCAACCAGCAGCTAATGATAGACCCCTTAGAAGCACTGGTCAGGGGGTGGGCAGGGAGAATCTCCTTTTGGCGCCCTCTGTGGCGTGACATAGGGCCTCCAAGGATACTTTGGACTAGTGACTGGAGCTGCCATGTTTATCTCGTTCTCTTGAACCATGACTACGAGAAGTGGTTTCCTTGGGTGACGCATTGTAGCCTTCGAAAAATCTTTTTGGTGTCCAACCAAACTGCATTCAGAACCCAGCATGCCTGCTGAGATTGTACTGATTCTGAAGTCAAAATGGACCTGGACTCTCAGTCCTGTCTTCATGATAGCCGTCTAGGTCAGACACTTGTAAGGAGCCTCGGCGAGTCACTCAAACATATGAAACTGATGTTTCTGTATATCTACTTTATAAAAATTTTACAATTATAACTGTGCCTTTTACTCACACTAAGAACAAATGAGATCAAATCCATTAAGTAATATATTATCAAACTGGCAATAAGGTTAATGATATAGCTGACTCAAAAGTAAACTGGACTCCAATTCATCCCTCTTAAAATTGACATCAACAGAGGGCCAGAGGTCCCTGACACAACAAGAACAAAGTTCCTGGGCTAGGTTCTGGAGTGTGGAGGGTATGGGAACAAGAATTTGAATTTTGCCTGCCAGTAGCCCTCTTTTTCAAGCCAGACTTCAAGCCTCAACCACCACCCAGCCCAAGTCTCTTACTCCAAACACTATTTGACTAGTTGCCTTAGCAAGGAGGTGACTTTCATAGCTTTCTAATCTTTCTTAAAATGTAGGCATTTGATCTAGATTTTGTCCTGTATGTCTCTTTTAACTATAAACTTTAAAAAACAGTAAGCGTCAATTGTCCACCCTAACCTCCAAGCCAATAAAGGGGTTGTGGGCCATCTTCAGAGGTTAGCAGTGACTTCTGCCTTTGTTACCAGTACTTATGCCTAGGTGGCCCTGCTTTGAGCATGGGAAGTGGCAGGTAGGACCATAGTGTCAGGCTGACTCTTTCGTGAGTCAGAATCATCTGATCTGGCCCAGTCAACAATCCACCTTAGTCCGGACCTTTCACACGGCCCAGGCTCTCGGTGCGGGCTGCGGAGTCTCCTGTGCTTTCTGTAGTGGGCCGAGTACAGTAAAATACATGTGATGCCCTCAGCTGAGGGAGACTGGTGGATTAAGATGAACAGCTGGACAAATGGCAGTGTTTGTCTCCAATGAGGACAGACTCAGCAATGTTAGAGGGCAGGTAATTTTTTGTTATTGTTTCTTCATTGAGATTCATTAACATTAACCGAGAGGCATAGCTTGGTAAGAGGGTTAAAAAAGAATCCTGAAACACATGAAGGGGAGCCCTGGGGCTTGTGTGTCTGGATGCTCCCTAGGGTATATAATGCTCTGGTTGTGGTGCCGCCACTATCTACTGTTTGCGGATCATGCCCTTGATAGCCGACTCCCGGTTGACATATGTAGCCCAATAGACCAGATTGAAAATGGCAAAGAGCACGGGAAAGATGATGCGAGAAATCTTGTCAACCTTGCTGACACTGTTGTAGGTCTTGGTCTCAGTCGGGATATCCTGCACGTAGGTGGTCTTGGGCGAAGCAATGATTGTTGGGGTGGAGGAGGTGCTTGGAGCAGCGCCCTTAGAGATGGCAGAGAACTCAGTGTCCTTGGCCAGGTTGATGGGATAGGTGGTCCCCACGATGTTGAAGGTGGTGCTGGTTTTCTTGGTTGGGACTGCTGGTGCTTTCTTCTAGGGGCCAGAAAAAGTAGGAGAGAAGCAAGGGTGGGGTGGGGGGACAAAACAAAAGCTAATTAATTCATTACACAGAATACCTTCAGAGTCTGCAGGGAGGAGGAGACATGAGGCAAGTTAGGAAAGAGAGGCCATGAAGCCAGAAGCACTGAGTAGCCAGCTTTGTACAAAGGGATAATTGAAGATGACTTTGAAAACAAAATCTACAGCATCTTGGTTTACTAGCTATGTAGCTTTGGCCAAGTGACTTCTCCTCTTCTTTAGTTTCTTCATCTGTAAAATGAGGAGCAAAATATTTGGCAGGGTTGTTGAAAGGATCAGGTGAAAGAATGGTGGTAGAAACAAATGGAAAACTCTGAAATCTTGGTCACGTGTAGGATCCTATGTAATCGTGAGATTTGATCCTCACAGTAACTGTATGACGTTAAGTATGTGAGATTACTCCCATTTGACAGATGAGAAAACTCAGCTTCAGACTGAGGGGCAAAGCCCACACTAGCCATCAGAGCTCTCGACTTTTATCCAGGGCTGCACTGTACTGCTCTATAGGTATGAGACACTGTTTGGTTACCCGAAACATAACTCCAAAAGGCTTCAACCATCAAGTGGCACATCTCCTGTGAGGAAGAGAGCTTGGTCAGTCTGAAGGTCATTTCGTCTTAAAGACATATACATTCTATGGCATGTTTACATGCATCATTATAACTGTATCTCACCCTTCATGCAGGCAGGCGCTACAGTCTTGCTAGGGACCCAGGCAAACACTTCCATTTGAGCACAGGAAGGGATCCTGGGGGCTTGCTATGACTCAGATCTTTATTTTTTGAGATTATAAAAAAAAGTCAGTGATAAAAAAGCATACACACATGTGCCCATTTGTTCTCATATATATGACTTGTATATACATGGATGTTCCATGTAGAAAAGAGGAAAGGAGACAAAGCTCAGGCCTGGGTTAGAAGAGAGAGGCTGAAGAATAGGGGAGGCCAAAGGCAGTGGTAGAGGGCACAGTCTGAGTGCTGAGCCTCGTAGTGTTTGTGGCCTCACTTCCCACTCTGGCCTTTTCTTCCTTTCATCCCTCCCTGTTTCTAGGGAAAAGTGGGAACAAAGGAGCTTTGAAAATGCCCAGGAGTATTTGATGGAAAGTGACAACTAATGTGTTGCCATGATTTCACACACCTCACCTTGTTCCCTTTCTCAATGTGGCTTTGCTTCCCAGCATCTGTTTCACTTCTTCCCACTTGTTTCCTTCTGAATTTCTCTACTCCCACTCTGTTGCTGACCCCCTGTCTCCTAATCTATTTCTTCTTTACTTAAGACTTTCCACATTTCTTGACCTATTTTTATTTAGACTATGCTGCCATTTATTTTACTGGTCCTAATAATAACTTTTGCCAAATATCTACTGGGTCAAGAATTGTGCTAGGTGTTTACAGATAGGTGGGAAGGTTAAAAGTTTAGTCCGTTTCAGTCTCTGTTTTGTAGGAGCTTGCAGTTCAGTGGGGGAGAAAGCCCTATGAACACATCATTGCATTGCCATACAATGTGATCAGAGTTCTAAGAGATACAAAGTGTGATGGAATTTGGCAGAGGGAGGGGCAAAGTACCTACAGGGGCTGGGAAAAGTGGCTCAGAGAAGGCAATGAGCTGAGCTGGGTTGCAAAAGGTGAGCAGGAGCTCATCAGATGAAGATGTAACCAATGCACAGGTTAAGGGCACTGCTAATTTGAGGAACGATGAGGACAAGGAGTTTGCTGTAGCTGGATGACCGTGTGCATGATAAAGGCCTGCCTGGGCTGGCTTCAGGGTTTTCATCAGGAAGGGAAAGGAGGACAAAGAATTGGGTGCTGGTTTAAGTAAGTCTTATAGGACATTTAAGAAACAGTACTGCTCTTTCCCTTTGAGGATTGTAGTCACATTGCCACAAGTGCAAGGGGGACAGAACTCTTAAGACTTCTAAGAACCTTGTAAATGCTTTAAATACTACATGAGACTCACTTATAATTAGCAAATTCATTGTGTCAATAGAGGCCTGCTGCTAAACGCCTCTGCTAGTAAATCAAGGAGCACTTCACTTGTTTGCCTGCTTACTTATTCATCTGCTTACTAATCTCTTTTTTTCATGGTTAGACAAAAAAAAGAAAAGAAAGAAAAGAAAAAAAGACCCACTACTCTGACTTTGCTAGAAGCTTTCACACATATATTGTTTCCTTTAGTCATCTTATAAGCTGGTTATGACCAAGTCTCTGAAATAATCATTCTGAACAGTAAACACTTTCTTTACCTCTACAGGCACTTTGTGTTCTGTACGTGGAGAAGCAGCAGCTGACTTCATCACATATGTTTTAAGTAATAAAAGAAAATTACCTTTTAATCTCCCTTGCCCTTTCCATCATGGACCTTTTTAATCAGCCACTATAATTTTTACCTAAATTGTCAAAGGAGGGAAATCAAAGCAAAAGTTATAGTGGGGAGAAGACAGAAACAGGAAGCAGAGTTAATGGTTAATAATTCACATTTCTGCATCTAGTTTTCTAATAATTTTCTATGCACTGGAAATTGACAGATACAAACTAGAGTAATTTAATTCTGCCCAAGCTGCCACCTGTTCCTACCTCCCTGGCCAATGCTGGGCTTTTAGCTGCATGACAGATGTTTACCAGATGGAACCTGACCCCCAAGTGAAGACTCTTCATGTGATCTCACTTTATTCCTGCTGAGTCTTAACCTCTCCTATACAGATAGCATATCTCTATAATTCATCCAGGAGTAATTCCCATATGACAAAACTGAAACTCACTCTTCCAAATTCTTCCGAGCATTTTGACGTCGGGGCAAGGACACTTCTCCTTCTAGAAAGCCATCTCATGTGGATTGGGGATGAGCGAGTGAAAACTTTTATGGACCAATGCATGTCCAACTTAAGAGTTTTTCTCAGATGGCACTCATATTTATTGTTTCCGGAAGTGCTATTTAGAGGGCTAGTTGAAGCCCTGAATGTACTTGAGACTGTCAGGACCTCAGAATATATGCAGATGTGGTCTCATGACTCTGTGTTAACCTCCTAACATCCATCCAACTTTCCTGAACCCCACTTTTTAGAAGTAGGTCAAAGTAATGGTGTATCTTATGTTGGATTCAAAAACAAATCAAAGACCAAATTTTTACACCCAAGCAACCCAATTTTTAAAATGGCAAGGGATTTGAATAGACAATTCTCTTAAAAAAAGATATAGAAATGGTAATAAGCATGTGAATAGATGCTTAATATCATTGTTCATAGAAAAATTCAAATCAAAATGAGATACCACCTCATACCCATTAGAGTGCCTACTATCAAAAATAACAATAATAAAAAATACCAAAAATAAGAGTAACAATAAACAATCAAAAAGGAAACAACAAGTGTAGACAAGGATATGGAGACATTTGAATCCTTTGTACTGTTGAGAATGTAAAATGGTACAGCCATTATGAAAAATGGTACATCAGATCCTCAAAAAAAAAAAAAAGAAATAGAATTAAAATATGACCCAGCAATCCTACTTCAGGTATATAACATCCCCCAATGGAAAGTGAGGTTTTAAAAAGATATAAGTATATTCATGTACACAGCAGCATAATTTTCATTAGCCAAAAGATGAAAGCAGCCAAAGTATGGATAGAGAGAAGACTAGATGAAGAAAATGTGGTCCATCCATACAATTGGACATGATTCAGCCTTAAAAAGAAAGGAAATTCTCATGCATGCTACAGCACAAATGAACCTTGAGGATGCTATGCCAAATGAAATAAGCCAGTCACAAAGACAAATACTGTATGATTCTACTTATATGAGGTACTTAGAGAAGTCAAATTCTTAGAGACAGAAAGTGGAATGGGGGCTTCTCTGGCAACTCAGTGGTAAAGAGTTTGCCTACCAATGCAGGAGACACAGGTTCAATCCCTGATCCGGGAAGATATCACATGCTGCAGAGCAACTAAGCCCGTGAGCCACAACTATTCAGCCTGTGCTCTAGAGCGAGCCTTGAGTCACAACTACTGAAGCCCGTGTGCCAGCCGGTATTAACTAGACCTAACTTGAGACTGTCAGGACCTCAGAATATATGCAGATGTGGTCTCATGACTCTGTGTTAACCTCCTAACATCCATCCAACTTTCCTGAACCCCACTTTTTAGAAGTAGGTCAAAGTAATGGTGTATCTTATGTTGGATTCAAAAACAAATCAAAGACCAAATTTTTACACCCAAGCAACCCAATTTTTAAAATGGCAAGGGATTTGAATAGACAATTCTCTTAAAAAAAGATATAGAAATGGTAATAAGCATGTGAATAGATGCTTAATATCATTGTTCATAGAAAAATTCAAATCAAAATGAGATACCACCTCATACCCATTAGAGTGCCTACTATCAAAAATAACAATAATAAAAAATACCAAAAATAAGAGTAACAATAAACAATCAAAAAGGAAACAACAAGTGTAGACAAGGATATGGAGACATTTGAATCCTTTGTACTGTTGAGAATGTAAAATGGTACAGCCATTATGAAAAATGGTACATCAGATCCTCAAAAAAAAAAAAAAGAAATAGAATTAAAATATGACCCAGCAATCCTACTTCAGGTATATAACATCCCCCAATGGAAAGTGAGGTTTTAAAAAGATATAAGTATATTCATGTACACAGCAGCATAATTTTCATTAGCCAAAAGATGAAAGCAGCCAAAGTATGGATAGAGAGAAGACTAGATGAAGAAAATGTGGTCCATCCATACAATTGGACATGATTCAGCCTTAAAAAGAAAGGAAATTCTCATGCATGCTACAGCACAAATGAACCTTGAGGATGCTATGCCAAATGAAATAAGCCAGTCACAAAGACAAATACTGTATGATTCTACTTATATGAGGTACTTAGAGAAGTCAAATTCTTAGAGACAGAAAGTGGAATGGGGGCTTCTCTGGCAACTCAGTGGTAAAGAGTTTGCCTACCAATGCAGGAGACACAGGTTCAATCCCTGATCCGGGAAGATATCACATGCTGCAGAGCAACTAAGCCCGTGAGCCACAACTATTCAGCCTGTGCTCTAGAGCGAGCCTTGGAGTCACAACTACTGAAGCCCGTGTGCCCTAGAGCCTGGGTTCCACAACAAGAGAAGTCTCCACAAGAGAAGTCTCCACAACAAGAGAAGGCACCTAAACAAGAAGCCTGCTCACCTCAACTAGAGAGTATCCTCCACTCCCTGAACTAGAGAAGAGCCTGTGGCAGCAGTGAAAACCCAGAATAACCAAAAATAAATAAATAAATAATAATTTTAAAAAAGAAAGCAGAATGGTGGTAGCCAAGGTGTCAGTAGAAGGGAGAATGGGAATGTCTGGTTTCAAGGGGACAGAGTGTCAGTTTTGTAGGATGAAAAGGTTCTGGAAGTTGGTTGTACAACACTCTGAATATATTTACATAAATACAGTTAAGATGGTAAATTTTAGGCTGTCTAATGAGGAAGATTAATTAAAATAGTGAAAGTGAATGTCACTCAGTCAAGTTCAACTCTTTGTGAACCCATGGACTATAGCCTGCCAGGTTTCTGTCCATGGAATTCTCTAGGCAAGAATACTGGAATGGTATTCCATTGATATATGTACCAGAGCTTCTTTATCTGGTCTTCTGTCGATGGACATCTAGGCGGCTTCCATGTTGTAGCTATTGCAAATAGTGCCTCAATGAACATTGGGGTACTTGTGCCTTTTTCAATATTACTTAGCCATAAAAAGGAATGCATTTGAGTCAGTCCTAACGAGGTGGATGAACCTAGAACCTCTTACACAGAGGGAAGTAAGTCAGAAAGAGAAAGACAAATACCGTATACTGACACATGTGTATGGAATCTAGTAAGATGGTGCTAATAAATGAGTATGCAGAGCAGCAGTGGGTGAGATGTATGGAAAGAGTAACACGGAAACTTACATTACCATCTGTAAAATAGATAACCAATGAGAATCTGCTGTAAGGCTAAGGGAACTCAAATAGGGGCTTTGTAATTCTACTTATATGAGGTACTTAGAGAAGTCAAATTCTTAGAGACAGAAAGTGGAATGGGGGCTTCTCTGGCAACTCAGTGGTAAAGAGTTTGCCTACCAATGCAGGAGACACAGGTTCAATCCCTGATCCGGGAAGATATCACATGCTGCAGAGCAACTAAGCCCGTGAGCCACAACTATTCAGCCTGTGCTCTAGAGCGAGCCTTGGAGTCACAACTACTGAAGCCCGTGTGCCCTAGAGCCTGGGTTCCACAACAAGAGAAGTCTCCACAAGAGAAGTCTCCACAACAAGAGAAGGCACCTAAACAAGAAGCCTGCTCACCTCAACTAGAGAGTATCCTCCACTCCCTGAACTAGAGAAGAGCCTGTGGCAGCAGTGAAAACCCAGAATAACCAAAAATAAATAAATAAATAATAATTTTAAAAAAGAAAGCAGAATGGTGGTAGCCAAGGTGTCAGTAGAAGGGAGAATGGGAATGTCTGGTTTCAAGGGGACAGAGTGTCAGTTTTGTAGGATGAAAAGGTTCTGGAAGTTGGTTGTACAACACTCTGAATATATTTACATAAATACAGTTAAGATGGTAAATTTTAGGCTGTCTAATGAGGAAGATTAATTAAAATAGTGAAAGTGAATGTCACTCAGTCAAGTTCAACTCTTTGTGAACCCATGGACTATAGCCTGCCAGGTTTCTGTCCATGGAATTCTCTAGGCAAGAATACTGGAATGGTATTCCATTGATATATGTACCAGAGCTTCTTTATCTGGTCTTCTGTCGATGGACATCTAGGCGGCTTCCATGTTGTAGCTATTGCAAATAGTGCCTCAATGAACATTGGGGTACTTGTGCCTTTTTCAATATTACTTAGCCATAAAAAGGAATGCATTTGAGTCAGTCCTAACGAGGTGGATGAACCTAGAACCTATTATACAGAGTGAAGTAAGTCAGAAAGAGAAAGACAAATACCGTATACTGACACATGTGTATGGAATCTAGTAAGATGGTGCTAATAAATGAGTATGCAGAGCAGCAGAGTGGGTGAGATGTATGGAAAGAGTAACACGGAAACTTACATTACCATATGTAAAATAGATAACCAATGAGAATCTGCTGTAAGGCTAAGGGAACTCAAATAGGGGCTTTGTAACAACCTGGAGGGGTGGGATGGGGAGGGAGATGGGAGGGAAGTTCAAGAGGGAAGAAACCTATGTACACCTATGGCTGATTCATGTTGATGTGTGGCAGTAAACAACAAAGCTCTATAAAAATATAAAGAAAGAAAGAAAGAAAAAGAATACTGGAGTGGGTAACCATTCCTTCTCCAGGGGATCTTCCCAACCCAGGGAAGGAACCCAGGTCTCCTGCATTACAGATGGGTTCTTTACCATCTGAGCCACCAGGGAAGTCTTAATTAAAATAAGAGAGAACTAAAAGATAAGGGAGAACACACACACACACACACAATATATGGAAAGGGACAAATGCTGAGTTAAGGGAATTCAGAAGAGGAAAGCGGCATGCTAGATTAGAAAAAGCTCAGCAAGCCAATAGAATAGGGATAAAGTGCAGATGGAAGAGAAGTGATCACATGCACCAGTTCACTGGAAGGGTGGGAGACATCCAAAGTGTATGTGTAGATGTACCTGAGGCCAGATCACAGCTAAGGAAAAAGTAGACGAGAGTCAAATACTATCTATGGTTTATTATTCTGTTTATCTCCTGGTGGGTTGGGCTGTGTCCATGCCCAGTTATTTGCTTGGCATGAAGTGTCCCAGAACTGGAACCTATAGACTGTTGAGCCAGGGAAGGGCTGGATTCTGACTCTAATAAACTAGAGAGAGGATTCCAAAAAAGGCAATTGCCTGGGGCTTCCCTGGTGGTACAGTGGGTAAACAGTCCACCTTGCAGTCCAAGGGGCACCAGTTCAATCCCTGGCCCAGGAATATCCCATGTGCCATGGAGCGGCTGGACTGGTGTGTCCAATTATGAGCCAGTGCTCTGAAACACATGTGACCAGAGCCAGTGCTCTGCAGCAAGAGAGGCCATTGCAATGGGAGGCCCACACAGGCCAAAGAACAAAGATGGATGAAAATAAACAAAACAATAAAGGAGGCCAAACTTAAAAAAAAAAAAAAAGGTATTTGCCAGCACCAGTGTCCACGCAGTAGAATGAGATCAGAAAAATGGCTGCCAGCAGTGTCTGTGTCCCCAGGGGGAGCTGCAATTGCCCCTGCTTCTCCAGGAGACTCTCCAAGATCAGCTGGTGGGTCTGATCCAGACTCCTATTACTACCCTTGCCCTCGTGACAGTGAAGTCTCTATTTCTCCCAGTTCTCTGGAACTCTTGATTGCATAAGCCACTGGCCTTCAAAGTCAATTGCTCTGGGGGCTCGTTTTCCTGGTGTATGATCCAGAGGCTATGGAGTCCAACGTGGGGTTCAGACTCCTTGCTCCTTGGGGAGAACCTCTGTAATGCTAACTATCCTCTTGTTTGTGGACTGCCCACCAAGGGTATGAGACTTGCCTATATCACGACTCCACCCATCTTGTTTGGTTCTTTCTTTATATATTTAGTTGTAGATCTTTTCTGGTAAGTTCTGATATTTTCCATGGATGATTGTTCTGCAGATAGTTGTGATTTTGGTGTGTCTATGAGAGGAGGTGAGCTCAGGGTCTTTCTACTCTGCCATCTTGGCTGATCTCCCAGTTTCTGTTTCAATCAATTCACCAGGGATAGAGTATAATTGTTGTCAGGGCATTTATACCTACTGTAGAAAAGGGTGGGAAGGCCACCAGTTGAGGAATACAAGTTAACTCACAGTGAAAATCATTCACCTCAGAGATAAAATACCAAGCGGTGACTTGATTTGTGGCTATTTTTATAGGAATGCCCCAAATTTTAAAAAACCATTAATGATAACAAACTAAACTTTTCCAAACTATGGATGGAAGTTGAGTATTTTCTCTAGTGTACAATAAAACATTATACTAGGGCATTCAAATTTCTTATTTGAAAATAAGGAAAAAGCATAAGAATTACTGTGCTCCCAAAATTTAGGTAAGAATTTATGAATACTTTAATGGCCAAAGTTAAAAAAGAAGTAAAGGTAAAGACTTATAATGCATGTATCCCAACCCTGTCCTACAACTCATAATTATTTTTAATTTTCTATTTTTAATTTTAATTTTCTAAATTTTCAATGTTTATATTTTCTAAGTAATATACTTATACTGCTATCAGTTTTATACATAACCATTCATATTTTCAGAATAATGATTTATCTCATTTAGACAATCCTTCCTCCATCTTCCAATACAATGAAAGCAGTCTTTTTAGTGCAATCAATAATCAATGGTGCCGACATTATAAAGGAGTAGATAAAGACTTTTAGTCTCTTACTACAAACTGCACTGGTTCTTCTCCAGGTTTGTTTGCTGCATAGCTTTCATCTTAGGAATTCCCCTCAGCTACCTCCTCTGTAGGATACCCTCTTCTCTGGATCCAGTGGCTTTCTCTTTTTTGTTCTAATGTCTTGTTTGAATAGAACATATCCTTCTGCATTTTCCTAAAGTAGAATGCTTGTGAATTGATATTTATGAATTCTTGCAGGTCTGAAAATAGCTACTCTACCTTTCCACTTAAGTGATACTTTGGCTAGGCATAGGATTCAAGGATGAAAATCATTTGTCCTTCGGACTTGAGATTTACAGCTCCACTGTCTTCCAGCCTCCAAAATAGCTGAGAAGTCTGATGCCATTCTGCTGATCATTTTTTTGTAAATAACATTTATTGTTTTTTTAGAATCTCTTTATTCTATCATTTATCCCTGGTTTTCTAAAATTTCAAGAGGATGTGACTTTATGTAGGCCTGTGAGTACACTTTCAATCTGGAGACTTGTATCTTTCCATTTGTAAACCTGTCTTGTATTGCACAGGAGACACAGGTTCAATTCCTGGGTCAAAAAGATCCCCTGGAGGAGAAAATGGCGACCCACTCCAGTATTTTCGCTTGGAGAATCCCATGGATGGAGGAATCTATCAAGCTATTGTCCATGGGGTCACAAAGAGTTGGACATGACTGAGTGATTAACAATTCTCTTTTCACTTCTGTATTCTTTGTTAATTTCCTTTGTTCCTGTTTCTTTGTTCACTCATTCTGCAGCTTTTTGAGTTAGATGAATTTCCTGGATTCATCCCTAAGTCCCTTAACCTTTTCTTTTATATTCTTCATTTATTTTCTTTACACCTTACCTTTCTGGATGGACTGGGGCCTCAGGAGTCTTTGTTCCCAAAGAGATCTCTTGGTTTTTGGCACCGCCTATGTTTTGGGGGTGGAAGCCCTTGTGTGGCTGTCTTCTGTGTTCATGGCAGTTGTTGCTCTTCCCCATCAGATCAGCTTCATTACCACTTGGCAGTTATTTTTCATTTCAAAAGCTCCTCCTTATTCTCTGATTTCCATTTATATTAGCATCCTATTCTTACTTTATGCATACAATATATTTACAAATATAAGATAAAATTTACTTTTGTTTTTCTTACATTTTCTTTAATTCCTTAAATCATCTCTATTCCTGCCAAGATGAGTCATTATTGTTTTTTTTTAATCTTAACTTTCCTCTGTTACAAATTTCACTTTGGTAATCCTTAGATCACAGTATTATCTGGCAACATAAAAGATATCTGTATGCTCAATGTATCTGAGCTGGGCTTGTTGAATGGTAAACTATGATTGAGGATGATTGTTTGGAAGGGGGTCATTTTATGGGGTACTCCCAAATGTCAACATGTAAAGGTCTTTTCTGTGGAGACATTCAGCTTCTTTAGAAGGCTTCTGGTCTTCAGGAAAGTATGCAGCTGGCTGCTGATATTTGAAATGTTGGCAGGTTCTGGGGTCTTGACAATTCCATACACAGGCCTTTAGCCAGTCCCCTTTCATTGCTCCCCCATGATTTATTGTCTGTTGTACCCAGCATCTTCAATCTGGAGACTTGTATCTTTCCATTTGTAAACCTGTCTTGTATTGCACAGGAGACACAGGTTCAATTCCTGGGTCAAAAGATCCCTGGAGGAGAAAATGGCGACCCACTCCAGTATTTTCGCTTGGAGAATCCCATGGATGGAGGAATCTATCAAGCTATTGTCCATGGGGTCACAAAGAGTTGGACATGACTGAGTGATTAACAATTCTCTTTTCACTTCTGTATTCTTTGTTAATTTCCTTTGTTCCTGTTTCTTTGTTCACTCATTCTGCAGCTTTTTGAGTTAGATGAATTTCCTGGATTCATCCCTAAGTCCCTTAACCTTTTCTTTTATATTCTTCATTTATTTTCTTTACACCTTACCTTTCTGGATGGACTGGGGCCTCAGGAGTCTTTGTTCCCAAAGAGATCTCTTGGTTTTTGGCACCGCCTATGTTTTGGGGATGGAAGCCCTTGTGTGGCTGTCTTCTGTGTTCATGGCAGTTGTTGCTCTTCCCCATCAGATCAGCTTCATTACCACTTGGCAGTTATTTTTCATTTCAAAAGCTCCTCCTTATTCTCTGATTTCCATTTATATTAGCATCCTATTCTTACTTTATGCATACAATATATTTACAAATATAAGATAAAATTTACTTTTGTTTTTCTTACATTTTCTTTAATTCCTTAAATCATCTCTATTCCTGCCAAGATGAGTCATTATTGTTTTTTTTTAATCTTAACTTTCCTCTGTTACAAATTTCACTTTGGTAATCCTTAGATCACAGTATTATCTGGCAACATAAAAGATATCTGTATGCTCAATGTATCTGAGCTGGGCTTGTTGAATGGTAAACTATGATTGAGGATGATTGTTTGGAAGGGGGTCATTTTATGGGGTACTCCCAAATGTCAACATGTAAAGGTCTTTTCTGTGGAGACATTCAGCTTCTTTAGAAGGCTTCTGGTCTTCAGGAAAGTATGCAGCTGGCTGCTGATATTTGAAATGTTGGCAGGTTCTGGGGTCTTGACAATTCCATACACAGGCCTTTAGCCAGTCCCCTTTCATTGCTCCCCCATGATTTATTGTCTGTTGTACCCAGCATCTTGAATGCTGAGTTTCTCCAGGGTTATATCCCTCTCCAGCTTGATAAATCAGTTCTCATTCTGTCTTTCCACATTCATTTTTCATAAAGAATGCATTACAATCTCTTATCTGAAGGAAATTCCTTCTCCAGTTCTCCTGGTACTTGTGGATTTATACCCATTTTATTTCTTTACCCTCATTTAGTGGAATTTTTAAAGGAAGCAGTGATAAAACATGTAGCTGTTCCTCAGAAGCCCACAGTTCATCTTTTTTTTTTTTAATTAAACATTTATTTTTATTTATTTATCTTTTTGCGGAGTGGGGTGGGGAGGAAGGGGGACGGGCGGGCCACTTCTATTGGTCTTTCATTTCTCCATTTTCATCTGTCTTTCTTCTTTGGCTCCTGTGGGCCTCCCATCATGGTAGCCTCTGTCATCACAGAGCACCAGCTCTGGGCACATGTGCTCCAGAGCTCTGGCTCAGTAATTGGACACATCAGTCTAGCCACTCTGCGGCACATGGGATCTTCCCAGGCCAGGGATCGAACTGGCGCCCCTTGCAGTGCAAGGCGGTGTCCTTACCCACTGGACCACCAGGGAAGCCCCAGTTCATCTATTTTGCAGAGTGCTATTATAAGGTAGTCATTTGTCTTCATTTGAAAATTAGGTTTTTGTTCCAACCTATCCCTTCTTCTCTTTCCCTTCACCTTTCCTCTCACATTCTATCTACTCCATGATCATGGTACAGATCAGAAATAGAGTTTTGAATCATTTATATTAGTTTTAAATAATTTTGTGTTCACCCATTCTAGTTTTATGAGGCAAATAAGGTGTAATATGTCTCTCTAAAGGAAGCAAAGTAAGCTATGATTGAATTTCAGTATTTTACTTTTAATGCACTATATTTTTTTTCTGTGGATCAGTGGCTCTCATTGTTAGTTCCTTCATAGAGTAGCAGCATGGACAAAGTCCAGCACCCTCACATTAGAAATCCTTTTTTAAAAATATACATTTCATAGTATTTTTTCAAATCTCATCATAAGCATCCTTTTAATAACTGAAATAGACTGATGGAACTAAGGAGGAAGACTGAGATAGGTATCTTTGCAGAAGACTTTTAGATGATTCTTTTTGTTCTTTTTTTTCATTTTCAGCACTCCTTGGAATTGGAGAAATGGTTATCATTTTGACATCTACATCTATACTATTCCAGTGCTCTCTCTACCTTCAAGCCACCACTGTACCTCTTACCAGTCACAAAAAAAAAGTCAACCACATATTTCAAAAGGTATTCATGGCTGGCTTTCAGATCTCTGAAATTAGCAATCATCATTGCCTTAATGCATTTGTCCTTTCTCCATTGTAGTGACTGAACTGAAACAGCCTCTTTTACATGAGGCCCAATCTGTGCAGAATAAAAGGGGTTTATCATCTCATTTATTTTAGGTAATTCCTAACTCAGACTCAAATCAAATTTGGCATTTCAAGAGTTACATCATATGGATGGTTCATATTAAATGTTTGCTTTCCCTATATCCTAGCATCTTATTTATAACATGCAATCTTTGTTAAATTTTTTTATCTCTGAACTTTTTTGGAGTCTATGTGTAAGAATCTGATGTATTTAGTAAATGTTAATCTTTTGATTTCAGCCTATTCTTTCAAACTTCAGAAATTCTCTTGCATTCTACTTCAGAAGATATTCCTTTTCATTAATGCCATCTTACAAATTTGAATCTCCTATATTATATATCTTGGTTTAAGTCACAGATAACTGTAGTCAAGAGGGTAAGGTCAAAGATAAAACCCTGTGACTTAACACAGCTATGTCCATTCAGGTTGATGTCCTTCCATCAATCAATTATATTTGACTTCAGTTGGTCAACCAACTATATCAGCATAATTGTACTGTTTTCAACTGCTATTTCTTCTTCATGAAGACATAATTTAAAAAATCTAGATATCTTGATAAAATCTATATATTCCCTGTTCTACCAGTCTAGTAAATTTTTCATGAATTTTCTTAAGGTTAATTTGGCATAAATTCTTCTTAGTGAACTCAGGCTGTATGTCAGTAGTTAGTGTGAACTGCTCTTAAAGCATCTGTTTAATAATATGTCATACGGACTTTTCAGTTTACCATGTCAGAATGAGGACAGCTTTGCTTCCTTTTCCTCTCTGGAACCAACCAAACCGATACAGAAAATGAGATACAGAAACTAAAACTCCATCTTTAATGAAAACTGAAAACATTTTTAACCCTCACCCCAAAATTAAGGGATTCTAAATGCAGCAAAAATTGTAGCAGGGTGAATAAAACATTGAGGATGCCTAATGTTCCAGATTTAAGACCAAAAATAGAGCCCTAAAAAGTGGGTGGCAAGACTGTAGTGAAAAAACAAATGACCCCTGTTTTGAAACAACTGGTTTTCAGGCTGGTAGTGAGAACATCCTGGAATACTTTTTGACAACCACATAGTAGCGAGGAGGTAGAGACTGGAAAAATTAAAGGGACAATACTACCTGTATGCATACATGCACTACGCCATGCATAGAGAATTTTCTTGTGGGTCATTTATAAGAATTTACATAAATAACAGATGATGCACAAACTATTCACTGTCAACTACTTAATCTCAGCTACTCACAACTACCAACTCATTCTCACAGTCCCTCCCCAAGACGATGCTTTCACACATAGCAATGTTAGGAAAACCTCCTCTAAGACAACTTCAAGTAACAATTGAAAAAGAATACAGTACTGATGCAAAATATGTTACAGTGAGGAAAAATAACCAATAAAGGACTGTGTAACAAGACACAAACAGAACACATGAAAAGCTAAGTCATTAGAAATTATAAATTAATATAAGGAAAGATAATACTACTATAGAAATGAAGGACATGCGTGAAAATGTTCAGAGACATAGGAGACAGGCTTGAGAAAAATGAAATGGAAAATAACAGTTGGAAATTATTAGAGAATAATGGTAGGTATGGATTACCAAGTTCTATTATATGTATAACCTGTGCTTTTACAAAGATAACAGAGTAAAGGTGTGTTTCAGGAAAGCTTTCCTGAAACAAAGACAGTTGGAATCTATAGGCTTAAGGGCAACATACTATCCTAGGAAAAACTCATACAGATAGATCAAGATCTATCCCTGTAAGGTAAGTGCTATTTCTAAATAAAAGACACATACATATGGGTTTATAGGCTATAAAATCATCTTCCCATTAATATGAAAAATTCTCAGGCTGGTTTTAAATTTCTTCATAACAATATTCAGTTCTACAACCAAAAATTGCAACCAATGTCTATGTGGACATTAGAGAAAGAGAATGTGACCCACAAATTGTACAATAGCCCAAATATAATTCAAGTATAAACATAACTGACAGATAATTTCATACATGTAAGATGATAGTAGGGAATATGGTTCCCATGAACCCTTTTTAAAGAAACTTCCAGAGTATAGCCTTGAGGTAACTAAGCAATGAACATAAAAAATGGATAAGAGGACTATTTTGAGAAGAGTCTTTTTAAATGTAGAACTATGGCTAATCAACTACAGAAATTATGGCTACATAAGAGCATGTAAATGCTATAAAACTTGACAATGGGCAAACAGTCATTATACTAAAGCTGGGAGCTGACAGGGACTGGTAGAAAGTAAAGGTGATCAGCAGGAAAAGTATAATCATCTCCTTATGTCTATGTCTTGTAGTGGGTGAGGGATCAACAGACCCAGTTTGTAACAGATGAATCAAGTATTAGATGGGTATATATATTTTAAGGATGCAAAGGTAACAACTGGACTAAGTATAATAATAAAACCAACCAAGAAATTCCTATGCTAGAGTAGATGGAAGGAGAAGAAATATACTTATTTCTTCATAATTTATAGCAAAGAGTTAATAAATTTTATCTAAATAAATAGTTAAGATCCATTCTAAAATTGTTCCAGCTCACCAGTCTATATTCTATGGAACCTATTCCTCAGTTTGAAAAATCTTCATTATGTTTTTTCTTCTCCATGCTTCTTCAATGAGTGCTAGAAGGGTTCTGAGACCACATCTACCCATTCTTCTTTAGTATCTTGGGTTAGTCTTCATCTAGAGCTAGAGATCTGAATTCTTTTAAAGCAGCCAAGGGTAATAATCCTGATTTCACTGTATTCATGTTTTTTATTCCTACCAATTCTAGGTGGTTTACTGGAATTTTTACCTTCTCATCCTTTAATCCAATTAATATTTATTCAGCTTTTACTATGAGTCAGGTGCTGTGCAAGGATGTTAGCTAGTTAGAAAAAATACAGACAAGCCCCTGCCCTCAGGAAGTTCAGTCTAGTGAGGAAGCAGACAAATGACTCTCATGCAAACAAATGTTTTTAATATCATATGCACCCTCCCTACCCCCAGAAAAACTAAAGCTATCTGCATGATTCTGGAAAGGTTCTATGGAGAAAATAGCATTTCATCTGGCTCTTAAAGACTGAGCAGGTCGTTATCAGGCAGGAAAATAAGAAAAGAACATTCCAGGTAGAGAGTAAAAAATAAATAAAGACACAGGAGGAATAATGATCATTTTTGTTTGATGGTAATGGGAACGTACTGCAAAAGTGAGGAGCCGAAGTGGCCCTAGAGACTGTTCTCTGGGTGGAAGATAAAGACCACTCTTCTGGGTGAGTTTGTAAGTACAACATGTTTCCCATGGGCTCAGCAGTAGCACACTTAGGTTTGATCCTCACCATAAAACATCAGCCCTCAGCGATACCTACCCTCTTTTCTTTGCCCCCAACAAACACTCCACACTGCCAAGAAACACTCCAGTTGAGAACTGGATTGATGACCCCAGTGAATAGCACACAGCCCTGGCCAGTTCCCACAGGCTGCAGGCTGCCCACTCCTGGTTCCAATACAGTTCTCTCAGGGAATGCTTCCCAGCCCCCACCCCTCCTGTATCTTACCTTCATCTCCAGGGCCTCTGGCACCTTCTTGCCTTCCCAAGCCCAACTCCGCTTTGTGAAGTAGTTCACGGTCGCAAACTCAATCAGCGCAGAAAATACAAAGGCATAACACACGGCTATGAACCAATCCATGGCCGTCGCATATGCCACTTTAGGTAAGGAGTTTCTGGCACTGATACTCAAGGTGGTCATGGTGAGAACAGTGGTGACACCTGGGGAGAGAGAAAACGAGAACCAGTTGCCACTAAAAGACGTTTAGAGTATATCTGATGATAAAACCAACAGAATGGCCTCTTTAAAGTAAAAAAACAGATAATGTCAAAATGGAATGGTTCTACCCAGAATGGTTCTAATCCCAATTATCAGAGGAATAGGAATCTCCAGTTTAATACTTAAAAGTTGTCCTTTAACCTCTGCTTAAACATTTCCATTGAAGGGCAGGTTGCAGGTAATCTATTTCATTGTAAGCAAGCTTTCTAATTAGAAAAATCTACCTTATGTACTGAATGAAACCTACCTTATTCTAACTCCTAACCCACTGACTGATCTCAGAGTTCTCTCTGGTGACACAAGAAAGAAAGCCTGCTTTTTTCTTTCTGGGATAGGACTTCAGAGAGTTGGCAAGAGCAGTCATGGTTCCTTGTGAGTCTGTTCATCTCTAGAACATGGCCAGTTCCTTCTTTTGTTTCTCCCCCTTCCCCATTCTGGTAGTTGCCTTCTGAACAGATCAGAACTGAAGCTAAGACCCAGGACATGGTCTGATCTTAGCTGGAGTTCCATTTTACTTATTGCAGACACTATTCCCCTGATAACACAGCAAACTGTTGTGGAAAAACTGTCCTGTAGCTGCATCAGTCTAGGTCCTATTGAATTCATGAACAACCAAACTATTCTAATATCTATTTCATTTAAGTTTTTGCCAAACCAGATCTTGCTTTTAAATACATTGGTTCTTTTGCTTGGTGGTATTTATCAACCTCAATTTAAGACTTTCTTTTATTCACTTTTAAATTCTATTAAAAACTTTTAAAATCTGTTCATAGTTTAGGTATACATACGGGATATATAGTATTGTGGTTGACAATATGAGTTTTAGAGTCAAACTGAAATGGACTGAAATTTTGGCACTTACTTGTAATATGACCTTGAACAAGGTGTTTTATCTTTCTAAGTTTTGTCATGTGTAAAACGTACATGATTATACCAGACTCAGATTTGTCAGGGAATCCAATGAGATGATACTTGGAAAGTCCACAGCACAATATTTGCACAGAGTATTATCAATAAATAACAGCTTCTATAATTAACACTACTCTTATTTTACTGTTGTTATAAACAATAGTATTGTCATAATTATATAATTAATCATAGTAGTGTAACTATAGTCACATTTTAACAATAATATTATAATAACAATTCTATAATTATTAGTAAGAGTATTCCAGTCTTAAATGTTGTTGTTGTTTAGTCATGAAGCCACGCCTGATTCTGTTGCAGCCCCATGAACTGCAGGCCCCCGGGCTCCCCTCCATGGGATTTCCCAAGCATGCATACTGGAGTGGGTTGCCATGCCTTTCTCCAGGGGATCTTCCCAACTCAGAAATCCAAACCACATCTCCTGCATTGCAGGTAGATTCTTTACCACTGAACCACCTGGGAAGCCCCAGGCTTAAATATATACACTAGGAGTAGGGAGGCCTGAGTCCTGCCACTTACTGGCTTTGTATCTCAGGTAATTTCCTTAGTCTCTCCTCGCCTTCATTCTCTCCATCTATGAATATTCCCTACAGGCTCCTCTAGAATTTTGGTAATGCAGTTGTGTACCCAAAGTCATCCAGAATCAAGTAAGAAGGAATGGTCAGAACCCCTTTCTAAGTGTTGGATTCCTCAAGAAGATGGAGAATGTGACCCTCGTGAGCCTGGGTCAAGTAGGGCATTGGAAGACAGTCCTAATGGGGTGAGATATGTTTTATCAAAAAGCAAGCTGATACGGCCTGCTGCTGCTGCTTAGTTGCTTCAGTCATGTCTGACTCTGTGCGGCCCTATGGACTATAGCCCGCCAGACGCCTCTGTCCGTGGCCTTCTCCAGGGATGAGTACTGGAATGGGTTGCCATGTTCTCCTCCAGGGGATCTTCCCCACCCAGGGATTGAACCCAGGTCTCCTGCATTTCAGGAAGATTTTTTAACACTGAGCCACCAGGGAAGTCCAGATAAGGCCTATTAACTGTTAACTCTACATAGAGAGAAAGCCATGTGTGCTGCAATCTCTGGAGTCTCCCTTCATATCTTGATTCTTTGAGTACCTTACTTACACGTTTACTACATAAATTAAAATCCAAACTGGCAAAGACTTAATACAGTTTCAACAAAGAGACCCTAGAGGAGTACCTTTGTGCAAACTAAGCAGAGAGTTGTCAAGGCTGATGAGCAAAAAGGCATTTTAAGCCCTGTCAGGAATCAGCCATACATCTCGTACCTCATAACAAACTATTTGAATTTGTAGTCCAGTAAGCTCTGAGAACGGATCTAAGGTTCAGTGACCCTCTGATCGCCTTGAACAAGTGATTCATGGAAGAAACAGAAACAACCTCATTTATGGTTATCAGCAAATGCTACTGTCCATACTGAGACATTTGTAACAGAGTCAAAGCATGGGTTGGGAGAACTATAATGCAGCACAAGTGTATGTGTGCCACATCTCAGTAGAGATGTTTAGAACTCTAGTCTCTAAGGGTTAATTAAAACTGTCATTTTGTGAAGAGCTCTTAGCTAGTCAGAGCTGGTGGGGCCCTCAGTCAAGCATCTGGTATACTTCGTAGATGGATAAAGAAGTTTGACATTTTTAAAGATCCAGGCCTGCCACCCAGTGCTTCTCTTTCAAGACTCTTCTATAAAGTTTTTTTTTTTCTTTTTCTGTGTGTGTGTGTGACTACCCTCTCACTTCCTTTGAACACTTCTAAAAGTCTAGTATGTTGCTTTGATGATGCATGTCTGTCCCACCCAACTAAAGCTGCTTGAGATAATGCAAGATAATCTCCCCATATTAAAATCCTTAACTTAAATTTCTAAAGTCCCTTTTTTGCCATATAAGGTAACATTCACAAATTCAAGAGATTAGGACATGGGTATCACTGGAGTCATTATTAAGCCTACCACAGTCCTACTTCTAAACCTTAACTTCACTCAGGCTGAAACCCTTTCTTGTGTAACCTTAAAACTCAAACTCTTATCTATCAAAACTAGTAGTCTGTCCATCCATCCATTTTCATGCTACAACAGCTAATGTGATCAACATTCCAGTTTTCAGTTCCTTCTTCCATTTGGGCCACTGAGTGTTTTCAATTTCTTATGAGCTCAGATATTAAAAAAGAAAGTTTTCTGTTTTATCTGTTTTTCTCTTTTAAGTTAAGGTACCTAGTTTGTAATATTTCTAAAAACTGGGCAAATTTAATCTACTCTTATATAGATGATGCTCCCCTAACTTCATTAGAACTGTCCTTTTCAAATCACTAGCAACCATGATCCCAAATCTGTAGCATATCATGATCCCAAATACAGTTTTTACCTGCATTTTACCTAAACACACAGAATTCACCCCAGTGAATTATTTCCTGCTTCTTGAAACACTCACCTCTCTTGAATTCCACGATATCATACCCTTCTAGATTTTTTTTCTTACATTAGAGGTTACTATTTATCTTTCTTTCTCCACTGCTGTCTCCTCTTCTACCTGACATAAAATGCTTTCTTCTTTCTGAACCAACATCATTTATTCTCTATTTACACAGTATAACTTCAGGATCTCTGTAGGAAATATTGGCCTTCTTTGTTGAGTACTCAGCATATCAAAGCATACAGAGACAGTTTGGTGGATTAAGAGTCAAAATTAAAAACAGAGTCAATTAATGCTTATCTCCTTGAGAAAAATCTTAAGATGAGAAAAACAGACAGAAAATGTTTTATGTGCTTTAAGTTTCCCAGGGAGAAGTGCTAAGGATATGCAAATATCTTCCTAGACAATAGTCAATTCATACTGAAGAACATTTCTCTAATTGTAGGTACTATTGTAAAAAACTTCAAACTTTGTGTAGCTCTTCCTGATTATCAGATAATTTATACTTTCAAAAAGGCTAGAGGGGAATCAGCAAAGTCATATACAAAAATTTTGTATATGGTCGTATACAAAAATGGGTCATAAAAAAGCCCCAGTCTTCTTCCCTGTTGTCAGCTTAGTTTCCCACCCTTCACTTTTTCTAGCTCTGCCCACTAATTTCCTCTTCTTTTCACAGAAAGTTCCATCCCTCTCCAGCTCCTGAAGCAAACCTGACTGAGACAGGAAGCATTTCAGTAAACCATAATACTCTCAGTACTCTTCTTATTCCTACTTCCTTTTAATAATTCAGTTGCTGGATGCACCAAGGTGCATGACTTAGTAGTGCTGGGCTAAGTGTTTCTCCATTCACTACACCATTCTCACCCCTATGCTGACTGTTCATCACAACACTTTACAAATGTCCTCCAACCATTCTCCATAAAACAGCACTCACCAAAGACCGTGCGGGCAGGGACAGACTCTCTGTTGAGCCAGAAAGACACTTGTGACAGGATGACAGTCATGATACATGGCAAGTAGGTCTGGATCACAAAGTAGCCAATTTTTCGCTTGAGATGGAAGTGGGTTGTCATGACGACATATTCTCCTAGAGAGTAAAATTAGACATTAGTGCAGTGAAATAAACATTGTTGGATCAAGGTGGATCCCAATTCAATTCACAAACCTCCTTAACCTTACACTCAAAATAAGACATTCCAGCACCTCTCAGGTCCCTGTAACCAGATCTCTTTAATAATCATGAAAAAGAACAGAGGTGGGTTTTATTGGGGTTTTTTTTGGAGAAATGTTACCAAACACAAATCCATATGCCCAACGCACACTGAGGCCAAACAGTCCTAAAGTGTCGGAGTTTGGAACAGAGAAACATTTATTGTGGGGCCATGCAAAGAGATGAGTAGCTCATGCCCTAATGAACTCCTGGAAAGTTTTCAGCAAAGTCCTTTTATAAGAAAGGTGAGGGAAGGGCATGTTAGCTGTTAGAAATTTCTGGGTGTCAGATTGTTTGTTCTCAAGGTCGAGTCACAGTTCAGGTCACCATGTTCTTATAAACCTCCACCAAAACAAATGTTATTCTCTCTTCTGACAACAATGGGCAAGGTCCCCAGGCTCAACCTTCACCCTTCAAGGTTCAGGCCCGGCTAAGAGGAAGGGGTCCCTGTCTGGATAAGTTACCCTGCCCAGGAACATTCAGCCAGCATCCAGTCTGTGTCCTCTTGCCAGTGCCCTGACCTGGCTGAAGAGGCAGATCTCAGCTGGAGGTGCCCTCGGGACCAGCTCCTCTAAATCTGGTCAGCCGTCCTCACCAAGGGAGCCAAAGTGCCCAAAAACGAACTGGCCCTAAAGTTTTTCATTTAAATGGGAGAGAATCTGAGGACCCATGGACTGCAACCTATGGAAACCACTGCCGTCACTGGGCTGCAGATGGGGGAAGAGGTTCACGGCTGCTTCAAGGCCTGGGCCCGGCCAATGAGTGTCTGGAATGAATGGGAGAAACACCTGAGCCCAGCATTACTAAGTCATGTACCTTGGTGTGTCCAGCAACTGAATTATTAAAAGGAAGTGGGAATAAGAAGAGTACTGGGAGTATTATGGTTTACTGAAATGCTTCCTGTCTCAGTCAGGTTTGCTTCTGGAGCTGGAGAGGAATGGAGCTTTCAGTGAAAAGGAGAGGAAATTAGTGGGCAGAGCTGGAGAAAGTGAAGGGTGGGCAGAGGTTGGCATCACAGGCCCCAAATCCAGACTCTTATATTGGGGTGGAGGGACAATTTGGAGGAGGTATCAAATCCTGGATCCTAGTAGGGTAACCTCAGTTGGCCCATCTGTATGGACCCACCTAGTAGAGGATTTGATAGGAGCAGGCAGGCCAGGCAGCTGCAACATTGCCTGCAGGGCCATTTCCTGTCTTCCCTGACCTCAGGAGGGCAAATGTTCCTGCGTCCTGGTTGCTCCTCATTATCAGAGGTGCTCCTACCATACCTACGGCAGACCCGACATGCATCCAACCCAATGAGCCCTGCTAGGGCGTGACTACCCCTAGTACAAGGTCATGATGTTCTAGCCAAAGCACCTTCAACTGGCCTTTCACACCAGCAGAGGGTCTTCTCAGTTCATGGTCAAGAGCATCACCGTCTCCATCAATGTGCTGGCCTACCTGTCAGTGAGTCTGCAACCACCCAGACTCACCCAAGGTGAGAAGCCACAATGTGTGTGCACTTGCCTCAAGCTTCCACAGCACACTGCTCTGCCAGGCCTTGCTCAGCAACTGCTTGGGCGAAGGGGGGAGAGCAGACAAACGAGGCTGTCTCACTTTCTTAGCATTCTTATCCAGGTTTGTATCTTTAAATAACACCTTAAACTCTGATAACTCCCTAATGTTTATTTTCTGTCTGGGCTCCCTACTTGTTATGATTATAGGTTGAATTGTATCTCCTAGAAAGATATGGAGTCATAATGCTGAATGCCTCAAAATGTGACCTTCAGAAAGAGGCTTGTTGCAGATATAACTAGTTAAGATGCGGTCATACTGGAGTAGGATGGGACCTAATTCACTATGACTGACGCTCTTATAAAAAGAGAGATGTGTGATGACAGACGCAGAGACTATAATGGGGGCGAGGCAGGCACAAACTATAGCCACCTCACTCAGCCACTGGTCTGCTTCTGCAGTGGGCCTTGTGCCACTCTCCTCTTCTGTTTAAAAGGAGCCCAAATTTGGACTAAGGAAAAAAATTTTTTTTGAGACACTAGTCTGCCATCTTCTCGGTCTGCTAGCTTTCCCATTAAGTCATTATCCCTTGCTCCAACAACTTATCTCCCAATTAATTGGCCTGTTGTGCAGCAAGCAGAATAAGCTTAAGCTCAATAGCAAATTTTTAGCAAAACCAGTCAGGAGCCTCGCTACTTGTGACCAGCTAGCCCTGGTTGGAGAATTTTAAGGTAAGGCTCTAGCAGCTGAGAATGCCACTTACTTGTCCTGAGGATCTTCTCATCAAAATTCCATAGAGCAGCACTGACTGTCTCAGAGCTTGGCAGCTGGAGCAAGGATTCAATGTTTGGGAACCAACAGGCTTGATCTGATAGGTTTAATTGCACAGATGTATACAACTGGAAACATTTTTCCCTCTCAATTTGGGATTTTCCTTTAAGGGAAAAGCCAGCTTGTTCATCTGATCAGAGTATCCTTTTGGAGAGGGCAATTGTTGTTGGAGCGCTTCCCTGGTAGCCCAATGGTAAAGAATCTGCCTGCCAATGCAGGAGACGTGAGTTTGATCCCTGGGTCAGGAAGAGTCCCTGAAGAAGAAAATGGCAATCCCCTCCAGTATTCTTGCCTGGAAAACTCCATGGAAAGAGGAGCCCTGCAGGCAACAGTTTATGGGATCGTGGAGTTGGACATGACTGAGTGACTCAGCACACATGCATGCATTAATTGTTGTTGGAGTCTTATCTGATTCATGAACCATTTCTTTCATTTTTGTTTTGTGTTCACTTGCTTTTGTTTTGCCCTCCTTCATGATGGAAACTGTTTGTGCCTCTGGCATTGGAATTTGCTTGTCCTTTTTGGTTTTCATTGTTCTTGAACTTATAAATATGGGAAATACTCCACCTGTCCCTAAGGAAAGCCTTTGGGGACATATCTTAAGTAAATGCATAAAATACAGCTGTGGGCCTATGACTAAGGAAGAAATAATATTCTATTTTAATAGTGTATAGTATAATATGTAAGGATCAGGAGAGAAATGGCCTTTGAATTGTTCAATATTATACAATATAGTAATTAGAATTGTTTCATAAAAGAGCAGGTAAAAATGATAAGATTCTATATGTAGAAGCATTTATGCTATTGCATCAAGAGGAAAAGAAGTTAAATGGCTACTGCCTTATGGTACAATGGTCTGAAGGGAAAACCTGTTCTACAAGAGGGATTGGGAGAAAATGAGAATGAGGACATATTATTTCAAAACTTTAAAACCTCCTCTGACCAACCCAGCTCCCCGACTGGTCGAGCAGTTTGCACCAACATATCCACTCTTTCCTATTTCACCTACTTATGGGAATCAACTATAAGTTTCTATGTTAACCTCCAGGCCACAGGAGCCTGGTTTGGTGTCACCATCTAAGATCTGACAGGGCACCAAAATTGATTAGGGGTCACTTCTGGAGCAGGGCAACTTTCCTTGTGCCAGTATCCCATAGGAGGCCTTAATACAGATGGCCAAGCAGCTGGGCTTCCATGGATGCATAAGCCATTCTCAATTTCAGATTGGTTTAACTGGAAAAACTATAACCCTACATACCAAGAGGACCCCTCCATATGACTGAGCTCTTCACTTCTATCTTTGCCATTCACCATCCCTCTCAGGCAGACATTCACCCTTTTGGGAATTTGATGCTTACTGGGGATGAAAGGAGGATGATCACTGACAAGGCTAGAGAGAAAGCACAGAAACTTCATCTAGCAGATCCAGATGGAACTCCAGAAGCAAATCTGGAATTCCTACTGCTCAACCTGACTAGGATCCTAACAATGGAGAAATGACACACCTAGAGCATTATAGGAAGTGTATCTTAGCAGGTCTTTGAAAGGGAGTACCTAGGCAAAAGAGCTTAAACAAAATTCAGGAAATACATCAAAAACCCAATGAGGACTCATCAGAATTTCTAAAAAGAATTGATCATGCTTATAGGCAGTACACTGGTGTTGACCCTGAGGCCCCTAAAAATATGAGAATGGTAAATTTGACTTTCATTGGGCAAAGTACCGCAGATATGAGATGAATATTACAAACGTTAGATGGTGCATTTGGAATGAACACTTCTCATTTGGTAGATGTTGCTTTTAAAGAGCTGAATAACACAGAACAAAGACAGAACCAAGATGGTCAAGATGGAAAGCCACTTTCCCGACAGCAGCATTGGATTTCCGTAAAGCAAGTAACCTGAAGAGAAACAGAAGCCACCACTGAGAAAGGAACAATGTGTTTACTGCAAGGAGGAAGAGCTCTTGAAAACAGATTTCCCTAGGCTAAGAAATAAGAAGGAAAACAGTAAAAGACAGACAGGACCCTATAAAGGAGAAGACTGGTCGAGCAGTTTGCACCAACATATCCACTCTTTCCTATTTCACCTACTTATGGGAATCAACTATAAGTTTCTATGTTAACCTCCAGGCCACAGGAGCCTGGTTTGGTGTCACCATCTAAGATCTGACAGGGCACCAAAATTGATTAGGGGTCACTTCTGGAGCAGGGCAACTTTCCTTGTGCCAGTATCCCATAGGAGGCCTTAATACAGATGGCCAAGCAGCTGGGCTTCCATGGATGCATAAGCCATTCTCAATTTCAGATTGGTTTAACTGGAAAAACTATAACCCTACATACCAAGAGGACCCCTCCATATGACTGAGCTCTTCACTTCTATCTTTGCCATTCACCATCCCTCTCAGGCAGACATTCACCCTTTTGGGAATTTGATGCTTACTGGGGATGAAAGGAGGATGATCACTGACAAGGCTAGAGAGAAAGCACAGAAACTTCATCTAGCAGATCCAGATGGAACTCCAGAAGCAAATCTGGAATTCCTACTGCTCAACCTGACTAGGATCCTAACAATGGAGAAATGACACACCTAGAGCATTATAGGAAGTGTATCTTAGCAGGTCTTTGAAAGGGAGTACCTAGGCAAAAGAGCTTAAACAAAATTCAGGAAATACATCAAAAACCCAATGAGGACTCATCAGAATTTCTAAAAAGAATTGATCATGCTTATAGGCAGTACACTGGTGTTGACCCTGAGGCCCCTAAAAATATGAGAATGGTAAATTTGACTTTCATTGGGCAAAGTACCGCAGATATGAGATGAATATTACAAACGTTAGATGGTGCATTTGGAATGAACACTTCTCATTTGGTAGATGTTGCTTTTAAAGAGCTGAATAACACAGAACAAAGACAGAACCAAGATGGTCAAGATGGAAAGCCACTTTCCCGACAGCAGCATTGGATTTCCGTAAAGCAAGTAACCTGAAGAGAAACAGAAGCCACCACTGAGAAAGGAACAATGTGTTTACTGCAAGGAGGAAGAGCTCTTGAAAACAGATTTCCCTAGGCTAAGAAATAAGAAGGAAAACAGTAAAAGACAGACAGGAGCTGCTCCTGTGATAGAAAGAGAAGAACACTCTGATGATGAATGAAGAGGCCTGGGGGATCCCTTGGACTTGAGGGATCCAATCTAATTTCCCCACAGGAGCCCCAGGTAACTTTGACAGTAGGGGGGCAAGTTGACTTTCTGGTAGATATGGGAGAGGAATACTCTCTGGTAAACACCAAGGTAGCAAAGAAAACATCTGAGTCCATTCCAGTCATGGTTGTTTCTGGAGAAGTGCACAATTTTTCTTTCTTACAACCACTAGAATGCCAATTAGAGGACCTGACCCTGAAACACAGGCTTCCCAGTTGGTGCTCGTGGTAAAGAACCTGCCTGCCAAAGCAGGAGACGTAAGAGGTACAGGTTCAATTCCTGGATCAGAAAGACCCCCTGGAGGATGGCATGGAAACCCACTCTAGTATTCTTGCCTGGAGAATTCCAAAGAATATCTCTTTGTCCAAGACTTGAGAGCTATTAGCTAAAGAGTCCAAGATTTGTACCCTGTGGTACCCAATTCATACACCCTGCTTGCAACTATCCTGGGAGAATAGAGCTGGTTCTCAGTCTGGGACTTGAAGGATGCTTTTTTCTGCATTCCTATTGCAGGAGAATCACAGCAGCTCTTTGCTTGTGAAGGCAGGAGCCAGAAGCACAAATAATCCAACAGTATTTTTGGACACTCTTGCCTTAAGAATTTAAGAATTCTTCTACCTTGTTTGGGGAAATATTGGCAAGGGACCTTAGAAACTTAATATTGGATGAAGGAATCGTACTTCAATATGTGGATGACTTGCTCATAGCAAGCCCTTCTTATGATAAGTGTCTACAAAATTCCATCAGCACCCTGAACTGTTTGGCCAGTTGTGGATATCAGGCCTCCCAGAGAAAGGATCAAGTATGTAAGCAACAAGTCAGGTATCTAGGTTTTGTCCTTTCTCAAGGATGTTGAGGTCTTTTTCCTGATAGAAAATGGGCAGTTGCAGGCTTGAGAACATCCAAGACTCATAGACAACTGAGAGGTTTTCTGGGAATATCAGAGCTCTGTTGGATTTGGATTCCAACATATGGGCTCATAGGAAGCCCTTTTATGAGGCACTGAAGGAAAAGAAAGGGGACTTCTCACTTCAAACAATAAAGATATAGCACATGCTTCTGGAATCCTGTTACTATTAAAAGCAGTCCATAAGTCCTCGCAGGTGATCATAACGCATGGCCCAGGGGACCAGAAGTGTGAGACTCATATAATAAAGGGTGATTGGTTAGCTGATCAGTCTGAAAAGAAAGGAGCAAAAGAAGGTGATTATCAAGCCATGATAGAGTCACTCCTTCCACAGACTGACTTGTCAAAATACCAGCCAGCCTATTCAGGAAAGGACAAGGAGAGGGCCAAAGAGTGGGGTTTCACTCTGGACCATGACTCACCCGGCTGGAAATGTAATGCACGAGGGACTGTTTTGATCCCTGAGGCCCTCTTGGACACTGTGCTGCAGCACATCCACGACAGCACCCATTACGGGAGAGATGCCTCCTTACAAAGGATTCAGAAATATATAATGGGACCTCACCTATAAAGGACCATCCAGCGAGTCACTCAGACTTGTATGATTTGTGCTAAAAATAACCCCAAAACTACTATCGGATATCCGCAGATGCAGACCCAGCACAAAGGGACTTGTCCCACCGAGGACTGGCAAATAGACTTTGCTCAAATGCACAGAATTGCAGCAAACTTCAGATACCTGCTGGGATGTGTGGACACCTTTTAAGGATGGGTGAAAGCATATCCCACCTGGACAGAGAAAGCCTCTGAAGTGGTTAAAGTCCTCCTTAAGGAAATGATTCCCCAGTTTGGACAAACTAACACCCTCCAAAGTGATAATGGGCCTGCTTTTGTCTGTAACATAACCCAACGAGTGTGTAAAGCACTGAAAATTGATTCAAAGTTACACTTATCCTGGAGATCACAAACAACAGAAAAAACTGAGAAAATGAATCATACATTAAAAATTTAACTCATTTGAACAGGAGGCAGTGACCCAAACCATCCCCCCACCCCTCACCCCACCCCACCTCCCCCACCCCCCGCCAAAGAAATGTAAGATGGCAAAATGGTTGTCTGAGGAAGCCTTACAAATAGCTAAGAAGAGGTAAGAAAGGCAAAGGAGAAAGAATTCCAGAGAATAGCAAGGAGAGATAACAGAACCATCTTAAGTGAACAATGCAAAGAAGTAGAAGAAAATAATAGAATAGGAAAGACTAGAGATCTTTATAAGAAAATTGGAGACAACAAGGGAACATTCCATGCAAAGATGAGCACAATAAAGGATAGAAACAGCAAGGACGTAACAGAAGCAGAAGAGGTTAAGAAGAGGTGAGAAGAATACATAGAAGAACCGTACAAAAAGATCTTTGTGGGTTTTTTTAATTTGGACTTTTTAGGGGGGGGGCTTTATTCCCTTATAAATTTTTTATAATTATTTTTATGTTACTTTTTACTTTTACAGAGTTTTGTTGTTTACAGATATGTATAATCCCAGCAAAAAAGATCTTAATGAGCCAGATAACTGCGATGATGTGGTCACTCACCTAGAGCCAGATATTCTAGAGGGTGAAGTCAAGTGGGGCTTAAGAAGCATCACTGGGCTTCCCTGATGGCTCAGTGGATAAGAACCAATCTGCCAATGCAGCAGACACAGGTTCAGTCCTTCATCTGGGAAGATCTCACATACCACGGAGTAACTAAGCCCACACATCAACGAAGACCCAGTATAGTCACAAATAAATAAATAAAGGTTTAAAAAAAAAAAGAAGCATCACTATGAACATAGCTAGTGAAGGTGATGGAATTCCAGCTGAGCTCTTTCAAATCCTAAAAGATGATACTGGTAAAGTGCTGTACTCAATATGCCAGCAAATTTGGAAAACTCAGCAGTGGCCACAGGACTGGAAAAGGTCAGTTTTCATTCCAATTCCAAAGAAAGACAATGCCAAAGAATGCCTGTGGATGATGCTGGTTTATGAATAGCAGTAAACAACAAAACTCTGTAGAAGTAAAATAAAAATAAATTTTAAAAAATTATAAAAGAAATCAAAGAAACATAAAAAATAATGTATGTATTGAGAATAAAATTTCATTGTAGACGGAATTTCATCAGATTCAAATAGCTGTAGATAAAAAGAATTGTATTGCTTACCAAAAATTTTAAGGACTATTCCCAACCCAAAGCTGATCAATTCCATTTCATGATCACTCCCTTATCTCCCCTTTCGGTGGGAAGTGGCCAGTAAGACTGTCGACTCTTTTGCTACAAGACTGTGGAATGCACACTGGCAGCGGGGGATGCAGTAGGGGCTGGGCAGGGGCGAGCTACAGCAGCCCCACTCAGCTATTGGTCAGCGCCACAGCGGCTCCTCCCCCGCGCAAGCCACTCTTAGTGAGCAACGGTCAGCCAGCGATCATTAGTGGGCCTTCTCAGCCATGCCGTGGTGCCACAGTGGGCCCCTCCCCGTCTTCTGTGTAAAAAAAGCAGCCCAAATTCAAACTGACGGAAGGTGGTTTTCTTGAGATGCTAGTCTATCATCTTCTCAGTATGCTAGCTTTCCGATCACAGTTCTAATTCCTTGTTCCAACAACTTGTCCCGCAGTTTATTGGCCTGTCATTGAGGGAGCAGAACAAGCTTGGGATCATTAGCAAGATTAGACATATGCATCCACAAGCCAGGCAGTGCCAACGACTGCCGGCAAGGATCAGAAGCTTTGAGAAAAATGTACAGAATGGATTCTCCTTTAGAACCTCCAGAAGGAACAAATCCAGCAAGCACATTGGTTTCAGACTTTCAGTCTCCAGAACTAGGAGGCAATACATTTTTGTTGTTTTAAGCCATTCAGTTTGGGGTACCTTGATATGGTAAATATAGGGTTCCCTATAATACTCTGCATCTACATATTCCATTACCCCTTGGACATCATGACTTGGGGATCTAATAGGTATCTTAATCTAACATGTCCAAATCTTACTCTTCCTCTCTCAATTTCCTACACCCTCCAAAAAATCTCCTCCCGTCGACTTCCTACCTCAGTCAATGCTCTCATGAACACAGATCAAAATTCCTCAGAATCTTTCAGCTCACTGATGGCTCCTTCTCCTTCCTTCATGCACGCGTCCATGTGCATATGCACGAATGCAGACACACATACAGATGCACGGGCAGTTCTTCCTTCAAAATATAGTAATGTTTATCATTTGAACACTTCTCACCACTTCTGCTATTACCACTCTGAACTAAGCTACCCTCATTTCTTTCTTAGAGTACTGTAATAGCTTTCTAACTTGCCTCGCTTCTGCACTTGTCCCCTTCAATGTATTCTCAGAGTAGCAGCCAAAATGAATCTATTACAATGTAAGTCCGATTCAGTCTCTCTTTTGCTTAAGACTCTCCAATAGTTTCCCATCTCTCAAAGAGTAAAAGCCAAATTTCTCCAAAGAGTCTCCAAAGGTCCATGTAATCTGATTATTTGACTATCTTTCTTGTTTGGCTTCTTATTTCTTATTTCTCACCTCTCTGTCTTTCCACCCCTGTTTTACTTCAGCATGTCTCCCAAATGAGGCAATTTCCCACTTTCCTACCTCACCCAGTTCCCTGTACCTAAGCCTAGGAGGCACCATCTGGTCAGCCAAAGTTCAATATACAATCTATCTTATGTGTGCATTCACATTCTAGCTTGTTTATGTGAACATGAAAAATATGAGAAGGCTTATTTTTAACTTAGCAAAGAATTTTCATACAAAATTACAGAATTTCTTCAGTATTACATTGGAGTTTATTTTCTTTCTCTCTGCCTCTTTTTCAATCATTTTATTTCTTTGTTCCCTACCCATCCCACTCTCTCCTTATTCTCTCCCTCTCTCCTATCTGTATACATTTCTATTGCTTTCTTTCCCTGTCCTCTGTTCACTCTTTCTCTCAGCGGGGAAGCACTGAAGATTTATTTTTAACAACAGTTGGACTTTGATTAGCTTGGGGAATTTCCTTCTTCCGCATGTTAGCCTCATATCCCTAAATTTCTTCCTATCTATTAATCCTATATCTGATAATATAAAATATTTAATATCTATAAATAATATGCATTATATATTTTATATAAATTATATTCTGTAGATCTGAAATGAAAGCAAGTGGACTTTTCGAAAGCTTATCAAATTAGCCATTATTATATACAGCTGAATATATTTTTAACCTCTCCTTTTCTATCCTTCTTTCCTTCAATTTCTATCTTGTTTTCTCTCTTCCAAAGAAGCAAAGAGAGCACCTTAATATCAGCAAGGTGGTGGAATATGACAGCCCTGGCTTTAGTATTCTGTCACAAAAAATATAGTTTAGCAGCTAACCATGGAAAAGAACTCATCTGTGAAAACTCTAGATCCAGGAAATAAAGCTGAAGCAGCATGCCTTCGCCCCCAACCCCTCTCATGGAAAGCAAGAAAAACCATATAAGAAGGATAACAGAAATGCTATCAATTTCTTGCCTTCTTCAGTCCCCCAGGCCAGCTCAGTTGCAGCACCTAGAGGGTACTGGAATCTATGGTTTCTCCAGTAGGGAAATGAGAACCCAAGGCAGATACCCAGCTTTCCTGGGCATTCCCCTAAAGGCCCACTTCTCCCATGCATCATGGGGAACACTCTGGGAACTGCAAGGCCAGTTCATTTCAGGTCAGCTAGCATAAAGGGAAATAATATAACTTAGAGCCCAAAATGGGGAATCTTGGAGGTGGTACTAGATCCCCTGCCAGCAACTTCTCCTTATCAAAAGTATAGTGAGGCATGTCCCCTAAAGGCCCACTTCTCCGCATTCACATTCTAGCTTTTTTAAAAAAACTTTTCGGAGTAATTGGAGTTTATTTTCTTTCTCTCTGCCTCTTTTTCAATCATTTTATTTCTTTGTTCCCTACCCATCCCACTCTCTCCTTATTCTCTCCCTCTCTCCTATCTGTATACATTTCTATTGCTTTCTTTCCCTGTCCTCTGTTCACTCTTTCTCTCAGCGGGGAAGCACTGAAGATTTATTTTTAACAACAGTTGGACTTTGATTAGCTTGGGGAATTTCCTTCTTCCGCATGTTAGCCTCATATCCCTAAATTTCTTCCTATCTATTAATCCTATATCTGATAATATAAAATATTTAATATCTATAAATAATATGCATTATATATTTTATATAAATTATATTCTGTAGATCTGAAATGAAAGCAAGTGGACTTTTCGAAAGCTTATCAAATTAGCCATTATTATATACAGCTGAATATATTTTTAACCTCTCCTTTTCTATCCTTCTTTCCTTCAATTTCTATCTTTTTTTCTCTCTTCCAAAGAAGCAAAGAGAGCACCTTAATATCAGCAAGGTGGTGGAATATGACAGCCCTGGCTTTAGTATTCTGTCACAAAAAATATAGTTTAGCAGCTAACCATGGAAAAGAACTCATCTGTGAAAACTCTAGATCCAGGAAATAAAGCTGAAGCAGCATGCCTTCGCCCCCAACCCCTCTCATGGAAAGCAAGAAAAACCATATAAGAAGGATAACAGAAATGCTATCAATTTCTTGCCTTCTTCAGTCCCCCAGGCCAGCTCAGTTGCAGCACCTAGAGGGTACTCGGAATCTATGGTTTCTCCAGTAGGGAAATGAGAACCCAAGGCAGATACCCAGCTTTCCTGGGCATTCCCCTAAAGGCCCACTTCTCCCATGCATCATGGGGAACACTCTGGGAACTGCAAGGCCAGTTCATTTCAGGTCAGCTAGCATAAAGGGAAATAATATAACTTAGAGCCCAAAATGCGTGAATCTTGGAGGTGGTACTAGATCCCCTGCCAGCAACTTCTCCTTATCAAAAGTATAGTGAGCAGTCTGATCGCACCTGCAAGGGAGCCCAACCTCTGACAGCCAGCCCCTAGCTCTGGCAGCCGAGTACATACATAGGCTCCTCCACAGAGTGGAGTCAATCCAACAGCGAAACTCCAGCAGAACCCTCTTCTAGGAGCAACCAGCCAGGCAATAAAGCCACGCCCCATGGTATCTGTTGCCTCACTGCACCAAAATGGGGATAACAGTGATTGATTGCCTCTGTGGCTAAGCAGTCGCAGGGTTTTGGCACTCCTGCCCTGCAAAACACCACACCCCTTGGTGTAAAATGGTGCTAAAATGGTGACCTCAAGGGTTAATTGCCTCTCTGGCTGAGCACTGGCAGTGTTTTGGGGCTCCACCCACAAAATGGTGTCTATCGATTGTTCAAAACACCTGCTGCACTGCTTTTATTTTTCCGATTTACCTTCACTTACCTGTGTTCCATGTCTAAATAAGTAATATACACAATGACAGTAATAAAAGTTTTTTCAAACAAATGATCAAATTTCTAGGAAAGATGCAAAACTAAGATCATACATTTAAATGTTCCTCTTAGAAATTAATGTAAAACTTGCAAATAAGGCAAAATGCAATCAGTGGTTAAACAGGGAGTAGCTGTGAAGAATTAGCCAGAGATTTGGAGATATTTCAGTTATTTATTTAATGCATGCTTGAATCTGGAGCAACGAAGAGTCCCCTGCTTAGAATTAATGCATGCTGGATTTCCCTAGTAACGCTATGGATAAGAACCCATCTGCCAAGGCAGGGGGCCATCTCTGGACCCACAGTTTCTATCTCTGGTCCAGGAACACTCCACATGCTGTGGAGCAACTAAGCTGCGTGCCACCACTGAGCTGGTGTTCTAGAGCCTGTGAGTCACCACTGCTGACCTGTCTGCTGCAACTACTGAAGCCTGCACACCTAGAGCCTGTGCTCAACAAGAGATGCCACTGCAGCAAGAAGCCCACACACCACAATGAAAAGCAGCCACCACTTGCCACAGCTAGAGAAAGCCCACACAAAGCAGTGAAAACCCAGTGCAGCCATAAATAAGCAAATAAATACAATTATTTAAAAAATTACTTTATGCTGAGGATTGACACCATTCAGAGAGAAAAGCACTCATACAAAACAGAATATCCAAGGACGGTGTGTCTTTCTCTGGCCCAGCTTCACACCAATATGTTGGACTCCACATAAAGGAGGATATTCATAAAGGAATACCTATAATTTATAGTCACATGAAAATGATATATTATGTGAAGTTATAGTATTTATATGATTTCTAAACCAAAGGGTATCAAATAATATACACCGAAAATTCTCCCTCCTTCAAAACATTTCATCTCTCCTTCCTGTTTTAACTATAATTAATAGCTTCTTGTGTATATTCTGGAAATACTATTCCTATAACAAGGCATATCCTTAGTCTTTTGTGGCTTTGTATTGCTCTTTTTGCTCAATAGTATATCCTGCAGATAGTCCCACAGAACTTCCTCATTCTTTCTTATACCTGCATAGTATTGAATCTTACAAATTATTTTTAACATATTAAATCTCCTCTTTACTGGTGTACTCTCTATCCTGTTTTCACAACTAAATTGTGATTATAATCTAATACCTGAAATAATCCTATTATTAATTGAGGTCATATTCTGAGGTACTGGGGGTCAGACCTTTTGGGGAGACATAACTCAATCCATAACATCTGTATTGCCAAGAGTGAAGAGAAATTGGCTCACACACTGATAACGAGAGCATGAATTGTTTAAGCTTTTAGAATTTGTCAATATGTATTAAAAATTTTTAAATGTGTCTACTTTCTGACATAGCAATCTCATTATTTTGTTTTGATCCTAGGCAGGAACAAAAAGCTATATGAAAAAAGGTCTTTGCAGTGTTGTTTATAGCATTAAAATAGAAAATAATTATCAGTAGTTGGTTAAATGAATTATGATCCATATATATGAAACCATTAAGATGAAGATATTATTGAATTTCATAAGAAAATGTTACAATTCCTACTGATGGTGACATTCATTGTCAAGACTGCTAGCCATGGCCTCAGAGGATGGTGCTTTAATTTTCTTTTTAAATTTAGAGCAACTAAATCAGGTAATAATTAATATATGCCCATTCTAATTATTAAAATATTATTACTAACTACTTAAAATCAATAACAAAAATCAAATGTTGGTGAGAATATGTAGAGATGGAAACCCTCATGAACTCTTGGTGGGAATGTAAATTGGTGCAGCCATTACAGAAAACAGTATCTAGTTTCCTCAAAAAATTAACAGTGGAGTTACCATATTATCCAGAAATTTCACTTATTTATTTATCTGAAGAAAATGAGAACACTAACTTAAAAAGACATATACACCACCATCTTCATTGCATCATTACTTAAAATAGCCAAGACATGGAAGCAATGCAAGTGTTCATCCATGGATGAATGGACAAATAAGATGTATTATATAGAGAGATATAATGGAGTATTATTTAGCTATAAAACAAGGAAATTTTTGCCACTTGAGACTAAATGCAATGACCCAGGGGACATTAGGCTAAGCGAGATGAGTCAGAGAAAGACAAATATTGTATCTCACTTATATATGGAATCCAAAAAAACAAAACAAAACCCACCAAAAAAATCAAGCTTGTAGATACAGAGATTAGATTAGTGGTTGCCAGAAACCAAGGGTAAGTGTTTGGTGAAATGAATAAAGGCAGTCAGAAGGTACAAACTTACACTTATAAAATAAATAAGTCCTTAGGATGTTATGTACATTATGGAGACTATAATTAGTACTACTATATTGCATATTTGAAAGTTATTGAGAGTAGATCTTAAAAGTTCTCAGCACAAGAAAAAATTCTGTAACTATGTATGGTGACAGCTATTAACTAGACCTACCGAGGTGATCATTTCACAACATAGACAAATATTGAATCATTATGCTGTACATGAGACTAATATGTTAATTATCTCAAATAAAAATACATTACTAGCTTGTGTGTACATTTTACTTGACTTAGTGACAAGAAAACAAGCCTACAATATAAGATTACACAAAAAACAGCTTATCAGACAGTATATAAATATATATTTATGATGAAAACTGCAAAGAGAATCTTCTTTAATGTTACACACCAAAATGTATAATAATCAGTTAATGCACTACAGTCTTCTAAAAAGTTTTTGTCTAGACGGTGAAATTAAATAATATTTTAATTTAGATTTTTGCTTCTCTGATATCTAACTACTTAAAATCAATAACAAAAATCAAATGTTGGTGAGAATATGTAGAGATGGAAACCCTCATGAACTCTTGGTGGGAATGTAAATTGGTGCAGCCATTACAGAAAACAGTATCTAGTTTCCTCAAAAAATTAACAGTGGAGTTACCATATTATCCAGAAATTTCACTTATTTATTTATCTGAAGAAAATGAGAACACTAACTTAAAAAGACATATACACCACCATCTTCATTGCATCATTACTTAAAATAGCCAAGACATGGAAGCAATGCAAGTGTTCATCCATGGATGAATGGACAAATAAGATGTATTATATAGAGAGATATAATGGAGTATTATTTAGCTATAAAACAAGGAAATTTTTGCCACTTGAGACTAAATGCAATGACCCAGGGGACATTAGGCTAAGCGAGATGAGTCAGAGAAAGACAAATATTGTATCTCACTTATATATGGAATCCAAAAAAACAAAACAAAACCCACCAAAAAAATCAAGCTTGTAGATACAGAGATTAGATTAGTGGTTGCCAGAAACCAAGGGTAAGTGTTTGGTGAAATGAATAAAGGCAGTCAGAAGGTACAAACTTACACTTATAAAATAAATAAGTCCTTAGGATGTTATGTACATTATGGAGACTATAATTAGTACTACTATATTGCATATTTGAAAGTTATTGAGAGTAGATCTTAAAAGTTCTCAGCACAAGAAAAAATTCTGTAACTATGTATGGTGACAGCTATTAACTAGACCTACCGAGGTGATCATTTCACAACATAGACAAATATTGAATCATTATGCTGTACATGAGACTAATATGTTAATTATCTCAAATAAAAATACATTACTAGCTTGTGTGTACATTTTACTTGACTTAGTGACAAGAAAACAAGCCTACAATATAAGATTACACAAAAAACAGCTTATCAGACAGTATATAAATATATATTTATGATGAAAACTGCAAAGAGAATCTTCTTTAATGTTACACACCAAAATGTATAATAATCAGTTAATGCACTACAGTCTTCTAAAAAGTTTTTGTCTAGACGGTGAAATTAAATAATATTTTAATTTAGATTTTTTGCTTCTCTGATATTTCTAACTTTTATATATCATGAATATGTATTGCCTGTGTGATAAAGGCTAAACAAACAGTGATTTAACAAAATAAAATGGGGATGCCTGGATGGCTAAAGATGGGTCTCAAAAGCTGGTATCGGGGCTTCCCTGGTGGTCCAGTGGGTAAAGAGTCCGCCCTGCAGTGCAAGGGGCACCGGTTTGATCCCTGGCCCGGGAAGATCCCATGTGCTCTGGAGCGGCTGGGCTGGTGTGTCCAATTACAAGCCAGTGCTCTGGAGCGCATGCACCCAGAGCTGGTACTCTGCAATGAGAGAGGCCATTGTGATGGGAGGCCCACACAGGCCAAAGAATAAAAATCAATGAAAAATAAAACGTCAGGAGAATAAAGAGATGCTGTAGTCCCAGAAATTCTCTCCATTCTGCTGGGTGGACCTCTGGGGTGCCTGGGATGCCTTTGGTCTTTAGGGGTCTGCCTTACTGTGCTGGGACGTGCAGGGCTTTCATCAGGAATCTGGGTACTCTTTGCCCACAGGCTGTGGTGGGAAGGGGTGGGACATCTGATCTCAGGGGGCAGGTTGGTTGCAGCAGCAGGAGCACCCCAGAGAAGGAGGTAGCATCTGCTCCAAAATGAAAGGGTCACAGCAGGACAGTGAAAGTACATTTTGCACACATAGGCAGTGAAGGTCCTCTTCCCTCCCTCTGCTTGGGAAGAGCTGAACTGGTCAGGCGAGGACTTCCCTCCCACCCTTACAGAACCTTGACCTTCTCTAAGAGGTCATGTTCTCACAAACCTCTGGCCCTTTGAGCCTCAGTACTGCCATTCTCAAGAATAGCGTTTTCCCACACCAAATTCTGCATCTCTAAATCCTGTTGTCCTTTGTCTGTGTACGTGCTCAGTCACTTCAGTCATGTCCAACTCTGTGACCCTGTGGACTGTAGTCCACCCGGATCATCCATCCATGGGATTCTCCAGGCAAGAATACTGGAGTGGGGTTGCCATGCCCTCCTCTAGTGGATCTTCCTGACCCAGAAATCGAACCAGTGTCTCCTGCACTGCAGGCAGATTCTTTACCCACTGAGTCACCTGGGAAGCCCCCCTGTTGTCCTTTAATTCATTTCATTTCAAATGATGCTTTTTTTTTTTTTTTTTAAGTTGCTCTCCCCTAGTCTGAGGATAGCGGGAGAACAGAGCACAGACATCCTGCAACACTATAAGGAGATGGGACAGCAGTGTCCAGCTAATGAAAAAAGAAGGACAAGAGTATCCTACTTTGTTTATAACTGTGGATTCAGAGATCTTCCATGGAGACAAATGTTGAAAGTTCCCACCCTTTCATACAAAAAGTACTGTAAGATATGTGAGCTCCTAAGATATATTCCATTTTGCCAAATACTCTAAAGTTAGTTGAGATTCAGGGTGCCTCCTTCCTAAGGCCCCTAAAACTGACACATTTCTAAACAGACAGGACTTAAGGCTACAGAACAAGTCTCTGAGTTCCATTTATCAATATCCAAGGAAGAGCCATTGAGAGGACCTGGCAACATTCCAGACATACTTGTTTTTGAAATGGGAGATTCACTTAAGAAAACAATCCCATGTCTCACTCCTGGACCTCCTGGCTATGTTCTGGCCTCTCCTGCGGTTATTACCCTGCCACCTCTGTACTGGCAGAGTTAAGGAAATAGTTTCATGAAATCTTTAGGATCATAGTTTAGCTCTCCTACCATTGTGGCTTCCCTTTGCTTTCTCTTCTATCATAGTCCAGTCTCAATGACCTGAACCTTCTAGTTCACCAAGAGACAGCAGGGCATCACAGTCAAAAGCATGGTCTTGGAAGTCCATCTGCTGGATTCAGCTCTCAGCTCTGATATTACATAACTGTTACCTAGGACAAATTACTAAATATTTATGTGCTTCAGTATCCTTAAAATAATAGTTCCTACATCACAAGACTGTTTTGTCATAAGTTATCATAAGCACTCACAACAGTGATGGATATGTGCTACAGGTTACAAAAGATTTGTTAAATAAAATAAATAAATACCTGTACTAGACCGGATTATTTCTGTCCCAACAACATGGCCCAGCAGGTCATATTGATTCAGTCGAGAGCCATCCTGTGCCACTTCCACAGATTTGTTCTTCCCAAGAGTCCAAGAATAAACAACTTCAGCTGTTGTATAGGCATCTAAGGCAGAGAAAAGTCAAAAAGGAAAAGTGAAGGGAAAGGAAAATAATTATCTTTGATAGTAAAAACACACATTGAAATACAACTTCCATCCCAAAAAGACTTTATAATATGTAGTCTTTATTCAAATGAATTACATTTCTCCATACTTGTATTAAGTACTTGCTGGATAATTATTAATGGTTTAGTCAGGACAATATTGCAAACATCTGTTGAATCATAGAAAAAGCAAAGGAATTCCAGAAAAGCATATACTTCTGCTTCATCGACTATGCTAAAGCCTTTGAATGAGTGGATCACAACAAACTTCGGAAAACTCTGAAAAAAATGAGAATACCAGATCACCCTACCTGCCTCCTGAGAAACCTGCATGCAGGTCAAGAAGTAAACAATTAGAACTGGACATGGAAAAATGGACTGGTTCCAAATTGGGAAAGGAGTATGTCAAGTCTGTATACTGTCACCTTGCTTATTTAACTTATACATAGAGTACATCATGCAAAATGCCAGATTGAATGAAGCACAAGCTGGAATCAAGATTGCCAGGAAAAACATCAATAACCTGAGATATGCAGATGACAACATCCTTATGGCAGAAAGCGAAGAGGAACTAAAGAGCCTCTTGACAAAGGTGAAAAGAGGAGAGTGAAAAAGCTGGCTTAAAACTCAACATTCAAAAACTAAGATTATGGCATCCAGTTCCATCGCTTCATGGCAAAGAGACAGGCAGAAACAATGGAAACAGAGACAAACTTTATTTTCCTGGGTTCCAAAATCACTGTGGATGGTAACTGCAGCCATAAAATTAAAAGACACTTGCTCCGTGGAAGAAAAGCTACAACAAACTTAGACAGTATATTAAAAAGCAGAAACACCACTTTGCCTACTTTATTTTCCATAAAAAAAAACTGTTGGAGGACCTTGTACAAAAGAGAAATAAAATAAATAAATACCTGTACTAGACCGGATTATTTCTGTCCCAACAACATGGCCCAGCAGGTCATATTGATTCAGTCGAGAGCCATCCTGTGCCACTTCCACAGATTTGTTCTTCCCAAGAGTCCAAGAATAAACAACTTCAGCTGTTGTATAGGCATCTAAGGCAGAGAAAAGTCAAAAAGGAAAAGTGAAGGGAAAGGAAAATAATTATCTTTGATAGTAAAAACACACATTGAAATACAACTTCCATCCCAAAAAGACTTTATAATATGTAGTCTTTATTCAAATGAATTACATTTCTCCATACTTGTATTAAGTACTTGCTGGATAATTATTAATGGTTTAGTCAGGACAATATTGCAAACATCTGTTGAATCATAGAAAAAGCAAAGGAATTCCAGAAAAGCATATACTTCTGCTTCATCGACTATGCTAAAGCCTTTGAATGAGTGGATCACAACAAACTTCGGAAAACTCTGAAAAAAATGAGAATACCAGATCACCCTACCTGCCTCCTGAGAAACCTGCATGCAGGTCAAGAAGTAGCAATTAGAACTGGACATGGAAAAATGGACTGGTTCCAAATTGGGAAAGGAGTATGTCAAGTCTGTATACTGTCACCTTGCTTATTTAACTTATACATAGAGTACATCATGCAAAATGCCAGATTGAATGAAGCACAAGCTGGAATCAAGATTGCCAGGAAAAACATCAATAACCTGAGATATGCAGATGACAACATCCTTATGGCAGAAAGCGAAGAGGAACTAAAGAGCCTCTTGACAAAGGTGAAAAGAGGAGAGTGAAAAAGCTGGCTTAAAACTCAACATTCAAAAACTAAGATTATGGCATCCAGTTCCATCGCTTCATGGCAAAGAGACAGGCAGAAACAATGGAAACAGAGACAAACTTTATTTTCCTGGGTTCCAAAATCACTGTGGATGGTAACTGCAGCCATAAAATTAAAAGACACTTGCTCCGTGGAAGAAAAGCTACAACAAACTTAGACAGTATATTAAAAAGCAGAAACACCACTTTGCCTACAGAGGTTTATAGAGTCAAAGCAATGATTTTTCCACTATTCACGTATGGATATGTGAATTGGACATAAAGAACACTGAGCACTGAAGAACTGACGCTTTCGAACTGTGCTGTTGGAGGAGACTCTTGAGAGTTCCTTGGACGGCAAGGAGATCAAACCAGTCCATCCAAACAGGAAATCAACCCTGACTATTCACTGGAAGGAAGGATGCTGAAGCTGAAACTCTAATACACTGGCCACCTAATTCGAAGAGCTGACTCACTGAAAAAAATCCTGATGCTGGGAAAGACCGAGGGTAGGAGGAGAAGGAGGTGACAGGATAAGATCGTCAGTTGGCATCATTGACTCAATGGATGTGAGTTTGAGCAAACTCCAGGAGACACTGAAGCATGGGGAAGCCTGGCGTGCTGCTGTCCATAGGGTCATGAAGAGTCAGACACGAGTGAATGACTGAACGACAACAGCAGCACCAACTCTGGACACAGAGAAATAAACCTAAAGTGGTCTCTTCCTGCAATGACTCACAGTCTTCTGGACTTCCAATGAACATTTAAACTTTTACTTCTCTTGGAGGGTAGAGAGTAGGGGCAAGAGGAAAAAAGATTAAAATACTGTCTAATGCAGATGTTTCAAAGTCAAATGCCCACAGGAGCTAGAGACATATCTTAAATGACCAAAGTAAGCTAGTTGTAAGAAAAATAAACTGCTAGAAATATAATAAAATTTTCTTTAATTATTAACAATTATGGGTTGAGCATAAGAAATATGGTAAAAATCATTCTTAGGGATATTTTAAATGAAAAATTACAAATTACAAATTAAAAAATCAATAACTAATTATTACAATATTATTTTGAAATATTATTTTAATACAATATTATTTTAATCTGGTTAAATTTGCAAACCAGAAACCTTCCACCATTTCTTTTACATCAGGGTGTTAATATCAGATCTTGTATTTAGAATTCTAATGTTGAGCACAGAATTTGGTACAGATTAATTTTAACAGGGGTGTGGATAAGAAAATAGTGAGGGAATGAGGAGTGACGTTATTTAGTTATAGTCATTATGTTAAAGGAATAGGGTTGCTATCTTTCTAGACACAGATCAACTCTTAGCACAGTGGGTTTGATATTTGGGGTGTGCACCATGCCCTAACTCAGATAGCTAAGCTCATAATAAAGGGAACCTGGCAGCCATACAAGACTGGGAGCTGACTGTAACTCAGATCATGAGCTCATTATTGCAAAATTCAGACTAAAACTGAAGAAAATAGGGAAAACCACTAGGTCATTCAGTTATGACCTAAACAATCAAATCCTTTACAATTATACAGTGGAAGTGACAAACAGATTCAAGGGATTATATCTGATAGAGTACCTGAAGCACTATGGACAGAGGTTTGTAACACTGAATAGTCATTTCAAAAATACGAACACCTTCTGTTTGAAGCATCTTGCCTATAGGAAGTTACTATTGCATTTTATATTAGCTCTGTCTTGGTTTGTCTTCTGGATAATTTAGGAAACTGATGTCAATGTTTCAATCTAATCACAAAGAAATTAGTCTAAAATGGTGAAATAAGGTTTACCTCCTAGAATGAAAACGCTCTTTGAGGTTAAATCTCCTCCTGATCAGTTAGTACTACTCCATGCCACGCCTTTCTCCACTTACATACTAGCCCAAAATAAAGGTCTCTGCTTTTGAAATTATGAAGGGACAGAATAGGAAATACACCATTTCTTTCAGGAAAAGCTCAGAAAATAGAAAGTGGGAAGATACATACAGCTTCCAAACTTCAGTGGGCAGGCATGCACATCCATAGGAAAATCTTCTAAGTGCATGGGACACTCGGCATGAATTGTTAACCTGAAAGGAAGAACACAACATGATAAGCTAAAGTGAATGGTATTAAACATGGAACTGAGTTTCCATTCACCAGCAATGGAATACTGCTAAAAATAATGGGATTTTGTTTGTTTAGGTTCACTGAAATTTTTTTATGAAGACACAAGATGGATTAAATGAATTAGATAACCTCTTAAAGCAGCATTCAATATTCAGATTTTTAGATCAGATACGAACCCCGCCTTACTACTTTTAGGAACAGATTATCATTTATCTGCCCTAACCGAGCTTCCTTAGCTACCTCCCCCACCAAAGAAGCCTGGAAAGAGCAGATGCTGAGTCATTCAGTACTGAAAGCAGTTTAATTGCATGTGTGCATATGTGCTCAGTCGTTCAGTTGTATCTGACTCTTTGAAACCCCATGGAGCCTGCCAAGCTCCTCTGTACATGGAATTTTCCAAGCAAGAATACTGGAGTGGGTTGCCATTTTCTTCTTCAGGGGATCTTCCTGACTCAAGGATAGAATCTGCATCCCCTATATTGGCAGGTGGATTCCTTACCACTATGCCACCTTGGAAAAACAAGTTTACTTCTGAAATAATTCTCCTCAGCAGGCTATTGTGTGAGTTAAACAATTTAGAAACTGCCCTAGAGAGGAGGGATGTGTAGAAAGAATATCTTAAACCTGATAATAAGCACAAAACATAGCTCTGCTGCTTACAGCAACTGGGATAGCTTTGCTGAAGAAGATGGCTCTTGGAGACCACACACACACACTTGCACGTGCATACACACACACACAGAAGTTGGCCAGAAAAAAAAAATCACAAAGTTTGTAGAGGACATCAAAAACCTCAGAGGTCAAGTCGGAAGAATTCATGTCCCCTTAATAGGGACAACATGTAGGAGAGGCTGTTCATGGGTTCCTCAGTGGAAATCTGGATGGGATATGACTTGCCATAACACATAATAAATATAATCTATCTAAATAATCAATTTCAAAGCTTTTCCTCTGTGTTCCTTCATATATTTTGAGCCTCAACTTTCTTTGGTCTAGAAAGTAACCGGCTATGTGGCAATGTGACTCACACAGCAAAACTTCAGAATTACTTGACAGCTAATCTGATGAGCTTTTTCTAGCTAACCTGTATACCTCCTGATTGTACTGGATTCAATCCCTGCCATCCTCTTAGAGTTTGAGGTGGCCAACTAGCAAGAACCTCCTATCCTGGCTAATTGTTAGACTTGATAAATGTGTAACAGCTTGGAAATGATCACAGTAGCGATAGCTGACACTGCTCCAAGCAGGCTGACCAAAGCAAACATGCTCAGGCGCTTATCAGCAAGAACCCTTGGCTGGAAGGCAGAAACCGAGAGTGTGCCCTTTAGCAAATATGTACCCATCTCTTATTTTCCATTTCCTTATCTAAACAGTAAGAGGTTAAAACTAGATGGAAAGTGTCCTTGCAGCTCTAACGAATCCCTTGGATATTTATAAAATTTCCCATGTGTCTTGGACAAAGCTCAATTCTCAAGTCAGCCTGCAATACGCAACCAACCTAGTCTTTATTCTTAAGGCACAAGTAAGGGGTTTCACAATTCAAAGAACCTAATACAAGAGAAATGTCTTTCAATGAGAAGCCTGCTCCTGTTGGATACATAAAAGATTTCATGAGGGTTTAATAAAGAAAATTGTGTTCCTTTACTCCATTTATATTAGTATTTCCAAGATATTGCTTCTTATGAGTAATGCCAAGGGGAAATTACTTTATGTCTACCCCACTGTCCTGAGGACATGGTAAATATTAGCCACAACAAATAGACTATCAAAGCAAGATACAAATGGTACTGATTTCTTTTTAGGAGCAGAACTGAATTACAATAGCTTTCCTACCTTCCTTCCCATCTACTTTTTGCAAATCCTACCTAAGCATAGAGAAGTGATGATATAGCAGATTTTGGCCAGAGTAGGATACTTCACAAGCCAGATTTTGCTGTGGTCTTTTCATAGATTCTTAAATGCATCCTAATGCCTTCTCTCCTCCTTACAACTTTGAAGACACCTTCAAGTTTTTTCTGCAGCAGAAAGCATCCAGACTATACTCAGGCTAATATACTCATGACCACAATCTATGCAATAAATATATCCATTCCCTTCAAACCTTTCCTTCTACCTGTTTTTATTATTGTTATTAAATTATTATTTTATGACAAAACACTTAAAATAAGATCTGTCCGCTTTTTTATAGATCCATAAGATCTGTAAATTTTAAGTATTTAACACAGTATTTCTAACTGGCCCCAATAGATATTACTCCAAAGAAGACATACAAATAGTTGACAGGGACACAAAAAGGTACTCAACATCACTACTCATTAGTACTGAAAAGTAACACTAAATGTCACAACATGCTCTTAGGCGCCTTATCAGCAAGAACCCTTGGCTGGAAGGCAGAAACCGAGAGTGTGCCCTTTAGCAAATATGTACCCATCTCTTATTTTCCATTTCCTTATCTAAACAGTAAGAGGTTAAAACTAGATGGAAAGTGTCCTTGCAGCTCTAACGAATCCCTTGGATATTTATAAAATTTCCCATGTGTCTTGGACAAAGCTCAATTCTCAAGTCAGCCTGCAATACGCAACCAACCTAGTCTTTATTCTTAAGGCACAAGTAAGGGGTTTCACAATTCAAAGAACCTAATACAAGAGAAATGTCTTTCAATGAGAAGCCTGCTCCTGTTGGATACATAAAAGATTTCATGAGGGTTTAATAAAGAAAATTGTGTTCCTTTACTCCATTTATATTAGTATTTCCAAGATATTGCTTCTTATGAGTAATGCCAAGGGGAAATTACTTTATGTCTACCCCACTGTCCTGAGGACATGGTAAATATTAGCCACAACAAATAGACTATCAAAGCAAGATACAAATGGTACTGATTTCTTTTTAGGAGCAGAACTGAATTACAATAGCTTTCCTACCTTCCTTCCCATCTACTTTTTGCAAATCCTACCTAAGCATAGAGAAGTGATGATATAGCAGATTTTGGCCAGAGTAGGATACTTCACAAGCCAGATTTTGCTGTGGTCTTTTCATAGATTCTTAAATGCATCCTAATGCCTTCTCTCCTCCTTACAACTTTGAAGACACCTTCAAGTTTTTTCTGCAGCAGAAAGCATCCAGACTATACTCAGGCTAATATACTCATGACCACAATCTATGCAATAAATATATCCATTCCCTTCAAACCTTTCCTTCTACCTGTTTTTATTATTGTTATTAAATTATTATTTTATGACAAAACACTTAAAATAAGATCTGTCCGCTTTTTTATAGATCCATAAGATCTGTAAATTTTAAGTATTTAACACAGTATTTCTAACTGGCCCCAATAGATATTACTCCAAAGAAGACATACAAATAGTTGACAGGGACACAAAAAGGTACTCAACATCACTACTCATTAGGGAAATGCAGATCAAAATCACAATGTGATATTACCTTACATTTGTTAGAATGGCTGGCATCAGAAAGAAAAAGTAAGAGGTAACAGGTGTTGGTAAGTGTAGAGAAAAGAGAATGCTCCTACACTGTTGGTGGAACGTAAACTGGTACAGCCCCTATGGGAAACAGTAGAGAGGCACCTCAAAGATTAAAAATAGACCTACCATGTGATCCAGTAATCTCACTTGTGGGTCTATGTCCAAAGGAATTTTAATCAGGATGTCTAAGAGATATCTGCATCCCCATGTTTATTGTAAAATTATTCCCAATAGCCAAGACATGGAAGCACCCTAAGTGTCAATCAACAGAGGGCTGGATAAGAAAATATAGATACATACAGTGGAATATTATCTATCCTTAGAAAGAAGGAAATCCTACCATTTTCAACAATACTGATGAACTTGCAGGACATCATGCTAAGTGAAATAAGGTAGATAAAGACAAATACTGTATGATTTCACTCATGTGCAATCTAAAATGGTCAAAATCATAGAAGCAGAGAATAGAATGGTGGTTACCAAGAGCTGGAGTGAATTGAGGTATATTAGTGAAAGGGTACTAAGTTTCAGTCATACAAGATGAATGAGTCTTAGAGATACATTAGACAGCATATTAAAAAGCAGAGACATCACTTTGCCGACAAAGGTCCGTAGAGTCAAAGCTATGGTTTTTCCAGCAGTCACATATGGCTGTGAGAGCTGGACCACAAAGAAGGCTGAGTGCTGAAGAATGAATGCTTTTGAACTGTGGTGTCAGAAAAGACTCTTGAGTCCCTTGGACTGCAAGGAGATCAAGTTTGTCTGTCTTAAAGGAAATCAACCCTGACTATTCATTGGAAGGACTGATGCTGAAGCAGAAGCTCCAATACTTTGGCCACCTGATGCAAAGAGCCGACTAACTGGAAAAGACCCTGATACTGGAGAAGAATGAGGGTAGGAAGAGAAGTGGGGTGGTAGAGGATGAGACGGTTAGAAAGCAGCACTGACTCAATAGACATGAGTTTGAGAAACTGCAGGACAGAGAAGTCTGGCATGCTGCAGTTCATGGGGTTGCAAAAAGTCATACATGACTTAGCAACTTAACAACAAGTACTCTTCAGCTGGCTTTTCAAAAAAGGTTCAAGAACCCTCAAAATGTGACAATCAGATCACAGGAACTCAGTCCCAGCCAGGTTTTGACCTGTTTTGATTCCTATGCAGAGAGCAGACAGAATTCAAAGATAATATAGGAAATCCTCTTCTTTAGGGTTAAAGACACAGATGGGAATTCAGATGGGAATGGCATTTTTAGCCCTCATTTCACTGTTGCATAGCACCTTCACTCCCTCATCACAGCACCCATCGCTTCTTAACTTTGGTTTTTATTCCACAACCCTATTATTCCTTCCATGGCCTCCTAGCTTGTATCTCTTCTACCATTTCTCCTTATAGTATAGTCTCAACACACTAGCCATCTAGTATTCCCTCATCTTATACAGAGTAAAAGCCAAAATCCTTGCCGTGGCTCTTACATGATCATATATTTTGTTCCTCTCTGTCTTATCTCCTGCTATGGCTTCCTTGCTCTCTCTATTCCAGTCACTCTGGCTTCCTTGCTACTCTTTCAACATGCCAGTCTCTCATATGTCACAGCCTCTGTACTTGTTATGCTCTCATGCCTTCTTCAAGTCTTTGCTTGATTATTATCTTCTAAATGAAGCCTACCCTGACCTCCATCCATACTATGCTTAGTAACTTCACCATGCTCTTTCTTTTCCCATAGTACCTAACTTATAACATGCCATTTTTCTCATTATTTTTTTCTCCTTATTGTCTTGGGTTCTCTTTGATGTGTGCCAGGAGCATAGCACAGTACCTAGCACATTGTAGGTATTCAAAACATATCCACTGAATCAATTAACTAATGAATGATTCTGCTTTCCTAAAAGCATGTATTTCTATGAGGATCCTGCAGAAAGGAGGTGTAGATGGGGCAAGATAGGGTTCAGGTATCCCTAGGGTTCCAGGCAAATAGCATCTTAATATGATTCCTTAATAGCACAATATCTCAACCTATCTTCATAAGTGGCCATAGCCTCTTTTCTACAATTTCACATCTGAAAGACCCTTACAGAAGGCATCCAGTTTTATTCCATCATATATTCTGAAAGTGGAAATGTGAAAGTGTTACTCAGTCATGTCCAACTCTGTGTGACCCCATGGACTGTAGCCCACCAGATTCTTCTGTCCATAGAATCCTCCAGGCAAGATATTGCAGTGGGTAGCCTTACTCTTCTCCAGGGGATCTTCCCAACCCAGTGATTAGACCCAGGTCTCTTGCACTGCAGAGAGATTCTTACCATTTGGGCCACCAGGGAAGCCTTCATATATTTCTCAAATCACCCAACAAGTTTTGGATAGAGCTAAGAGTTTGCTAACTGTTGTAATTTGACAAATAATATTTGATCACATACTATACGGCAAGCATTATTCTAAGTAATATAAGTACATCAGCAAGCACACCAAGGTTGTTTCCCTCCTAGAGCTCACATTTGAGTAGAGGGAAGACGCCAGAGAAACAAGTGAAATAAGTAAACTATATAATTTATTAAAAGGCAACATGTCTTGGGAAGAAAAATATGTGAGTAGAAAGTACTGATGAGGAATTTCAATTTTCAATAGGGTATTCAGGGAATGAGTAGGTGATATTTAAGCAGTGACTCTGAAAATAATGAGAGTGAGCCTTATGCACACCTGGAGAAAGAATATTCAGAGTAGAGGGAGTGGCAAATGCAAAAGCCCTGTGGTAGAAAGTTGCCCAATGTGTTCAAAAAATAGCAACTCGGCCTCTGTGGTTGCAGTAGAGAGACCAAGAGGGGAGATTAACAGAACATGAGTTCAAAGAGGCTATAGGGAATGGGCTAAATAAATAACCACTAGAATAAACTAGTGGTTACCAGTGAGGAGAGAAAAGGAGAAAGGAGTAGAGGATTAAGAGGTACAAAAGTACTATCTTAAAATAAATAAGCTACAAGAATATGTTGTACAACACATGGAATACAGCCAATATTTTATAATAGCTATTCTTATAGTAAAACTTTTCATAGTGTAACTCTTTAAAGAATAACCTTTAAAAATTGTGAACCATCTGTACACCTGAAGCCTACATAATATTGTACATCAGTTATACCTCTTTACCGCTGCATTTAGCCTTTGCATGGAGCACATCCAGGCTTTAACAGTTACCTCGCATGTGTTGTCCATCCTCATTTTCTCACGTTCATACTTTTCCCCCACTCGCAAGCCACTTGCAAATACTTATGATTTTGCCAAACAAAGCTCTAACGCTTTTGTGTCTTTGTACAAATTGCTGGGTTCTTTTTTGTCCTGCCAGAAATGCCCTTTCCTCTTTATATGTGGAACAAATTTCCTTCAAGTCCATGCTCAAACATTACCTCTTCTGTGATACTTCATATGTGCCCTATAGGCAGTTCACAGAAATCCCAAAGCAGTTTGTACAAATAGCTTAGTGCTTAAGATTGTTGAAATAACGTTCTAGGCTGAAGATGGAGCCACTCCTGCCTGGCTGCCTTATCAAAAAACAAAACCTTAGATGACCTTACTGTCCCTATAAATGTTCTACTTTACAGAAACACAGTATATCTGGTCAGCTATTTTCAACGGCCAAGGCAACTCTGGGCCAACTCATACCCTAAGCAAGGTAGACTATGTGGCCCTACCCACTGAGATATTTTCTATTTTTTCTTCTTTGTTTATTCTTTATCTTATAAAAGCTTCCTGCCTTCCACTCCATTCTGAGGTTCTTCAAAAGGCGATTGTTCAGCTCATGAAGTAAAATTCTATCACCTAAATTTATTTCCTTTAATCATTTGTTAACAGCACACAGGATTATCAGTCTGTTTATGTGTCTATCTTCTGCACAGAACTATAAGAAACTTGAGAGAAAAGGTCTGTATATAGTATTGTAATTCCATCCATAGTACAGTGATTGGCACACAGCATATAGTCTTATTGGTTTAATAAATATTTCTGCAAGATTGATAGAACAGGTATTTTCAGCCCCCTTTCCCAGAAGAAGAAACTGAGGTCCAAAGAACAGAAATATCTTGTCCGTGGTTATAGTGCTGATTCAGGCCAGAATTAGAACTAATATTTAGAGCTCCTAGTGTTAGTTGCTCAGTAATGTCTGACCCTTTGTGACTGCCTGGCTCCTCTGTCTATGGGATTCTCCAAGCAAGAATACTGGTGTGGGTTACCAATTCTACCTCCAAGGGATCTTCCCAGCCCAAGGATCGAACCCACGTCTCCTGTGTCTCCTGCATTGCAGGCAGATTCATTCCTACTCTAAAGTTCATTTCAGTACAACAGACAGTCTTAACTCTGTCTAGGGGTAGAGAAACCAAGCAGAACCCTGTGGAGCCCTCCGAGGTACAAATCCTTTCTGTGTACCCTGTTTCCTTTGGGGAATTTTGGATTTTTGTGCATGATCCACCTCATCTCCTTGCATGACTCTGCAATAAACATTTCTCTGCCCCAAACCCCAATGTTCCCTTTGTTTGGCCTCATAGGGCATTGGACACACTAACTTGTGTTCAAAAACAGTAGCATCTAAAATAGTTAGATTCTTTGGAACTAGAGGGACCCTTCTGATGATCTACAAATTCACCTTGTGTTAGAAAGATCTTTTTAACTGACACAGTCTGCCTGAGGTTCAGCTTTTTGCCTTTAAGAATAAAGGCAATTTTTGGTATTCCAAGGTCCTGATTTCCTTCTGCAGCTAGCAAAAATGAAACAAATGTGAGAAGACCTCTTGGGAATACATTCTTCCTACCCTCCCTCCAGCTCAAATGCTAGTTCCTCTATGATGCTTTTCCACATCTGGGCCCATACCTCCAAGTTGTAATGAAACCTATCATGTTTAACTTACAGCACTTCATTGCTGACTTTTTAAAAACTTCCATTATGCCTTATAGTACAGTAAATCATGTGTCCTATCTTTCCTGCTAAGATGTAAGCTCTTGGAGGCTAGGGCTTAATATCACCACATGGAGTGCAGAGCATCATTTGTGATTAACGGAGGACTTGGAATATTACTTGCTTCTTAGCTCATTGTAAGCTTTCTCAGAGTTCCAAATGAGCCACTCTATCTCTTCTGTGCTCTTCTGTTCATTAGAATGAGACACACTAAGTGGGGTTTTGTGAGTCAGTTGCTAGCTTAATGAGCAAGAAACTACAGGTGGAATCCCCTAGAGCAAAATCCATGACGAAAAAGGACTGTGTGAAACAAAACTATCAATGCTCGGTTGATTTGATTGCAATAAGTCCTAACAATGTGACCCAAATGCCTTCCCTGGTTCCTGGCCCTTTCAGAGGCAGTCTCCATAATGAAGACTCAAATGCAAGCTATTTGCATGTAAAGCAAGAAGAAAAGAGCTTTATGATTACCATTTCCACCTGTGTTGGTGGGGAAAGTCCAGATATCATGCACAATTTATGTTTCAAATAATTTGTCTTTGAAACACCCCAAGTACATTAAAGTCATATAATCAAAAAAAGAAGAAAAATCGATCTCCTTGCATTGATCCACCTCATCTCCTTGCATGACTCTGCAATAAACATTTCTCTGCCCCAAACCCCAATGTTCCCTTTGTTTGGCCTCATAGGGCATTGGACACACTAACTTGTGTTCAAAAACAGTAGCATCTAAAATAGTTAGATTCTTTGGAACTAGAGGGACCCTTCTGATGATCTACAAATTCACCTTGTGTTAGAAAGATCTTTTTAACTGACACAGTCTGCCTGAGGTTCAGCTTTTTGCCTTTAAGAATAAAGGCAATTTTTGGTATTCCAAGGTCCTGATTTCCTTCTGCAGCTAGCAAAAATGAAACAAATGTGAGAAGACCTCTTGGGAATACATTCTTCCTACCCTCCCTCCAGCTCAAATGCTAGTTCCTCTATGATGCTTTTCCACATCTGGGCCCATACCTCCAAGTTGTAATGAAACCTATCATGTTTAACTTACAGCACTTCATTGCTGACTTTTTAAAAACTTCCATTATGCCTTATAGTACAGTAAATCATGTGTCCTATCTTTCCTGCTAAGATGTAAGCTCTTGGAGGCTAGGGCTTAATATCACCACATGGAGTGCAGAGCATCATTTGTGATTAACGGAGGACTTGGAATATTACTTGCTTCTTAGCTCATTGTAAGCTTTCTCAGAGTTCCAAATGAGCCACTCTATCTCTTCTGTGCTCTTCTGTTCATTAGAATGAGACACACTAAGTGGGGTTTTGTGAGTCAGTTGCTAGCTTAATGAGCAAGAAACTACAGGTGGAATCCCCTAGAGCAAAATCCATTACAAAAAAGGACTGTGTGAAACAAAACTATCAATGCTCGGTTGATTTGATTGCAATAAGTCCTAACAATGTGACCCAAATGCCTTCCCTGGTTCCTGGCCCTTTCAGAGGCAGTCTCCATAATGAAGACTCAAATGCAAGCTATTTGCATGTAAAGCAAGAAGAAAAGAGCTTTATGATTACCATTTCCACCTGTGTTGGTGGGGAAAGTCCAGATATCATGCACAATTTATGTTTCAAATAATTTGTCTTTGAAACACCCCAAGTACATTAGCAAAACTGACCCAATCATATAATCAAAGAAGAAAGGAAGGCACGCAGGTCTAATATGATAATAAGCCTCTCTTAACTGGTCAAAAAATTTTTCTACTTGATAATGTCACAAAGCAGGACCCTATAGGTTCTTCCCAAGGGACAGGACTTCCCCCCATATCCTCTGCCTATAGCTCAGCTCTGAAGTACCTAGGTAACAGCACTTGAGGCAAATTTCCTGAGCTGTTTGGCAGATGTGAAAAACCTCCCAACAAATCAAAGGAGTTAACTACTTAATGACCATAAGAACACAGTCCTCAGCCTCCTGGAGCATAAGGATTAAGTAACCCCTGTGACACCACCCTTACCCTGTGACCTCCCTCCCGCACCTGAATTTTAAAAATGGTTTGCAGAAATCCATTGGGGAGCACGAGGCTTTTTAGGGCTTGAGCTACCTTGCCTCCTAGCAAGAATTACATGGAAGAACAAAATCTGACTATATGTTGGATCTATTTCTTTTATTTTAACCTTTGCTTCCTACTGATTTTCTTCACTAAAAGGATACTGTCTATTCAGAATGGCCTGCCTCAAGGAACCCTGCCCCTTTGCTTGAATGTTAAACCAAAATACCAATGTTCACGGAGACATCTTCACTCTGTCCACCTGTGGATGGCGGCAAGAAAACAGAAAACATATTCCTTCCCTGAGGTTTCAACAGTACATGAACCAAGAACTTTCAGAAGCTGGATTTAGAAAAGGCAGAAGAATCAGAGTTCAAATTTCCAACATCCTTTGGATCATAGAGAAAGCAGAGGAATTCCAGAAAAACATCTATGTCTGCTTTATGGACTATGCTAAAGCCTTTGACTGTGTGGATTACAACAAATTGTGGAAAATTCTTAAAGAGATGAGAATACCAGACAACCTCATCTGCCTTCTGAGAAACCTGTATGTAGGCTAGGAAGCAACAGTTAGAACTGGACATGGAACAATGGACTGGTTCAAAATGGGGAAAGGAGTATGACAAGGTTGTATACTGTCACCCTGCTTATTTCCACCTGTGTTGGTGGGGAAAGTCAAATAATGCACAATTTATGTTTCAAATAATTTGTCTTTGAAACACCCCAAGTACATTAGCAAAACTGACCCAATCATATAATCAAAGAAGAAAGGAAGGCACGCAGGTCTAATATGATAATAAGCCTCTCTTAACTGGTCAAAAAATTTTTCTACTTGATAATGTCACAAAGCAGGACCCTATAGGTTCTTCCCAAGGGACAGGACTTCCCCCCATATCCTCTGCCTATAGCTCAGCTCTGAAGTACCTAGGTAACAGCACTTGAGGCAAATTTCCTGAGCTGTTTGGCAGATGTGAAAAACCTCCCAACAAATCAAAGGAGTTAACTACTTAATGACCATAAGAACACAGTCCTCAGCCTCCTGGAGCATAAGGATTAAGTAACCCCTGTGACACCACCCTTACCCTGTGACCTCCCTCCCGCACCTGAATTTTAAAAATGGTTTGCAGAAATCCATTGGGGAGCACGAGGCTTTTTAGGGCTTGAGCTACCTTGCCTCCTAGCAAGAATTACATGGAAGAACAAAATCTGACTATATGTTGGATCTATTTCTTTTATTTTAACCTTTGCTTCCTACTGATTTTCTTCACTAAAAGGATACTGTCTATTCAGAATGGCCTGCCTCAAGGAACCCTGCCCCTTTGCTTGAATGTTAAACCAAAATACCAATGTTCACGGAGACATCTTCACTCTGTCCACCTGTGGATGGCGGCAAGAAAACAGAAAACATATTCCTTCCCTGAGGTTTCAACAGTACATGAACCAAGAACTTTCAGAAGCTGGATTTAGAAAAGGCAGAAGAATCAGAGTTCAAATTTCCAACATCCTTTGGATCATAGAGAAAGCAGAGGAATTCCAGAAAAACATCTATGTCTGCTTTATGGACTATGCTAAAGCCTTTGACTGTGTGGATTACAACAAATTGTGGAAAATTCTTAAAGAGATGAGAATACCAGACAACCTCATCTGCCTTCTGAGAAACCTGTATGTAGGCTAGGAAGCAACAGTTAGAACTGGACATGGAACAATGGACTGGTTCAAAATGGGGAAAGGAGTATGACAAGGTTGTATACTGTCACCCTGCTTATTTAACTTACATGCAGAGTATATCATGCAAAATGCTGGGCTAGACAAAGCAAAAGCTGGAATCAGAATGAAGACTGCCAGAAGAAATATCAATAACCTCAGATATGCAGATGATACCACTTCACTGGCAGAAAGTGAGGAGTATCTAAAGATCTTCTTGATAAAGGTGAAAGAGGAAAGTGAAAAAGCTGGCTTAAAAGTCAACATTCAAAACACTAAGATCATGGCATCTGGTCCCATCACTTCATGGCAAAAATGGGGAAAAGTGAAATCAGTGACAGACTTTACTTTCTTGGGTTCCAAAATTACTGCATGCACAAAATTAAAAGACACTTGCTCCTTAGAAGAAAAGCTATGACAAAGCTAGACAGCATATTAAAAAGCAGGGACATCACTTTGCCAAAAAAGGTCCATACAGTCAAAGCCATGGTTTTTCCAGGAGTCATGTATGGATGTGACGGTTGAACCATAAATAAGGCTGAACACCAAAGAATTGATGTTTTTTAATTGTGGTGTTGGAGAAGATTTGAGTCTCTTGAACTGCAAGGAGATCAAACCAGTCAACCCTAAAGGAAATCAACCCTGAATACTCATTGGAAGGACTGATGCTGAAGCTGAAGCTCCAATACTTTGGCCACCTGATGCGAAGAGCTGACTCATTGGAAAAGACCCTGATGTTGGGGAAGATTGAGGGCAGGAGGAGCAAGAGGCGACCAAGGATGAGATGGCTGGATGCTATCACCAACTCAAAGGACATGAGTTTGAACAAACATTAGGAGATAGTGAAGGACAGGGAAACCTGGTATGCTGTAGTTCATGGGGTCACAAGAGTCAGACATGACTTAGCAACTGAACAACAACAACTTCCTGAGGCTTACATTTCAGGAGGTATTTACAGGACTGATGGCCTTTTTACTTTACTTCCTCACCTTCTCCTACTCTGTGTTGTATAAAAACAAAAAAAAAGCTGGCATCCAGACCCTAATTAGATGGTTATTTCAAGACACTATTCTTCCATCTAACGAGTCTGCTGGCTTTTCGAATAGTCATTATTTCCTACCTCAGTACCTCAGCTCCTGACTTACTGGTCTGATGTGTGGCAAGCAGAGTGAGCTTGAACTCATCACGACATGGATTGCAATAAATCTTTCTCTGCTCCAGACTCCAATATTTCAGTTCCCTTTCCTCCATACCCTCTCTAGAACTTTTTAATTTGTAGATGTTTTAATGATAGCCATTCTGATTAGTATGAGATGATACCTCATTATGGTTTTGCTTTGCATTACTCTGATAATTAGTGAGTGATGATGAGCATTTTTTCATGTGCCTATTAGCCAAATCTTTATTTATATGTGTACATATAATATTATGTCTGTAAGTGTACATCCCTATAAATGTACTAGGAAGTGTATGCCTATATGTGCATTTCTAATTTTTAAGTTTGACAGAGTGTTCAATGGATAGCTTAAAACATGCTGCTTTCAACCCTGGTCCTACCCTCAGGATACTTTAGAGGAGCAGGGTATTCTCTGACCTCATTGTGTAGAGGAGGGTTCCATTGTCCACCAGTCTGAGCAGCTTGTTAGGTGTGGTCATGTTATGCGCCACTGATTTCTTGCCATTGTGGAAGAAGGTGTCAGGGGTCCAGATCTTACTAGCCAGGAGATTATTCAGTGGAAGGATTTTCATGGGTCCATCAAATTTCAGTCTTTCATCATGCCATGTCTGTCGAAAAAATACATCAATGGTGTACTCCTAAGGACAAAAAGAGAGAACAATGTTTCAGTAGCATTTTGGTGAGGACCCACGGTGCCCTTAGCAAATATTAACTATTTTGGGGTATTTCCTCTGATGCAGAGAAGCGGCAGTCTATTAATAGTAGTTATAGGCAATTACAAGAAATGATGACAATTGAGAAATAATGTCATGGTAATCAACAAGTACATAAATAATGTGTCTGAGAAGTTTTGCTGAGGCAGGTCACTGCCAACACCATCCTGCACATCATACAATCTGAACACAAAGCTTTGCCTTATGAAAAGGCAAGAACTCCCTTCTCTATGCAGTGCCATCTCTAATAGGAACTAGCTCCTAACCTTATGTCTTTTACTAAATCATCCCATATGAACATCAAAAGACAATTTATCAACTGTCATAAAACTAAAACCTAAAATTCTAAAATACATTCCACTTGATTCTCAAACTAACAATGTATTTAATAAGTTAATATCTTATTATCTTCAATAAGTGCTCTTACAGACAAAAAAAACCCATACCAATGAAAAATGGGTAAATGACATGAACAGAAAATTCATGAAATGGATAGAAATTGCTAATAAACATGGATAAATTTTTCAAAATTGCTATTCATCTAAATACAATTTATAATAGTAATAAATGTTCCTGGTTTTGGTAATAGTGGACTAAATCATTTGGATACATCTTCTTGTAGCTATTAATTATAAAATTTGAACCAAAACATATATATAGATGGACAGATAGACAATTTGAAAGCAATAGGAAATGACTGAAAGCAGATAAAAACTTGAAGAAAGTTTACTCTTGAAAGATGGTAGCAGCAACAGGTTAAAACTGTGTCTGTGACTTTCCTAAAGGTACTCTCCCAAACCTTGAATTTCTCTGGCTAATACTACAGCTTTAATGGCTCAAAGTGGGTAATACTCTGGAATTTTAGGAGTGGGAATCCTGGAAACAAGGGTCACAGAGGGAATGGGACCCTCAAATCTGAGTACATACTTTGCCCCAAATCCTGGCTGACCACTACATACACAATGAAAACTCTGGGTCTCTGGAAAAATGCAGACAGAAACAATAAGCGAATCCTCCAGCAAATGAAAGATGACAAAACTGTGATGGGTGATGTTTGGGAGTTTGGCAGAAATCAGAAAAATTATTAACTTAATATACCTCAGAAGAGAGAGCTCACACTGACCAAAGAGCTACAACTCAGGGGGAAGGAAGCCTTGGGAGAAATCAAAACCACAGAGAGCGTAAGCATGAAATTCTGAGTACAAACTCTGCCTGAATCTTTGACTGACCATTGAACTACACAAGGAATGGGGACACATCTCAAGAGTCAGGTGAAACAAAGCAGTCAGAAGCTGTTTAAAATGTGTTGTTGTTGCTGCTTAGTCACTAAGTCATATTCAATTATTTTGCAACTTCATGGACTATAGCCTGCCAGGTTTCTTTGTCCATGGAATTTTCCAGGCAGAAGACCGGAGTGGGTGGCCATTTCCTTCTCCAGGGGCTCTTCCCCACCCAGAGATTGAACTTGCATCTCCTGTGATGTATGCATATTCCCTCCCACTAAGCCACCAAGGAAGCCCCCTTAGTGGCTTCCAATTATATGTGTGATGAATTCCAATACCTTTCCCTTACCTAGAAAGCACTTTGTAAATTGGCCCTTGTCTTCTCTAAGTTCTTCTTCCAATACTTGTACCTCCAAAAATTGCCAGTCTGGTTTTTCTCCTCCTCTAGAACACCAAGAACACCCCTGCCTAAGGATATAGTGGACTAAATCATTTGGATACATCTTCTTGTAGCTATTAATTATAAAATTTGAACCAAAACATATATATAGATGGACAGATAGACAATTTGAAAGCAATAGGAAATGACTGAAAGCAGATAAAAACTTGAAGAAAGTTTACTCTTAAAAGATGGTAGCAGCAACAGGTTAAAACTGTGTCTGTGACTTTCCTAAAGGTACTCTCCCAAACCTTGAATTTCTCTGGCTAATACTACAGCTTTAATGGCTCAAAGTGGGTAATACTCTGGAATTTTAGGAGTGGGAATCCTGGAAACAAGGGTCACAGAGGGAATGGGACCCTCAAATCTGAGTACATACTTTGCCCCAAATCCTGGCTGACCACTACATACACAATGAAAACTCTGGGTCTCTGGAAAAATGCAGACAGAAACAATAAGCGAATCCTCCAGCAAATGAAAGATGACAAAACTGTGATGGGTGA